>OU898280.1:139502989-139843459 GCA_918026665.1 Diabrotica balteata
TCCAATTTTTGCTGAATATTTAGCGATGTGTCAGGTAGTTGTGTTAATTTAGGCTTGCATATACGTGACAAAGGAGAAGCCTCTGTCAGAATTGTATTTTGCAGTACGGCAATTTTTTTGTACTAATACTGCCCTCATCAGCGGGTTGTTTATTGCAAAAAATAGGTATATCTTCTATATTATCTTCGTTTAAAAATATTTCATCGTTACTACGTTTACTATCTGTGTCAGATTCCGTTGTAACAAGAACGTTACTTTAATATTTCGTAAACATTTTTAAATAAATTTTAGAATCCCGATCCTCTTAATGACTTTCTGAATTTTAAAATTTAAGTTGGTAGTAAGCAACGCCATCTACGACGCTGTAAGGGCCATGACCATCGGTCTAATAATTAGCGATGATTCGGGTTTTGACTTTTTGAGAAAGAACATCGTTTAACAGGGTAGGCGACAGCAGCCGGCTAAATATATTTTAAGAATAATAATTTTGTTTGGGAAGGAAGAATAGAGTTTTTTAGTTGTTTGATAGTGTTTAATCGTTAATTTAGAAGCCGCTACTAGTCGGTGAGTTGATAACTATAAATTAGATTATAAATAAAAAGTGTAAAAACTATCAGCCATTTTATCTTCTATAATATCGTCACTTTTTCTCCGATAGTGCAATATCTATCTATCCTTTCTCACATTATTTCCTTAAGAACCATTCTGGATTTATATGTAATACTGTTATAAAATCAGACCAATTTTCTATTTTATTTTCCAGCTTTAAAAACATATTATTATCCATCGTTAGATTATCTATTATCTATTAAAACTATCTGTAAAAATATTCCGCCTTATACCGTCCTTTTATTTTCAAAAATATATCCGTGTATCAAAAATATTTCCTTAAAATTATCGATTTTATCAATTTATTTTACATCAAATAGTGTTAGACTTTTTTGCTAAACTTTTTGTCATATTATTTCCCATCTTTTTATTAAGTGTAAGAAGGAATTGTAACACAAGTGTTCTTTTTAGCCTACCCCCAAGAAGTTAAATCCTGAATCATCGCTAATTATTAGACCGATGGTCATGGCCCTTACAGCGTCGTAGATGGCGTTGCTTACTACCAACTTAAATTTTAAAATTCAGAAAGTCATTAAGAGGATCGGGATTCTAAAATTTATTTAAAAATGTTTACGAAATATTAAAGTAACTTCCCAAACAGCACAAGTACGTCCCATGGACGTCCAAAGGATGTACCTCATTAAATGTCCGGACATCCCACGGACATCCGTTTACATAATTTGGACGTCCCCGGGACGTCCAATAAGACCTAAATGTTACCAAAAAGTACGTCCCCTGGACGTCCCAGGGATGTTCATGGCCTAAAGGGAACTTAAAATTAATAAAATGAAAAGCAAAAATAAATGGGATTTTTATTCTGTACTTATATTAACATATGTATTTAAATTTATAGTATTTTTTAAGCACATTACTCCTACTTACTTTACAAATGTAGCAACACACCACAACCACAAAAATTACCTATAAAAGTCGTATATACCTACTTAATGTCTATAATAATAAATTACCAAACTATAAACTAGTATCGAAAGCAATAAACTAATTCTAATTACAACCACAACCACAATTATTATAATTCGAGAAATAAACGAGATAAATAGAAGCGTCGTTAAAACATAACCACATTCTTCTTTTATCTCCTAATTTTTAAATTTCAGTTCCACTACAGAACAAAATTTTAGATATACAGCTCTGCTATAGGATAAAGATTTTTCTCTAAAAGGAGCCTCTGTCTGTTTTCGTATAAATTAATGGTATTTAAAACTAAATATAACTTTTTAAATTAAGTTTAGTAGGAAAATAATATTTTTAAAAAATATGCTTAAGTAAAAAAATGACACAGTTAACACCTAGAAAACGTCCCTAATACATCCCTAATGGGACGTCCTTGGACGACCTTATGGGACGTCTCTGGTATGTCCGACTAGAAATATGCCTTGGACGTCCCTCGGACGTCCAAAAGAAGTCCCGGGACGTTTGGACCTTAAAACGACATAAAATGGACGTCCCAGGGATGTCCTGTGCTGTCTGGGT
The DNA here is from genome assembly GCA_918026665.1 of Diabrotica balteata. Lineage (NCBI taxonomy): Eukaryota > Metazoa > Arthropoda > Insecta > Coleoptera > Chrysomelidae > Diabrotica > Diabrotica balteata. Next base: position 139,505,093 of record OU898280.1, read on the forward strand.
TTCTCGTTACACCGTTTCAGACTTAAAATAGGTTTTCACATGTGATGAAGGTTCAAAATCTTTTTCGTTCATTTTTCTATTCACTTTTCATAGTTTTAGTTTCATCAAGTAGTTTATTATAACAAATTTGTAATGATTTGAATTTACTCAAATTTTATATCTTTTTTAGATTCCCTGGATTGTCCCATAACAACAACGAAGGAATACTTATAATGGCTGTAGTATTGATAGAGTTTATACTTTTTCAGATATGTAAGATAATATTTTTTGTAAAATGTGCATTAATGTAAATTGTAAATTTTGTACACATATTTCTTAATAATTATTAAATATTTTCCTTTTCTAGTCATTGCTGATTAAGACAAATTACCAAGCCAATTTTCGGCATTAGTTACGTAACTATCTCTTTTTAAATGGTTTACTAGTGTTTCAAATAAGAAAGAAAATACCATCATATCAATTTTTCGGGAAGAAGATGATAGATATTTGTGTTAGGTAGAAATCTGTTTTTCATTAATCGTATGAATAAATTTTGCATAATTAGTAAATCATATATTTATTAATGCCTGTAAAATTTTATTGGAATACATTGCCCTATTCTGCTTCAAGCTCAAGCCCTTCTCCATATAGGCCTCTTCCTGACTTCTCAATGTTTCTCTGTCTTCTGCTGTAAATACTATAGACAATATAAAAAATACCAAATAAAGTCTAGTTATTGAAAAACATGAAGTGCCACAATTCGCAAATCAATTTTTTGGTAAAAGTATAGAGAGAATGTTCGGGTTAAGTTAGCTAATAGCTACAACAAATGAGACCTCTACTTGCAAAACAACCAATCTCAACTTTTTGGACAATCTGACCTGAATACGCCACTGGATTCCTTGTAAAAAGATGCATCCAGCTATGCATAAATTTCGTAACATAACTACCAAACTCCCATTGAAATTAAATTAGTTGCTGTTTCAAAATACATATATTGTTCGGTTCGGCGCCAGGACTGTGACGAGACGTGACTGATGTGTCTGAATCGACCTTTAATTTTACGGCTACATTATCCCCAAAAATATCAAATCTATCCTTTTCTCTTTGGACAACTGGCGTTGACTGTTATAACTTGTGGTTTATTGTAATAAGAAGTTCATCCCCGGGATCTGTTGCTGCTCGCAGTCGTTTTTTCTTCATATATGGAGTTTTGGTAGATAAAGGGAGCAGCACTACTAACTGATAGTGTCGAGTCTTGAGACAATTGTGAATCTTCATTATCAGCAGTTATTGGTGAAAAATTGCCATCGCCAATTGGGCTGCTTAAATTGGTCACCTAAAAAATGAGTAAACTTATATTATCGTGGTTTCATGTTGTTGCCAGAACTCGATATCCAGTTCACCTTTTATATAAAAATTTTAGTGTATTAGTAGTTTTAACAGCTTCATTTTTAATCAGCAGAGATACATTCATAGTTTGTTAAAGGCCACACTAAATTTTAAAAAAGGTGGAAAAAAATCAATAATTTTTCAGGCAGCTTGGAAATAAAAGGCCAACGCCAACCATGAAAATATTGAGAGAGAAGAATATTTGACAGATTGTTGCAAAAATAGAATTGTTTGTAAACATTAAACATTTAAATTGGGATTTAAACACGTTTAAATACCAATGAATTCCATGGATGAGGCAAAACAATTTGCTGTAACTTGGAGTAATCACATGAACCATGTAAAACAAGCATTTGATAATTTGTTAAATAACAGTGATCTTACAGATGTTACTTTATATGTAGAAGGAAATAAAATCGGTGCCCATAAAATGTTACTTTCAGCTTGTAGCAATTATTTTAACAACCTGTTTAGAGATTTTCCCCAAGAACATCCCATTATAGTACTTAAAGGAGTCAGATGTACTGTTTTAAGGGATATTCTTAAATTCATTTATAGTGGAGAAGTTAGTGTGGATAGTAGTCACTTTGATAATTTTTTACAAACTGCTGAGTTCTTAGAAATAAGTGGACTTACAAATACGCAGCATGTAGAGGAGTGTGAAAATGTAAATACAGAGTTAATAAATGGTTCTTCATCAAAATCAAAGAGAATTCGGTCAAGGAAGAAAAAGATCAAAATGGAAGTTACTGAGGACATAGAAGCGGATAGTGGTAGTGGTAATGCAGATTGGGATGGCCAAGATTTAACTCCAGTTTTTACAGAAAATCTGTGTGATATTCAAATTACACAAGGTATAAGATATATATCATAAATTTGGGATAGTAATCATTTAGATGATATTAAAATGTTTTAGGTTCAGATGAGATTGAAATTAATGATATTGTAGTAAAAAGTAAGTTTTGAAAATTTAATGTCTAAAATGAGATAAATGTAGATTTTTTTATGACTATATTTGTAGAGATTTGACAATTACTTTGGAGCCATTGTACATCACAACTGCTCTTAAACCTTAAGTGTCCCTATTGTTCTTCCTGATTTTTTTGTTGTAGTTTGTTTTGTTGTAGTCTTAATAGTTATAGGCCTAGTTCTTTATTATATCTACCACTATGCTTGTAACTTCAATATTTAATTGTTATTCTTTATACTTTGTTTACTTTTGTATGTTGCATTATGCATTTTTTTACCTTGGCTTACAAAATGAGAATACTACCATACTTTATTCTATTTTTACATAAGCCATTCTTGGCTGAAGTTAAATTATTTTGCCCTTACTGCAATCAAGAGGAAACTATGAACCTTTCTTTGGACCAAGAGTATCTTATGTATCAAGTTTCCAGACTCTAGAACATTTCTTTCGAGAAAAAAAGGAACATAAGTAAGATCTGAAGAAAAAGACACTAAATTCAACTTGACGAAATATAATACAGAGAAATCTTTTATATAAGAAAACTAAATAACACCAATACAACTGAAGTAAAAAAAGCCTTAATGACAATGAAAAATTGACGAGCTTCTGGACCTACTGGTCTCCCCATTGAACTTTTAAGGTATTGACTGGACTAGCTACTGCAATTCTCACTTTTATGATTAATTGCTTTTTGAGAGTCAAAGAATTGCCACTCAAATGGAAAACAGCCTTAGTGTCAAACTTCCATAAAAAGATGACAAAAGAAAGTGCTGCAACTATAGAGGTTTAACTGGAATAAACTCTGCTTCTAGACTTAAAAGCAAATTATAAAAGAAAGAATAGACAACCAAGTTACAGATGAGAAGGAGAAAAGTTGATTCTGTGTAGGAAGGTCTGGTACTGACAACATATGTTGTCTAAAATACCTGAAGTAAACCTTTTATTGCATGAATTTTTTCAAATTACATTTGAAAAATAAATTGGTTAAAATCAGTGACCAACTTCAAATTTTATACAGGTGTTTCCAATCTAAATGACTCACACTGTTTGTATTTATTTCCTTTTCTGTCCTTTAACACCTTCGCTGCGTCACCAGTTGAAAAAGACTGGTAACTACATTTTCAGAAATTACGGTTAAAAATAAATACATCTATTTCCATCTGGCACGTAAAGTACACACGAAACGCATTGGTAAAAACTAACATTATAGCTACCTATATCAGTGGCGGCTTTTCTTTATGTGCTGCTGAGCTGCAGAACTACCAAACAACCATAGCAAATCTTAATTATTAAAGAATAATTAATATAGTTTTATTTCAAATCTGCCATATTATCATATTAAACATAAACTGTTAATAATAATTCACCAACAACGATGATTAATATTATTTTTTTTACGTATTTACTCCTCTAGTGAAACCGTATAATTTTTTTACGTATTTGGTGCTCCAGTGAAGCAATCTTTTTACGTATTTGCTGCTCCAGTGAAGCCGCGTCGATAACAACCGAAACACTGGCAGCGGTTAAATGCATTTATTAGGCAAACGGCGATCTTAGCCGATGTGCTTCGGCAATCGGCTGATTAACGGCCTCGGAAATGTGTTTGCGAGCTGCAATTCACGACAGTTATTCGTGACCGTTGCATCTGTGCCAGAGAACTACGAACGCAGAGAAGCGACACTCCTTTCATCTTGCGTGGGCAAGCCGCCAACGAGTGAAAATGACAGGAAAGCACCTTATTTTTTAATAGTCAGTGGGCATATTACACAATATAAATTCTTAAATAAAATTTAGCATTTATGTTGACTTTCAATAAATATGAAATATTGCACATGAAATATATTTGTATTTATAAATAATACTTCATTACTTACAACTATAAGAGTATTAGTATATTCGAAGTGTATTGTAAATAATGAAGTATTTAACTTTTGTCAATATCTCATCTTAATAAATTTACAGTTTTCTCCTGATTAAGTCACAAAATTGTCACTAAATATTGAGATATACAATAAATAAAGTTTTAATATTTTTTATTTGTAATTCCCATTTAAATATTTATTCCCTAAATATGTTGTGTACTCCGATCCATATATTTGATCTTTGTTATTTATATGTAACGAATTAAACATTGACAGACAACTTTTGTATATAGCAAAAAGTAGATGAGCATTTAGTTTTTTCATAATTTAATGTAAGTTTGTTTGGTGAAAAAGACAGCAAATATTTGAAGTTATGTTAATGTAAGTTTGTTTATTTGCAATCATGTTTTTATTTTGAAGTCTTGTTCTGTTATAATTTTAAGATTTTCCCAATTTTCGATCTAATTATGTCTCCAACAATTTTTAGTTTGAGCATTTTAGGAATTTCTTTGTTTCGTTTAAATCAAATATTCTCGTGTATAAAACCCTCTATATATTTTTATTTCCTAAAAATACTATATTCGTATTGTTGTCTGCGAGCGCTTTCACACCAGTAGGCCAACATCTGTGTTGATTTTTTGACCTGAGCCTTCGGAGACAATAAATTTAATGTGTGTTCGTAATTCTCTGGTTTTTATTAATAATTAATAAATAATAAATAATTGACTGTATAAAATTCTGTGGGGCTTTTGAGCTCGCCTTACGAGGACACGATGAATCTGAAACATCAGATAACCCTGGAATTTTTCGTGGTTTAGTGAATTTTTCTGCTGAACTTGATAAAACACTTAGTGAACACCTTACAAATGCGACAATTTTCAAAGGTACCTCAAAAACAATACAAAATGATATTTTGGATTGCATGCTAGAAGTATACGCTGAGGAGATTTTAAACGAAATCAATGAAGCCCCATTTTTAGCAGTGATAGCTGATGAGACAACGGATGTTTCTATGAAATTTCAAATGGTCATTGTTTTTCGTTATGTAAAAAACGGTGCTCCAGTTGAAAGGTTTTGGACTTTTTTGCTTCCAGAAAAACATGATGCTGAAACCTTAGCTAACACAATTTTGAATGTTTTAGACCCAATATTAAAGAATAACAAAAATAAGCTCATTGCACAAAGTTATGACGGAGCAGCTGTTATGAGTGGGATACATGGCGGAGTGCAAACAATAATTAAGAGAAAATATGAAACTGCTCATTTTGTGCACTGTTACGCCCATCAATTGAATCTAAAAGGTGCAGTGCCTTTACTAAAATTTATAATTTCTAATAATTTAGAGGACACATTAACAGAAACCAAAAAGTTGATACAAATTCTGGTGACTACGCCAATGACCACAGCAGAAGCTGAACGTAGTTTTTCAACTTTAAAACGGATCAAAACATTTTTAAGAAATTCAATGTGCGAAGACAGATTAACAGCCCTTTCCACACTCTCGATAGAAAAAAAGTTCATCGCTTCAATACCGAACTTTAAAGATAAAGTAATCGAAAAGTTTGCGACAAAAAAGGACCGGCGTATTAATTTCCAATTTAGAAAAATGCAATAAATGTAAGTTAATCAGATTTTTATAGCATGTCGTTATTAGTTACTATTAATTAGTATTAAAGCTAATTTTATTGTTTTTGTTTTCGTATGTTATTCTATTTCTATTATTTTATATTGACCGTGGTTCATGCAGCACACCCTATAGCAGATGTCACGAGCCGCCACTGACCTATATTATTATCTGAAAGAGATATATCTAATTATGTAATAGAGGGATAATTTAGTATCAGTTGTATTCGAGTGGTAACACATAAAAGTTATTTATTTTTCATTGTTGTTGATTCCCAGATGAATTCATCTGGTGAGTAATTTTATTTGTAATTACCAGTTTAGTTATCTCGGTCGAACCATATTAGGGTTTAAAATATTTGTATAAGAATTGAGTAAAATCAGTAGCACTGTTAAATTAGTAAAGTTGGAGTTGCAAAATGCAACTACAAGTGGTAGTTGTGTACACCTCAATCAGAAATTGGACCGGTACCAAGAAATAATAATTATAAATGCTTTGAGTGAATCAAAGGAAGACCCGTTTAGTGACAATTTGGACTGTGATTCTAATTACGCTCCTTATAAATGTTCGTTCAACTAATTCAGAGATAATGATGAATATAAAATCAGTTTCTAGAAAATAAACCCGAAGTACCTGGTACCAAAAAAAGGCAAAATTGTATGGAATGTTACAAGAAACTGAGGGAAACAATGAAAAGTAAAGAAACTGATATAAAGGTAATTAAAGTTACTACATCCTGTAGCATATGCGAGGAAAAACCTGCTTTGTTTACCATGTTTAATTTTATACACAATGCATAAATTTTAAAACTTACTAATAATTAGCATTTGTTATTTTTGTAATAATAATATGTATTTTGTTCTCAATAAAAGTTTTGGTGTTATTTTACTTGAAAATATGCACTTCTTAAAAATGTCAGTTTTTGCTTTACCAAAATTAATAGCCTGGTACTGATAGTTTCCAGCAAGTTTGTATATTCCTTATATGCATAAAACTATTACTATGCATAAATCATTCAAAATTTAGAGATAGAAATACAGAATTCTGTAGTACCAGTCAATTATAACTGGTAAGCATACAACATAATAATTGAATTTTTTGTAATCGCAGCGAAAGTGTTAATTAATACCTATTTTAAAAATAATTTTTAGTTCAATTTATATATTTTTATTTTAGAAGAAGAACTCTCAGAGGAGGAACTTTATGCTAGTACTCAGCGTGATCTAAGTTCAAGTATCACCAATGACAATTTAACATGCCCTGTGTGCTTTAAAGTATTTACTCATCCATACAGTCTACATCATCATAAACCTGTTCATCTTGGACGAACAAAATGTGGTATTTGCAATGCTGTCCTTTCAAGAAAATATAATTTAAAAATGCACATGAAGTCTAAGCATAACATAATAGTTTGAAATTAGTTACTCTAAGGTATTTTGAAATTATTGTTTATTCTTGTTTTCGTTCAGGTATTTATTTTATTTATTTCCATATTTATTATACATGGTAAAAACCTATACACTAAAATAATCTTTACATCCACAATTAAAAAACGACTTCAACTTTTAACTGAAAATATTCTTGAGAAATATAAAATTGGCTTTCTATTATAAAGGTTGGCAACTGAAAAAAATTTGCAATAAATCTTGAGTTCTACAGCATTAAAGTTCATATTCATCTTGTCAATATGATAGAATATCAAATCTGTTGATTTTAAACAAACCTATGACTAAATAAACACAAGCCAGTTTTATGTCATCCTACAGGCCTTTAACATGCTCTCGAAATATATCTGACTAATGAAAGCAACAAAAAATTTAACAGTATGACTACAGAATCAACTGAAAATCAAAAAGTCAAGGACTAAAACAATGCGATGGACTGGCCTTGGCATTATTCAACCTGACTCGGAATGTATCAAGACAGTTGTATGTTGGAAGAGCCAATCTCCAAGCAAATAGAGAGGAGGAGGCAATGGTAATAGATACACTACTGAAAAGAGCAGCCAAAGGAATTGGACTAAAAATAAACATTCAAAGGACCTACACAGATAAGAACAAAGGGAAGTCAAAATAGATGAATAGTAGAGAAGAATTTTGAATCACTAAAAATCCAGAAGACATATCCAGAAGTCCAATTAAATATTGACGAAATAAGCAAAAATTCAAGAATGAATATTCAATGGCAACAAAACTATTTTTGTTGGCCTAATTAAATTGAAGATTAAGATTTAGAAAACTGTGGTTAGACCAATGGTATGTGGTGGTTAGACCAATGGATAAATCGGGGCTAATTGATGATGATGAGGAAATAAAAATCGCTATCGTATTACTGACAAACTAACAATGGAATAAGTGGGTAAAAGCACCCCAATTGATGCTTGGAAATAATGATATAGATAAACATAGAGGATATGAAAAGAAGATGAAGAGGATCTAAATTTACGTGTTATTTCTTTATTCATAATTTATGATACTTTACAAATTAGTTATAAAGTTAGGTAGTCCCTCTTGGAATATTAAGGTATGGTAACAGATTGTTAACTACATACAAATATGCTACTTGCCATATTCAAATTATTACTGTTGATTCATTTTTAATATAAACGGTTTATGTCTGTGAATACTTTATTTAAAACATACCAAAGTACTTTTGTGATATTTTTTTTTATATTTATTAATTTATTTATTTGTATATATATATATATATATATATATATATATATATATATATATATATATATGTATATATATATAAAATTTTGATATTAGGTTTTTTTGCAGTCATAATAATTATTATGTACATAGCTTTAATTCATATTGTGACCTTCATTTGTATTTGCTGTAGTTAAGGAATTATAATGTTTCAATTTTGAATAAATGTTAAAATATTAGCTTTTTATTTAAGTAATGTAACTCACGATGTACAATTATTAGTACTTTCAATAAAATACCGCTTAAGACTAACTTACATACAACGGAAACCCATCTTGAATAATATTCGAGACAATTCAGAACTGAGACGTTCTGGATAGTTCGAGTGAACTGGTGACGTACCGACAGTATTCGATGTCGATGAATCACGCCGAAGTTACCATTCATCCGGCCGTCTACAGTTCTGGCCTCGTCAGGATAACAATACCATTTAATAGAAACTTTTGACTTTTGAAACTTTTTTACAGTTGTGATCTGAAAATTATATCTAATTTATATTGGAATCAAACTGCCAAGGTAAGAGTTGACAGCCAGTACACCGAAAATATCAAAATACAGAGAGGAGTCCGCCAGGGTTGCGTGCTGTCCCCACTACTTTTCAGTGTCTACAGTGAAGCGGTATTTCAAGAAGCGCTCTCGGACTCAATAGAATGTATATCTATCAATGGAGAAGTTTTGAATAACGTACGTTTTGCAGACGATACAGTAATAATTACGGATAACAACAATGATTTACAGAACGTAATGCAACGCCTTAATGAACGCTGTCATGAGTACGGACTGAAGATAAATTTAAAGAAAACTAAATGCATGATCATGACTAAATCTGCACATGTAAATGTTAATAACTATAAATACTTAGGAACATGGATAACATCAGATGTAGACCAAACCAAAGAAATTAAGACACGAATTGAAATAGCACGTACATCATTTATTAAACTTAAAAAGTTTCTTTGTTGTCGGGATATAAGGTTATAACTACGCCTGAGAATGCTTCGATGTTACGTGTTCTCTACTCTTCTTTATGGTTTGGAAGCTTGGACACTAAAACAAGTTCATCTGAATAAGTTGGCCGCCTTTGAATTTTGGTGTTACAGAAGAATCCTATGAATATCAAGGATTCAAAGAATGTCAAACATGGAAGTAACTAGAAGGATAGGAAATGAGGCGGAAATAATATTAACTATTAAAAGACGAAAACTTGAGTACTTGGCACATGTGATGAGAGGGCAAAAATATGCATTATTACAACTTATTATGCAGGGCAAAATCCGAGGAAAGCGAAATGTGGGAAGACGAAGAATATCCTGGCTTAAGAACTTAAGGGAATGGTTTGAATGCAGTAGTGCAGAACTTTTTCGAGCGGCAGTCAACAGAGTCCGCATAGCCATGATGATTTCCAACCTTCGATAGAAGATGGAACTTAAAGAAAAAGAAAATTTTGAGCGTTTGTCTCTTTATCTAATTAAGACAATCTACACCTCACTCATGGAAAGAAGCATGGATTACATATCCTCATAAGGATAAAATCTTTCCCACGAATTCACAATTATTATTATTGTCTATCAAATACTAAGATAGGGTGTCTTCACTAAATTGTTTCTTACTACTTTTCTTGGATACTATCCACATCCGGAGCAGTTCTATTGAGTGAGCCATATTACATCACTTTCATTTAACAAAAACTTTCCGAAAAGAAAATGAAGAAATAAAACATATCTCGTAAATATACCTCTATTATAAATAAATAAAAAATAACTTTATACATACAGCATCACTTATAGTCGGACAAACAATCACGTCAATTAGTTCTTTCTTATGTCATAACAACAATAGTTTGCTTCCCAAACGTCTCCTCAAAACATATTCCACAATTTTCGATGTGTAATGAAACGGATGACCATCAGACATCACAGCGTAAATGGGCGTTCAGTACGCGCCTATTTAGCTACATTCCTTGAACCGAAATATAAATACTATTTACATAAGTACTCCTTCGAATCATGCATACCTATGTAATATTAGAAATATTTGTAACATAGATATCTGATAGAACCCTATTAGTTACAATTTGTAATTTTTAGCATTATACATAATTTTTTTTGTTTTGGTATCGACCGTATATTATTTAAAATCATTTTCTTTGGTATATTCCAGGTTCTGTCTCTCTGGAATTAAAACAATTCAATTTTTTTATCACTTAATATTTTGCCAACTGATCAGAAGTGCAAGAGGTAAAACTGTTCATTTGCTGAGATTTGTAAATCTTTTATACATTTCGTACAGCTCAAAAAGATATAAAACGACAGTCGTTTTCGTTTATTTTGATGTATTTTCCCATATATTTCCTACATTTTCTGGGCTAGATACTATTTAGTTGTTATCTTCTACTAGGGTTGTTATAATGAATTTTTTCTTCATATTTGTGAGTTCCTTAAACTCTTTGTAGGCATTGAAGTAGTTATGTTTTATTAGTAATTCATCCATTCTTCTTTGGTTTTCCTAATTTTGTTTCGGATGGTTCTCTGGGTTTCTTTATATTTTACTTCATTGCGGTTTTATAAGATCTTACGTCCATCAGTTCTAGGATTTCTTCTGTCATCCATGTAAAATTGTTTTTCTTGTGTTGTCTTGTAGTTGTTCTGTTTGTATAGTTGTGATTGTTGTTTTTGAAGGTGTGCCAAATACTTTCTACTAATTCTTCTGCAACCGCGGGTGCTTCACTGAAATTTTCTTTCAGTGTATCATTGACTATTTTCTCTGTATCTGCCTTACTGCTAAATATTTAAGTGTTTCGAGGCTAGGTTTTATCTTCTCTCTGCGTTTGATTTTCTTCAGTTTTTTCTCCCTTTTTCTCTGACAAGACTATAATAATTAATAACTGGATTAGGATTTTTTTTAAACAAAAAAATAAACAGTTTGAGAAAACTTTTATTAAGTATATGTACAGATTATAGTAAAAAGAAAAAGTAACTAAATATATCGTTTGAAAAATAAGCGAAAACAAAAGGACTTAAAACTAAATTTATCTGTTTTTGGTATACATTCCCATAAACGTTATATTGTCAGTAACTGCAAACAAATCGTATTTTCTTTTTAAAACAATAAATAAAATTTTCTTTTCGATACGTGTACTTAATAATAAAAAAATAATGCCTCTAAAAATCGCACATAAATAAAATATTTAAAGTATCGAACTAAAATTGGAATATACGTTGTCATTTTTATCATTTCAAGCAACTAATATCATATTTAATATTATGCAATCACACATACAAAAATGCAAACATATACAATCACATAATCATTATATAAATTGGTTTATAGATACATTTTTTATTTAAATTTATATATTTCACAAATTTTGAATATTAAATCAATTGTATTGTTATTACAAAGCTGTTTACAAATGTTTAAAGAACGCAAAAGATGACTGATTTAGATTTCTAGTTTCCAACTTCCAATAGAGATTCGCAAAGATTTGTGGATGAAAACTGGACTAATAACTTCGCAGATACTAAAGGCACTTCTGGGTAAACAGGAAAGTAGGTTAAACAAAATTCTTCCAAGTCCACGTTTGCAAAATCTGCTTTTGCTTGTAAATCAAGTTTTAGGTCAATTGCCTGTTCTTGAAGGTTAACTGGACGAATGTCAACTTCGATATGAAAAGGATCTCTTGTCAACTTAAATTACAAAATAAAAATACGAAATACAAAATATTTTATTTTTTAACAAAATATATATTTTTAATTTTTTTTTCTTTGTACCCTCACGCCTCCCCTGAAATTCTGTCACGCCCCCAAGTTGAGAACCACTGCACTATTGGATATGCTGATAACTTGCTGGTTCTTTCACGTAAATATTGGTTAAAAAGATTTTAAATTAAAATCAGAAAATATTTATGAAGAGTTTGGAGTTAAAATCTATAAAAAACCAAAGTTATGACTATACAAATAAAAGAGGCCGTTATATGATCATTGCAATAATCAATAACATATTGAAACAAGTTTACGAATATTGATACCTAGTATGCTGGATTAACTGTTAATTTGATTCCGAAAAAGAGATCAAAGTCAAAATTACTTAAGCGGGGGATAACTTCATAAATTTACGTGAATTTCGCTTTGATACACATGTCCACTTCCAGTTAAGATTAAACTTAGTAGAGAGTGACGTATGATCGACTCTAGTCTTTGGAGTAGAGACGTAGACTCTATCAAACTAAACCGACTGAAAACATTTTATATGCAGATATATCGTATAATTCTAAATTTACTCTCTACAGAGTACCTATGTAAGATACGGATTTTGTTGTAACCTTCATTATGGAGACATCACGTAAAGAAAAGTTGCATTTATAGACAAAAGCTAAAAAAAATAATAAAAGTGCGATCTTAACGTACACCTTTATTAGACTCAACTCTGCCCGGATGGCTATCAGTGAATTGAGTAAATCAATAAAGCGTAAAACTTGATCCTGCTCAGAATATCAGAAACTTTTCTCGGCATATGATTTATTGAAAGATCGCAACACAAACCTAGAGTCATTCTAGAGTAATACGAATTAGAAAAAAGTTCAACGAAGAACAAGAAACGCTTAAGAAATTCAGCGGGAGGAAATGGATTTTATTGTCCATAGATTACAAGATTACCATATGCCCCATCAATAGCAGATGTGTTTAATTGCTTATTCAGCCAACGTTTTAAGGCAAACAGTACCTAGAAAACAAATAAATAATTGTGAACACTAAGAAGAACTTATTCCACTCCAAATCCAAATATTGTAATAGACTTGTGGACTTATTGTGGATTTTTAACTGAAGACTATAACAGAAATATTTTCTTTTTATTATATATTATTTATTTGTAAACAACTAGTAAAAACAACCTACATGCATACATTTGTAGGTAAATGACAAAAATGACCGTATTTTATTTCGCGAATAATATAACTGTCTTCATTTTTTACAACAGTTTGGATATATGAACACTTTCATGCAAACATTAACTATGGTTTAAGGTATTTTTATTACTATCAATAAGGCTCAAGGGTTTACAATTGCTTCTACTTTTGGATTTTAAAGGTAAGTAAACATAAAGACAACCATCGAATGTACAGTCTATTGTACAATATGCAAGTCCAACGTTTTACTGAACATAGCTGCAAGAATTTTAATATAAACAATACGCCATTTTATGATTATTTTTTGCAGCTAAGTTCTAATTTTGTGAATATTGTACTTTGAAAGTTTGAGTAAAGAACAAGTTTTACACGTAAGGAGGCAGGTTATGACAAAATGCCTGAACCACAAATTTGATGTTTACAAGTGTCTGTTACGTTAAAATAACCACAACAAAGCAATCGTAAAGAAATCTATTTGCTTTCACTACCATGATCTTGAAGTCTACTTATTTTAAATCATGAATTTGTTGCTTGTGTGAGTCCATTTCAAATAGGTAAAGAAATAATAAATCAGACTTACTCACAATCAATTGATTGTGAGTAAGTCTGATTTATTATTTCTTTACCTATCTACTTATTTTATTTTAAAAAATCAGATACCAAATCGGTTATTTCTATATGAATTGCTCCTTAAAATAAATTTTTTACTGTTCTTTGGGATATTAATAATTTGATATGAAAAAAATAACTTAATTATTTGTAAACCTTGATACTAAATATGTAGGATCTATTCCGATTGACACACGCCTGCTAAACCAAAAAATTAAAATCGACTGATTGATCAAGAAAAATAAAAGGATGACAGACCTCTTGAAATTAATGGAACAACGTGTACTGATAAAATCTAATGAAACAGAATATAGACATCTGCAAAGAAGAAGAATTAAAAAGGAGATCAAATTAGCCAAAGAAAAATGAGAGAAAAGTGCGACGAAATGGAAGATGTAATAATTATGTGGTATCACGACTTATTAAGATGAAAAAAGTATTATGCAGTAGAGACCTTAGTTTACAACTCAAAATACGAATATTACGTTCTTATGTGTTTTCGGTGCTGCTGTATGGAGTGGAGGCCTGGACCTTAAAGAAAGAGGTGAGCGATCGACTTGAAGCATTCGAGATGTGGACCTACCGAAGAATATTAAAAATAAGTTCGGTAGACCGAATAACAAATGTTGAAGTCCTCAGAAAGATGTCAAAGGAAATGGAAATCATGAATACGATTAAGATAAGAAAGTTACAGTATCTCGGCCACGTTATGAGAGGGGATAATTATGTGTTGCTACAAACCATAATGCAGGGAAAAATACAGGGAAAACGAAGTATTGGAAGAAGACGCATCTCCTGGCTCAACAATCTGAGAAAGTGGTATAATTGCAGTTCCGTCGACTTGTTCAGAGCTGCAATCTCAAAAGTGATATTCGCGTAAAATTCAAAATGTACATTGGATACAACGAAAAGATCAAATCAAAATGGGTAAACATAAATTTAGAAATAGGTGTCCAAGATCGGACACAGAGACTTCCAGGTAACCTCAGAAATACAAAATAAAATTTATCAAGTTGCAAAAGCAGATTTTTATTACTATTAAATCTAAAGTTTTCAGATTTTTAAATAATTTTAAATTTAGAAAAAATTCAGAAATGCTTCAAGATCAGAAATAAGTTCAAAAAAGTTACTTTATCCCCTCGGTATTTAGTATACTTTTTGCTCCGTATTGTCATGGTGTGAAAACCTTAGTCTGAAATTCAATAATGTGTCAAATGTTAAATCTAGTACAGAATTGGTTTAAATTTTGTAAAAAAAATAACCAAAAGATTAGCTGAATGTAACATTTTTGTATAAAACTAAAAAATTACGAAACTTTTATATATTTAGTTGTATGAATTGGACCCACAATTTAACAATTTATTAAATAGTGAACAAATTTGGCAAGAAAGTAGATTTTGCACATATTTGTTGTCAAATTTATTAAAAAATTTAGAATATATGTTAATATTTAAATAGTAATAATTAAATAATATATTCTTTTAATTTCCAGTAAATAGTAGTCAGCTATTAAGAAGAATGAAGAAAGAAAAAAGTTAAAAGACAATAAAAGAAACAAAAGTACGGCATCTCGCAGCTGATTAGAAGAATTATGAGAAGACGAATATCTTGGTTGAAATACCTAAGAGAATGGTATAGTAGTTCAAACCAACTCTTCAGAGGACTTGTTTCGAAAGTTAGAATGGCCATGCTGATTGCCAACCTCCATAACGGAGATGGCACTTAAAGAAAAAATAGTCTGCTACAAGAGTTATTAAAATGGATCCTTAAAATCAAAAGATATTTCACCCTCTAAATTGAATGGACTTGGTGCATCCTGTTCTTACTAACAAGGCTCTGACGACCGAGCGGTATCGATTTATACCGCCTTAAAGACATAAGCCTATACCGAAGATGAAGAACTATTTCGGATAATACTCCCTAGGGCATTTATGACTGCTGCTGATAAATTAAAAAATTTAAGGACCGAGAAAAGAATGGCCCTCAATCCCGGAAATGTGAACGTCAATTAAAAAAGAACTTAGGAATCTTCGCCAAACAGTCGGAGCCCTCCCTGAATATAATAAAGCTGGCAAATCACCAGCATTTGACGGAATGGACCACAGGAGTGATGACGTAGATTTGATTGACATCTGCCAGTTTCACTTTCCAAACAAACGTTGTTTAGTGTGGATAATTTGTATTTTTCGTTATTTTTTCATTTATTTTATAGAATCTTTCCGCTTTTTGCAATATTTAAGTATTCTAATAGTTACTACAACAATTTTACAAGGTTGTGTAAATAATAAAGCACATTGTTTTATGCTAATAGGAATAAAATGAAAGTATCAATAAAGTAAGGTTAAAATTTCTTTAATTAAACTTTTAAACCATATTTCATAGAAATAGAACTCTGAATTATGACGGTATTATCGTAAAAACAGTATACTTACAAGAAAAAGCAGCAGAAGAAGCAAAATGTTAACTTTATAGGAATTAAAAAGTCTTGAGATTTGACATTTCAACGTTTGTTTGGAAAGTAATAATGACAATGTGACGTCACACTCCTGCGGTCCATTCACCCAGAATGTCTAAACGTTGTGCACAAGCCAGCAGATGTCAAAAAAGGAAAAGTAATTAAAATGCTGAAACCCAATAGTCCTAAAAACCCAATGGAAAGATAGGGTTGCTAAGGCCGCGTTACAAGACACTCAAGAGATTAATCACAAACATACGCAGCTCAACAATTCTGAAGAACGTTCCAGACTGGTTTCCATCCCCATCACAGCTGCGCAGACCAAGTAATTAGACTCACTACACACCTAGAAGCTGTTGCAAATAATAAGTGGATAGGGAATTTGCAAAATGGACTCCCTCAAGGATCGGTGATTGCTACAATCCTCTTCAATCTTTATATATCTGACATCACTTATTTCCTCCCGCAATAACATAATAGAAAGCTTAATCAACATACTAATAGAAGATTTGCAGTTTTAGGCAAATACTTCAGTGACTGGAGGTTTAACCCAAACACGAATAAAACATCTGTAGAAATAGAAATACGCAAAGGAGAACGACATGGCTGTTTCTTGTCACCGTTGCTATTTAACCTCTATAGTGAAAGCATGTGCCAGGAAGCTATTTTAGAATCAAACGAAAGAATTGTAATCAACGGAGAGGTTATAACAATATTCGATATGCCGACGATTCTGTCATAGTCACAATAACAGCAGAATACTTACAACAACTGCTTACAAATATAAATATTGCTTGTAATAATTATGGCGTAACAATAAATGTCCATAAAACCAACCATATGGTCTTCAGTAAGAACATGATACAACCAATGCGTATTAGTATAATTGGCACTCAAATTGAGAAATTATCAAACTAAAAGTACTTGGAAACTTTATTAAATGAAGCTGGAGACCAAAAGATGAAATTAAAAGATGTATCGAAATTACCAGGGACACTTTTATTAAGCTGAAAAAACATTCTTCTGCAATAGGGGCATAAGTATTCCTCTACGATTAAGAATGTTTAGAGGCTATGTATATAACACCCTATTATACGGAGTAGACTAGCTCGTTTTCTATACGGAGTCATAGGCAAAGAGCCGGAGGTTATGTTAACTATAAAGTGAGGAAAACTCGAATTGGACCACCTAATGTGAGAACAAAAATACGCATTACTTCAAAATATAATGAAGAAAAAAATAGAACGAAAAAGGAATCTAGACCCTAGAAGAATGTCATGGTTGCGAAATTTGGGAGACTGATTTGGCTGCACGACGAATGAGCTCTTTTGACCAGCGATAAATAAGATCAGGTTAACTTTGATGATTTCCAATCTCCGATAGGAGTGGAACAAGAAGCATAAGTATGACCGGGGTGGATGAACAAGTACTAATGGCCAAGTGGCATCATGGAGAGCAAAGTCATATAGCAGAATTAAAAAGATCTAGAAATTATTGAGACATTGCGCACATAAAACGTGTCGCACAGTGTCGAGACGATTAAAAGAGCATGGTTTAGGAGGTTCGGGCTTTACAAAAACCGTAGCACTATTCGATGGATGGTTGGAAAGTGGTTTTCACATGTACGCAGACATGACCTGGAATTACTTCATCCTAACGTTTCATCGACCACTGCGGCATATAGTAATTGCTTACGAACACTTCCAGCTTTTAGTTCGTAGATGCAGCTAACTAATTAATTTTAAACGGAACAGTTTAAACCGAAAGAAAGAAATGTATAAGTAATTTTGGTAGAATTTACGTTATGATTTGAATAAAAACAGTGCAATAGCAATTACTTCACTTACAATCGTGCAAAATCTATTCTGTCAATCGGAATTTTTAAAATAGTAATTAATTTCAAAAATATCAAACAATAAAATAAAAAGGTTTAAAATTTTTCTCTCAATGTTATACAAACTGATTTTTATGTGAATGCAATCTGCCTTAATTACATGTGGTGAAATCGTCAATCGTTATTGGGACTTTTCTTTTAACAGCTGTGGGTTTAAAAAGCAAGTTACTTGGCATTGTTACTCGTAAAGTCAAGTATCATTAACGCGAGGTTCAGTAAGCAGCAAATAGAACAGAAATTAAATTTACATAATTCTATAAGTTGTTAATAATGAAAAGAGACATTTGGAACAGATTATATTTGAAAAAAAATCATAAACACATAAGATACATTCAATTAGCAACAGAAATGATACGAATGGTTATTTGGAACTAGTTTAAAAGTCGCTAATGTAACAATCCTACCTCAGGTATTTCGTAAACATTGTAAATAGAAAGGAAGGCCCAGACAAATTAATCGTCAAGAGTAAAACGAATAGCAAAGGGATTATTGGCCATGGTTAATACGAAGTTTTCTTGCAGCCCAAGACAGAGAAGGATGATGGACAGGAGATAATGAATGTAACATATTATGATGCGCGTTAAACAGATTGTAGACATTTGTTTAAAAACCTTTTCATCATTGGTCCAGCGATAGATGCTCCAAATTCAGCTAAATTGTTAGTATGCTATGTGGGTAAGTGTATCAATCTACAATTTGGTGATACCTATACCAAAAAGAAAGAGGAATAGTTTTAAGGATTATTAAATGTACAGTAGTTGATAACAAATCTTTATTTGAAACATCATACGAAGATGATTGGTATTATTCAGAATAATTAAGTAACTTTGGTATGAGTCCCTTCGGGAATAAAGTAGAATTCGTTGAAATCAACTCCATTAAATTTACTCAAGACGAGTATATCTCAGACTTTGTATTTTAGAAAACGTTGTTTCCATAAAGTTTTAGATAATCACTTCTGTATTTTTAAAGAACCTGAAATGTATTTTGTACATTGTATATGTATAATAATAAATTTCATTTAGATGAAATGCAAAGAGATTGGTTGAAAACTGCTGCTTTCGTCTTAAAAATATTAATAATTACCATTGGTCAGAGGGCGTGACCTTCAAACACGAGAATATGTGAGCTTGCATTCTGATGATGTCACGGCCACCATTTTGAAAAGTGGTCCAGAACCGGCGCTATCTAACTACTGATGGAAATTTATTTAATTCTCTACGAGATCTGTCTCAAAAGTATTTGACCTTTGCCAAGTATCTATTTCGTAATAATGTTTTTTTAACAATTCATTGTTAATGTACTTGAAGAAGATTGCCGTGACTATGTGCGAATTAGAAAGTGCCCTTGAAATTAAGAAATTACTGGCGTATTTGCCAAATTCATTCCAAAACTTGCTCACTGTAGATAAAAAAATATTAGCTTATAAGTCGCTTTAGCAAACCTGGAAATGGCCACTAATACTGAAAATATGATTAAAAAGATCCTTACTAAGGATAAGTCGCGGGTTTTTTTTTTCGATTGTGAAGGTGTTATTATGAATATGCACCAAGAGGTCTAATGATCAACGTAAAGCTTTATTTGGCCATATATCTTCATTCATTCGCTTCACGTGACCATACCACGCTAGTTGTCTCGTTTCAATTCTGTCTACACTGGAATATACAGTATTTGTCCTCCTTCTATCTTTATACCTGATATGATCTTTTTTGGACACACTACACGCTTTCCTTAGAAAATCCATTTCTACTACTTCTATCTTTTTTCGTGATCTGCTAAACTTCTGCCCCATAAGTCATAATAGGCTCTATCAAGGTTCGATAGATTGTCAATTTCGTTTCTTGTCTAATAACTTTAGACCATAGTACAGAGTTTAGAATGTTAATCGCTTTTTTTCCCTGCTGCGTTTTGTTTTCGATGTCTCTTTTGGTAGTGCCTTCTTTAGATATTATAGATCCGAGATATTTATATTCATTGCATGTTTTTGTGTTTCTAATTTCTAACTCTAGATCTTCTTCATCAACTCCTATTTTAAGATACTCTGTCTTTGACATATTCATATTGAGGCCTCATCCTTCATATTCTTTCTTTAGTTGTCTAAACATGTAGTCCATGTCTTCCTCATCATTTGCTACGACTACCTGATCATCTGCGAAAAATAAAGTTGTTACCACCGCCTATGTCTATTCCCATCCCGGATACTTGTTTCCTCCACTGCTCTAGCGATGATTGAATATATATTTTAAATAAGGTCGGAGATAGACAACATCCTTGTTTAAGCCTCTTTGTTATCGGAAATGATTCCGATATAAAGTTTCCTTCTTTAACAACACTTCTTGCATTTTTTATATTTGCGATAGCATCCACATACTCTCTACTGAGACCTATACTTTCGTCAATGTTTGAAACAGTTTTTTCAAAAGGTACCGTATCGTATGCCTTCTCTAAATCTACAAACGATAGGTGGGTAGATAGATTCCTTGCCTTTCGTTTTTCGATTACCTGCTGCAGAACGAATATACCATCAGTGCACGATCTTCCTTCACAAAATCCATTTTGTTCTTCTATGTCTTCGTATTCTGATTCTATTCTTTCTTTTATTATTCGACCGTAACAGTTATTCCCCTATAATTAGAGCATTTGCGTTTATATTGTCTTTATTTAAACATTTAATATACTGACATACTTAAACTAGCAATGTCAAATATCTGACCAGTCTATCTAGGGTAATACCGCTTGCAATTAGGTTTATTTTTAATAAAATCTGCTCTTTTTTCGAGTTAGTTAGTTAGTAAAGTGCAGGTCAAGATGTGATGTTTTTATGGCTTTTACTGTTAAATCTTTTTATAATTTTAATAATTTTGAATGTCAGTTGTCTTTTGTACAGACCTTGTATATCTCTTATATGCGTAAAAGAATGAAAACGTGACACTTGTAAATTATTTAAAAATCATAAAACAATATATCTTGACCTAAACTTTACTAAATTACTTGATCTCTTTACTCAACTAGCAGTGTTCTAACAATGCCAAGTATTAAAGTACATTATATATATATATATATATATATATATATATATATATATATATATATATTAATTAGGAAGATACTTTTGGTGACGGCTAATTTAGGATATAGCAAACAGTGTAAAAAGTTGCCCAACCCAAATGCAAAATTGAAGTAAACTGTTTTAATTTAGATATAAATCTATAACATTAACAACAATTTTTATTTCCCGCGAATTCTTAAGCAATCTTTTATTCCGTTTATATTATCAAAAGTCTTTCTAATGTATCTAGTATTGTTTAGCACTTGATATTAAGTACTTATTAGTTTTATCTTAAATCACTCGTTTCTAGAAAAACAGATTCCAAATTTACAAATGTTATCCACAATTTTCTTTTAATGCAAAATACACACGCACATTAAATATGTATCCTGTAACAACGGAATAATATAATTAATCATCACTTTTACAATAATAAAATTCTCCAATCGTAATCAACTATAAAAAAATTTAGAATTTTCGCCCACTTACACCCACAACATAGAATTTTTCCCACCAATTTGTTTTTGTTTTCCTTACAAAAGGTAATTTTCGTTTCTATATAACTAGCCAAGTCTGACCTTTGCAACATGAAATATACTATAACGAATATAGACGCATATAGAAGTACATTTCGAATGGGAGAAAGGGTCATAGTTAGTATACTTCAAAATATTCCTGTAAATGGCGTCTGCATAAACTTTATTATACACTCGCGACCATAAAATGCGAGTCACCTTGAAAATCACCGATATTTCATTTTTAACGAGCTTTATCATAGATAATAATAATACAAATACAAAATAATGCATGTTTTTGAGAATTGTTGTCGGCTTAGCGGTTTCCTTTGTAACAAAGAATTCCAACAGTGCCAATTTCGCGGAAAACTATACACTTCCCAAAATGAACGGTACCTGTCGCTTGTTTTAAATGTCTCATTTACGATGGACGTGTAAAAGTTTGAAGGAGAAACGGTGAACGATTTTCACAAGCTTGCATTGCTCCAAGAATGTCATTTGGTGGAGGCTCGGTCATGGATTAGGGAGGTGAATCTTCCGACTTCCGCACAGAATTACCCTTCATTGAAAATGGGTCCTTAACTGCACGAAGTTATATTACGAAGATTTTGGAATAACATGTTATGCCCACTATGGCAGGGCTTAGAGAAGACGCTGTTTTTATGCAGGACAACGCACGACCGCACGTTGCCAGGATCAGAAGTTGCAATTACGAGGTTACCCTGGCCAGCTAGGACTCCGGGCCTGAATCCAATCGAACATATTTGGGACGATCTGAAAAATGTATTCAAACCCATACGCCTTCTCCTAATAACATACAGGAGCTTAAGAATCTGTTAGTGAGAGAGTGGAATAACATACCACAACATGTAATCCGGAGAAAAATTGAGAGTATGTCCCGTCGTCTGCAAGAGGTTATTAGAGCAATACAATATAATATTAGAGTAAAATAATATTAGAGGTTAAAAGAAGGCAATACACGATACTAGTCATTGAAATTCCACTGATGTCTTACCATGTTAAAAAATACATTAGCATAAAAAAAATGTATTACTGCTCCAGAGGCCAAAATATTCAAGAAACTTGAAATTTTCAAGGTGACCCGGATTTTATGAGCGCGAGTGTAGATATCTACACATTTAAATTAAAAATTTGAATCACAATATCGTTTATAGTTTTAAAAATATTCATTTATTTTAGAGTATTAATAGTTAAAATATTTTATTTTGGATTTGATCTCTAACTTTATAAAAGCATTCCCAGCTTTACACTTTCATATTTCAGAAGCACTAGTACTTTGTCGACAAGAGACGGTGCGGTGGTGAAGAGGGGATGACTTGAGCGCTCCCTGGTGTTGCGAGAATAGAAGTAAAAAGTAATGTTCCAGCAGAACACATACTAACAAATATGTTGAAATGTGCTTTTATATTAGTCGATAGAGCGTTCCTTCCTCATCTACTCTATATAGCAACATCTAACGGAGAATACCCAAAGTTTTAACAGTTCTACTAAAAAATATATTAGACTGCAATAAGCTTTTAATTCGTATCCCTATGTATTGTAGATATTTTTTGGAAGTAAGCTTAATATTTTATATAGCTAGATATTTGGATATTTTCAGCAACTGTTAGTTTTGAATCAATTGTGTATAATAGTCCTTGTCCATTTTTCCTGTGACCATTTGGTAACATTTTTGGAAACTAAGAACACAATATTATGAAATCCTAGTTTCAGAATAAAAGTATGAATTATGAAGATATTCCAAATCAAAACTTTGACCCTCATGTGTCTGATCTTTCAGATGGCCACGGATGAGATAAAGAAAAAGCCGTAAGTGTTCGTTATCTTGGTGATGACGAAGAACTCCTTTCCAATTACCTTGAAATTGAAAAAGTATGTCTTGAGGTTGAAGGTCAGCTTCATTGGCTTTACAGTCCCATTCGACAAACACGAGAATTAATCGCGCTCTGCCCACTGCTCTACCTAGTTGGTCTCCATTGTTACATAATACATATTTAATAACATCTACCTCAATATAAATCGTCTGTTTTTTGAAATAATTAAGACACTTCGGGAGGGTAAAATTTCAAGGGTACACGTGTAAAAATACAAATTGACGTTACTAGACTTAGTAATAATTACACCGAACACAACATGCATCTAAAACAACTAACAATATTGTTACATCGAGTAAGCGCTGCAAAGAAAACAATTTTATATTGGGTATGGTCTTATTTCAGTCAGAGAGAAGAAAATATCACAGAACAGAAATACGTACAGAAGCAAGACAGGGTTGCATCATTGACAGTATGTTATTCTTATATTGTCTTAGACTTAATTACAATTCAAGTTTAAATATTCTACAATTTTTCACTTGTTAGAAATATTTAGCTAGTTAAAATATATATAATAATATACATACAGTTGTGGTAATCTGAAAAATGCTTATAGCATGCATAATTAGTGCGTAAAGAACAGTATGAGGCTGTTCTGGTAACAGACAGAGACAAAATATAGTATGAAATTACAAAGTACGTACCGATATACGAACTTGTTTTTAGAAATTTAGACATTCAAGCTCGTAAGTCGGATCTAATTTCATACTATTTTCAGTCTCTCTCTGTTTTAACACTTCGGAGTGCTCATCCGTGCTGAAAAAGTTTTCCTTCTCTCAGGAAAGTTTCGTAGACATTTTGACGACGAAGTGTCACTCGTCATTTTCGATAAGTTGAGTTTGAGCCTTGTGTTAAAACTAGTGATTTGTCTATGTGTATAAATTACATTATTTTATATATTCTCGATCGAAGAAATTGCATATACGTACACTGTTTTCAGGATAGAGGCTGGTAACGAGTGTACAGGGTTGTCTCTGTTTTGAGAAAGTTTTCGGAATGTGAATTTCGATGGTTGGTTTGTTGACTAGTAATTTCTAATTTGAATGTATGTTTGGGACATAATCTTTATCATATAGGCTTCTTTGTGGTGCTATTTCTATCGTTTCTCTATCGGTTATTTGTTTGCTGGAGTTGAGGTTTATTTTGCATCCTGTGGCATGTCACACCGTGATCGTAAGCAAAAAATTGCTTATCGATTATGGTGCAAAAGTTTTTGGCAAAACACAAGATTACACAGCTGTATCAGTCTGAACATAGCACCCTGTATTTTTTGGCCTTTCCAAAACTAAAAAACAGTTTAAATTACAATGTTTCAATGACATATATAAACGATCTAAACAAATGCGTCCATTACAAAATCTGAATTTGTAAACTGTTTCATGTACTTAAACTAGCGATGGGAGTGTGTCGTTAAGTCAAATGAGAATTATTTTGAAGTATGCCACAACTTGGATGACAAAGAAAATAGCATTGCGAGGGCATCAACAAAAATAGGATATTTTTTTGGACATATCTCATATTCAAAAGAAAACATTGGTGAAAATATAACACATTGAGATATGATACTTTTGAGAAAATACAAAGTGTTGTTCCTATATTGCACACAGACTATTTTTTACTAATATTAAACAATGTCTTTGTTTATCAGTCTATTAACTATCGGACGTAAACGACTGTTGCGCCCAATGAACAATGTATCGCTTCTGTATTTATGTATTCTGTGGAAATATGTAGAACATGATCAGTCGATTACTCTTATGACTTACTTATACCTAGGTATTAGACCATTCAAAATAATTTCTTTCAAAAGTCAATAGGCTAGTGTAATAATTTTGCAGAGCATAATTGTAAAGATAACTCACTGTTAACATTGAATCTATTGTTTAAGTTAACATTAAAACATATATGTCATAATTTATATAAAATAATGTATTTTAAATTAAAATGGCAGAATTTATGTTTGGTATGTACTAAAAATTTATATAAATACGTCGTTCCGATTTTTTGTGACAAGTTTGTTTAATATGTTTCTTAATATCAAAATAGAGTATAAATGCAACTAAAAGTCATCAGATTCTAATGTGTGATGAATAGTGGTAAAGTTTCATCGAGAAGGTTTTAAAAGATTCCATTTTGGCGGCTACTTTTCATTATACCCCAGGAAACGAAGTGGACAAAGCACTTGAAAAATCTAAAAATTACTGGGCGCTATTTTTCCTGGGAGAAGTCAATAAAAAAGGCATACCATCCCATGAGTCTCGAAATTTTTATTGCGCCATGGGTTTTTTTATTGACATTTAAGCAAAAAAAGCGACTGTTTTCATTCGTTTCAATATTGTGAATAAACTACACATTCTACATAAAACCTTTCAACGTACGACTTTCTTCAAAATAGTTGCACTTTAAAATGAGGTTTTCTAAATTAAAAAATGTTTACAAATAAAAAAGTCATCGCAAATTAAACCCGAAAATAAGCATTTTTTTCAATTGTTCATAATTAGAGCTCGGAAATGCATAGTAAGTGCATATTTTGGATAAATTGTATTAGTGCATATGCATTTATTAAAATGGTATACAACAATATACAAAAATATATAATTTCCCTCGGAAATACAACTTATTGGTATTAGCATAATATGACATAATATGGTATAGTAAAATCATAAATCAATATGGGTTTTCCCGAAAGCTTAACAAATAACAAATTACCAGAATTTGTATTAGCAAAAGATAAAATGCAATTGTCGTTCTGTCCGTTGTTACAGTTAGTTCAGTTTGGTGAATTCTTTGGTTCAGTAAAGTTGTGTTTAAGTTTTTATCAAAAGTGATTGAAAATGCCAAAACAAAGTGCAAATAAATCAACTCTTCTGAAAAAGTGGATTAATAGTAAAACAGAGTTCAAAATCATTGATGACAACCATATAGGTATTTTGCACGGTTTGTAACGAACCGGTAAGTATCATTTTTAATTTAATTATTGTTTTAATTTTTAAATATTTTTCTACAAATATAAAGTAATATAAGCTTATAAATATAATTTTACTTTAAAATATAAGGTTTAATGCACTGTTTTTAAAATTATTTTTAGCAGAGGTGGAAACATGGTTTTGACACTGACTTTTTCATTATAAATTAACACGTTATTTTTTTACGATAAAAATGTGACATTTTACTAAAACCTCTGATAGTTTTGAAGAAAAAATTCTACGATCAAATCTAAAAAATAGTTTATATAAGAGATACTTCGGGAAACAAGTTTTATAAAATTGTAACATGCAGTGTGCTTGATTAATGTTTTTTGTCCGTTTAAAATTGACTAAGGAAATCGCCCTTTGTCTTAATATCTTGTATAATAAAATTTTAATAGAGGTGACAACCAATTAAATAAGGATACTATATTATATTATTTTTAAAGTGGAGAAGTATTATAAGTTTATTGGTTAACTTTTTTATTTCCAATTTTCAGATTGTATGTGAAAAAAAGTTTCAAGTTGATCAACACAAAGGCTTTAAGATTCGGTTCAGCAGCTCATAACTACAAATAAAACGAAAGTTTCTTACCAACAAAATTTTAATAAGGATCTCTGCAGTTTGCCAGTTGGTTGCAAAATTGGATAATCCATTATGCCAACAATTTTTAAGAAAGTACTGCAATAATGTTGTATAAGTTCTAAAAAAATATATGTAGATTTCAGCATGCAATTTAGTGTTAAAAGCGATTAAAACTGCAATTGGGAATAATCCAATATGGATATCTCTTGACTATTAAAGAAAAAAGCGATACTATATTACTCAGGAAATAACCTACCCCATCATTACAACGGAGTTGGATTTCTAGTTAACACAGCCTCAAACAAATCAGTAAGGAACTTCGTGGCATACTCAGATAGGGCAGCACTACTATAAGTCCAAGCCGATCCTGTTGACCTTAACATTATACAAATCTATGCACCACCCCTGGACAAGCCTGAAAATGAAGTAAAACAATCGTATAGAGAGATTAGGGAGTTAATGAAACTAATCAAGAAGAATCAGACTCTTATAATCATGGGAGATTTCAATGCGAAGATAGAGCGAGGACGTGTTGAAAATGTCGTGTTTGACTTTGGTTTGGGAGATTGAAACGAGAGAGGTGACATGCTAATCCAGTTCTGTCAAGAAGAAAAATTAGTCATTGTGAATACCTGGTACAAACTGCCACCTCGAAGACTCTACACCTGGCAGTCTCCATAACATGACAACATCGTAAGAAAGCAAATAGATTTTTCATTGATTAATCAAAGATACAGAAATGGATTGCAACGAGTAAGATGGAATCAAAATCAACGGACAAACTATAAGTAATCTTCGCTATGCTGATGATATTGTCATAATAGCTTATAGCCATGAAGTGCTACGATTAATAGATAGAATAAACAACGAAGGGGAACAACTGGGTTTAAAGATTAATATAGACAAAACGAAGGTAATGGTGGTTAGTTGAACACGAAATATGCAATTAAATATAAGAGTAAACAATAATAACATCCAAAAGGTCCCCCAAGTTCAGATATCTCGGTAGTTGGATAACTGAAGATCTAGATCCAGACATAGAGATACGTATAGGATTGAGCAAGCCAGAACAGCATTTACTAATATGAGAACCTTGCTAAGCAACAGCAGCTTTAACTTAACGCTTCGATATCGCTTTTTAAAATGTTACATTTACTCCAGAGAGGAGTATGCCAGAATTGTCGCCAACATCCACTAATTGGAGAGGGCACCATAAGAAGAAGTTGACGAGACGACTGATGTTAAAGGACGGTATATTGCAAATTTGGTTATAGGAAGTTTAAACGGGAGTGAATGTAGCACCGGATATGAGCTTAAATATTAATAAAAAACCATGATGCAATAAAAATTTCGAGACTCACTAGATGGTACATCTTTTCTATTGACTTCTCTGAGATACTCCAGGTGAAAAATAGCGCCCAGTAATTTTTTGATTTTTCAAGTGCTTTGTCCGCTTCTTTTCCTGGGATAATCTATTACAACGGGTGTATAATGGACGGTTTTCTGGAAAACCGACTGCATAATTGGCGTTTGAATACATGTTACTTTAGAAGTACACTATTCTATTTTTAAAAACTCAAAATTTACTCAAAATGTGCAACTAAGAATCATTCAAAGATTTCAAATTGGATAAACATATTAATCAATAGCCACAAACGATTTTTACATATTATCTCTGTTCCACGAAGTTTACTAAATCACTTTAATTTCATTGAAATTAATCAAAAACACCAAAAATCAACAAAATAAATATTTAAACATAATATCATATCTACGTTTCTTATTTCTCTTTTTGGTCAAAAACGGAAAGTACTTCGAGGACAGGAATTATATCCTCCTAAACCATAATTTATAGTAGAATTGAATGGTCTATGAGTTAATAAATAACATATTATCTAAAGTGAGTGTCCCGTAAGACAGACTTATCAAGAAAAACTAAAAATGTGCATCTCAAATTTTTTAATATTGGCGGATCATATATTCCAAGAGCTACCGAACAATTTTAGCGAAATAGTTTTGTTATATATATCATTCTCATATTCCATATCGCCTATAAGCTTTTTTAGGTCAACTATATTGGCTTATCAGATAGTGATAGGTAGAAAACAAATTTCTCACGAGTATCTAGGAGCCATCTATCTTGAATTGAAGAAAGAAGAGACCACTGTGTGTTTCTCAACTACATACCGTTCATTGAACTATGTACATACTAATGAAAAATTTGTTTACGATGCCTGCTTTTTCATATACAAGTTTGTCTTTGACAAACCAATATGACCAACCAACGACCAATATCTGATGAGTCCCAATATAGGGAAAAACATGTCATGGTGACCGCAGAGCACAAACTTTTACAAAGAAGGAACAGTGCATTCATTTTATTAGACCGTTTTTGCACAGCGACGATATGTTGAATATATAGAGTGAAGATATATATGAATCAGTCAGACTTAAATTTGAAAAAGAATTACAAATTAAAAAATATGAAAACAAAAGGAAGATCAGATCTCACATACGATTTTGTGGTATTAGTATTTGGGTCTAAATTTTATATATATACAGCACTGGTTTCTGTTCCCTCGATACCTTCAATGATAATAATTTCTTCTTCACAATCTCAAGCATTATTTTTACAAAGACTTTTTACAATTGTCCAACTGCTGGTAATAATTAGTACTTAACTAAACCGTCTGGCATTTTCAGCCTTACATATTGCTGATAAAAAATTCTAGTTGTTATAAAGAATTTTATGAAACTTGTGTATCAGCCCTTGGCGCAGTGCTAAGCATATAAACAAGTTATTTATTAAATGAATTCACAAATTCCACCGTTAAATAACTGTTAACAAAGACTGGAAATATTGTAGAATTTAATGATTAAGCACTGCAATGATATTATAAAACTGAGATGCAAATTTTCAGGTGTGTATTATTTGTGGAACCTCACCGTGATATACTATATACATAAGTGTTTTTCAACAGTCAAATTTTAGTATTTTACATATATTTACGGTTTCTGTAACTTCACCTTATACTTACTGGTTGTTTTGCTTTGTGATAGATATCGCAGAATATTCCAGAGTTTCAACATTATGATATATAAGCTAGTTTATTTAAGGAAATAATTGAACTCCTGTACTAAATTACTACTATTGTAAAAGAATGTGTTATATATTGCATGGTTGTAAAGTGATATATTCAAATTACTGACGCCCTATTTACTCGTTGTGTGCTAGCACTCGAATGTGCCGGCAATCAGTGCCAGATATATTTACAGTTTCATTAACCAAAATTAAAGTCAGTATATTGATAGATATACAGAATTAGGATAAAGTAAGAAACCAAGTAAATATGTTTGAAATGAAAAAGACGATGTTCATGAAACTTTGCATACACATACAAGGACACATAATGCATCTGCTGAGACATTTTTTATTACTATTCTACTTTCGGTTTCACGAAATCCCTTAACTTATTTAATTTAAATGGGACACCCTGTATATTTTTACAGATTCTAGAACTTGCTACTCCTAACTCATACACACTTAGCAGTAATGGGGCAGTTAACCGCCATAACTTTAGGTATTGATCAAATAAGAATCCTCAAAAGCATGCAAAAAAAACTTTAATGTTTCGATGAGAATATTTCCATGAGAATACTCCCATTTTTCATAGACCGAAACCTGGTATTTTGTAGTATAAACAACTGTAGTTGTTATCAACAGGTCCTCGAAGACACTTCGTCTCAGGACCATTATACCTATGTAGGGTCATACGTCGCCATGTTACCAATTCCAACGGTAACTTAAACATCATAATTTTTAACCACATATAATGTAAAGCAAATGTAAATTTATATCATTTAAAGGGTTTGGACCCATATATTTTGGTGGCTCATAGCATGTATACCTCGTTTGCACTGATGATGGATTTAATAATCCGAAAACGTTTTGCAATATCTTTGTGATAGTCCGTTTGGCCATTTTATTATATACCTTTTATAAAGGATTTTAAATAAATTTTTTGTGATATATGGTATACAGCCAGCTACAGGAACTTAGTTTCCTAGTGAAATTCTAAAGACATTTGGAACATATTTTATTTTCGGTAATGCGATATAACTCACATAGTTTTATTATAATTCGTTGTGATTCAAGTATTGCATTGCTTGTCGCAATATAAAGTGGCTTTAAATGATGAAGATTTTATATGTTCAGTATCAGTCTCATATTCTTTTCAGTTGGTATATCAGATTTCGCTGTTTCAGTAGTAAAAATCTTTTAAGGAACTAATATTTCGAACGAATTTATTATTAAATTAGTACAACTCAATTTTAATATAAATAGAAGTTTTATTTTGAATCAAAAATTATAAAACTAAAAATATCTACACAAACATAGGTATCTGTTGATTCTAAGGAAAACGCAAATGTTATGTATCGGAAATTAAAAGTAAAATACAAACCGGTTACTTTATAAAACCAAATAAAACTAAAAACTGATTCTACTTTAGTATTGTTTCACAGCAGACTGCCAGTATCATCATTTAGATCCGATGTAACAATGGTAAAAGTTTACACAACTTTGAACAAATATTCAACCTCTCTTAATCAATATTAATATTATAAAATACCATAAAATTAGTTTTAAAATAAAATGAATAAAATCAATAACAACAAATCTTACAATTTTGAGATAAGATGTAGCATTTAGAAAAAAAATATGGCTTTTAATAGAAATAATTATTCCAGCGAGTATTCATTCAATTTAAAAATCAGAGTCTTTCGCACTATATCATTTCGCTTATGCTTTTCATGCCATTTTAGCTGTTCAATTTCAAACACAACAATACAGGATTGGTACTGCAAGAAATAATCATACAATAGATATTGCATTACACATTTAAACACAGCAAGTACTATTACGTTGGTTTCTCAACTTCACTTCACATTCCGTGAGCTAGACAATTTTAAGCTATTGAATAATATGAAAATTGGTGTAAAATACATTTAACATTATCTTAAACACTAAATCGAATAAGTTGAATTTAGTAAGTTGCATTTTTTTAAATAAATGAGGAATTTGGCGAACAACAACTCCGACCATTATGAAATTGTGCTTTCATTTGATTTTAGGTTATTGTTTAATAACTGTTATTTACTATCTTTTATAACGTCTAAGTAATATTGAAATTAAATATACGAGAGCGGTTCGATAAGTACTTCGATAGCGCCACTATCGCAAGAGAAATTTACTACCTTGTAGTGCATTCTCGTGGAAGGCTACTGTCAAAATTTCAGCCGAATCGGATCCGTAATTTTATTTTGACCTCGTGTCGCGTGAAATCGCGCAGAGAAATCAAACAGCGCTGGGATGCTGCGTACGGTGTCTCTTCCTCTTCGATGGTGACCGTAAAAATTGGTTTAACGGGATTCAACGTGGTCGAACATTAGTTTTTGATAAGCCACGCACAGGTACCGCGACAACGGCTATCACGGAGTTTAACTTGACAAAATTCATGATCTCGTACTGGCAGACCACTGATTGAAGATGCGCTTCATAGCTGAAATAATAGATATTTTATGAGATTGCATGGATCATATACTATTATATCCTACATGAAATGTTAGGCATGAGAAAACTGTAGGCGCGATGTGTACCGCGTTTGCTTAGGTTCGTGTTAACGTAAGTTTTTTTATCTTGGTATTATTATTTTTTTTTTCTCATTCACAAACAATTTAATTAAAAATGGCTAGAAAATTTGACGATAAAAGACTCTAACCCAATTAGAATTGGAGGCCGAAAAAATATTACTGGGTGAATTAGATGATGGTAGCCTTCAATCAAATGAGGAAACTTCCAGTAATTCAGGAAATGAAGACAGAGTGCAAAATTTTTTCAGCCCGTCTGAATCAGAGTACTAGAATTTTCTGGTAATGAAAGCAGCGATTTTGAGTGTAGTAGTCCTAAAACGAAAAAAAGAAAGCCTAATACCACTCTACTTCTGTTTCTATGTCTAGCACTTCATGTAGAGTTCAATATGAGATGTTCTTTTGTGGAAACCGACATTCATTTCAGCAAATAATAATAACAACTCAACCTCGTCAAAACAAAAAGGCAATGAAGAAGTGTGTTTTCAACAAGTTGAAGAGCGAGAAATCAAACATATTCTGGACGAATCTGAACCGCATACTTCCAATTTGAATACGAGTCTCAAAGGCAAAAATGGTCATAGCTGGTGTACTGTATCTAATCTTCGGAAACGTTCTATAAAAGGGAATATTTTGCATTTTGTTCACGGATCATCTGGACAGGCAAAAATCCTAATACACCATTACATGTATTTCAGTGTTTAATGAACGTTTCTATATTCGAAAAATTCTGTTGCACACCAATACTCATATCAGCCTAAAGGAATGAATTAAATGCTTTTGTTGGACTACTTAAATTTTCTGTAGCACAAAAAGATAACCATCATTATAGTAATATAGTTTGATTCCAAAATTTCTGGCTCCGTTTATAGAGCAATAATGAACTGCGAAAGATTTGATTTTCTCCTACATAACCATAGGTAATCAGTGTGTTTTGCCAGTGTTGACTTACGGTGCGGAAACGTTGACCATGACAAGGAGAACAGTTCAAAAGATCCGTGTGTGTCAAAGGGCGATGGATCGTGCTATGTTGGGCGTTTCACTACGAGACAAGATCCCAAATCGCCAGCTACGACAAAGAACAGGAGTGGCTGATGCAGTAGAGAGAGTAGCAACACTGAAATGGAACTGGGCAGGTCACGTTGCTCGAATGACAGATAATAGACGGACAGAAGTCGTCCACCAACACGTTGGACTGACGATCTAAAACTTTGTCATAGGAATTGGATGCAAGAGGCACAAGATTGAAATAGATGGAAATTTATGGGGGCGATCTATGTCCATCAGTGGATAAGCGAAGATTGAATGATGATGAATCTTAGGTTCGATGATAAAACCACAAGAACTGAAAGAAAAATTATAGATAGGTTTGCCCCTATCCTGGAAATATGGGAGGAATTAATTTTTCATTGTAAACATTCCTATCGACTAAGTAACTATGTAACTATTGACGAGCAGTTACTAGCTTTTAGGGACCGGTGGTCTTTTAGGATGTATCTCCCGAATAAACCGGACAAGTACGGAATTAAAATTGTGATGACTTGCGACGTGGATACCAAGTACATGTTGAACGCAGACCCTTACCTCTGCAAACATACGCACAAAAATGGAGAATCTCTAGGAGAATACTGTGTTAAAAAGTTGATTGAAACTATTTATGAAAGTTACCGAAACGTCACAATCGACAATTGGTTCATTTCAATGAACCTTACGGATACTCTTTTGAAGCCTCCTTACAACCTTACAATGATTGGTACTTTGCGGCAAAATAAACAAGAGATACCGCCTGAAATGATTAATCTTAAAAACAGAGAAATCGGAAATTTAAGATTTTGCTTTGTGAATCGTGTCCGAACTGGTATGAGCTGCCGACAACGTCGGCAGACGAAATAAAGATGGACATTTCGGTTAGTTTTTAAATATTTTTGAAGAACTGTTACTTGCATTTATGCATAAAATATTCATTAATTTTATAAATCGGATTATTTTTTCACTGACTATGTATTCAGTGATAACATTAATTTATTTACTATGCAATAAACACGAATATTTCAGAAAAGAAAAAAAATTATAAAGTGTCATAATTATACTGTTACTTTTCGGAACGAGTAGACTCATTTGGAACATCTTTAACAATTATCTGTTAAATTTATCGTTGTTTATATGCCCTGCATCGCTTAATGAAATAAGGTATAGCATGTTACTTAAAATATAACCAATGCAAACGAATGATGACACGAATGATGAAACGAATAAATGACGTCAATGGTGTAATTTATTTCTTGGAGTACCAACCTTGTATATATTATTACCAAAACAAAATTTAACACTGTGTTTGATTTTATGTTGATATAATATTGTATATAGTTGTATTCTGTTGTGCAAATATGATTCATATCTAATTTCTAGGTATATAACGACATAATATGTATCAGTTAGCTGGTGAACATTATTATATCTTAAAAACTGGCCCGAATAGTACTTAGTAATAAATAACGATAGTCAACAACAAAGAAACGTACTAAATTAACAAAATTATTTGATTAAATTTCAGTGTATGCAATATCCTATAGTATCAATTCGTTTTGCTTTGGTATAATGTGAAAATGGGATCAAAATGATATCGGAAATTAAATAGCACTACGCAAATGTATACGTTCAGTATGTTTTACGAACATAAATTATTTAACAATCATAATTCGTTTTGCTTTGGTATAAATGTAAAAATGAAATCAAAAATAATATCGAAAATTAATAGTTTAGGCAAATTTGTATCTTTAATATGTTTTAAATCCTACAGATATCCATAGTATGTATGGACGCAAATCGTCCGAACGAAAAACAAAAATCATCACAAAGAAAAACTTCTTTCAGTCTTCATCTACCGAAATTATGTACCTGACTAGGTTCAAGCATTATATTAAAAACTGCTAGGCCAGACCTCGGAAAAACAAAAAAAAAACAATAAAAAAGAAAAAATAAAACATTGGTATTGGAACAATAATATACATTTCACCTAAAATAATTTAATAAAATAATCAAGAAGTTTTATTCAATATTTAGCTAACAGTTAGTTTTCTATTTTTCAATTAATCACTTTATCAGTGTTTCTGATTAATTTAAATTCTCTAGTGAAACGTGTTTCTTTTGGCCTTTAAATTGATTCTACAATTTATTTTATTCTTACACAACGGCTGTGATTACAGCGCAGTGCAAATCGACGCAGATCAACCCGGAAGCGTGTTGAGATGAATATTAATTCTTGTAATAGTATTAATCTTAGCTTTATATATATAATCTCCAATTGCGCTACAGCCCAAATCGTGCCTTGGGCTTCTCCAATCCCCAATCTTTTCACAGGTGAATCAGGTCATACATACATCATAAGATCGCAGTATAGAAGCCTTGGGCGTCAACCAAGTCATACTTATACGAAAACGAGTATCCCAAGTAAGCTTGCAAACGTTCCCAAACGGGCTAAGACTATTACTAAAATAGACAATAATATTTATTAATATTATTGTAGCTTTAATATTAGATTTTTCATTTCATTAATAATCTATTAAAAACACACTGAATATTATTCAGTCATTTATTTGTTTAATTTGGAAAAAACAAACCAATTAATTATCATCCTATTTGTTGATTTATATAACTATTTTATAAAGTCATTTTATAAAATGTTTCTAGAACATAATGCGTCATTCACCTTTTGTGAAATATTCTGTAACTATTTACTCAGTAATTCGCAAACACCAAATATTACTAACCGTACATATGATTCGCCTCTTTGTAATCATTATCAACATTTTTTTAGTGTTGAATCAAAAATTATTAATCCCCTAAATTTGCAATCACACAAAATCTTAACATAAATTTTAAAACAATAATTTTATAATGCAAATAATTTAATACTTAAGCCCCTCGTGCCAAAGACACAAATTATTTGCTTTTTTGACAAATGTTTGTCTTATATTGTGAGCTTACTAATTGAGGTTGAACTCTTTTATGTATATAGTCCATCAGAAACTTTACCTTACAGCGTATTATTTCACATCATCGAACAAAAAGTCCAGGCATAGGGCATTCTAGTCATGGATTGGTCCTTCAAGCCGGATTAATATACCGACTAAAATATTTATTTTTTGTAAAGCTCTTATGACTATTATACAGTTGTCATTTTTTGGAACATTTCTCGAGAATCAATAAAAAGGTCAACAATAAAAGTCACACTCATCTATACTACATTATTTAAGATATTTCTAACACATACTAACGTTTTTTTTTATAATTTTATTACAATTTTAAATTGAGAAAACAAAATCTTTAAAAGCGGATTTGTATTTCGACATTAGCCTTAGGATTAAAGTCGAAATATTAATAAAAATTTTATTTTCTCCATTTACATGATGTGATTTCCCGATAACATTGAAACACTGACAAAAATACTGGTCGGCAACTTTTTAATTCTGATTTTAACATAAATAAAAATATATAATCACGTGCCAATAAGTAACAAGCATTTAGCGTTTTGTTTTAGATGTGTTTTGATGATGAAGATACAAATGTTCAGTTTTAAGTAAACCAATCAGTTTTAACAGATGTAATATAAAAAAAATTGATTGAATTCCAACAAAGATTCGTTTTATTTTTTCGTTTTTAATAGTCCAAGGTCTGGTCTTTGGTGAGGTTATAGAAACTTAGGAAAGGTGTATAAATCAATTAAATAATAACGCAAGAGTTTAATCCCACATATCGGATTCTCTTACACTGTTCGATTCGCAGATATTTTCAGTATCTTCTTCATCGTCATATTCGGCAAAAGGCATGTCACCCGTTTGTTGTTGTTTTTGTTTTTTTCTGCGCAGCGCCTCCCGTTCTTCTTTGGTGAATTCTTTACGAAATTCGTAAACTAAAGGATAAATATATTCGATAGCGGCTTGGACGTCTGCTACGCTTGGAGCTGAAATGATAAAAATTGTTTAGAGAGAGTACTTCACATGTAACATATGGAATACATATTTATCCCTTTCCCTCAGTTTTAACCATTAATCGTGATAAATCCAACAAAAAATAACTACAATAACCGTATATAACATGAGCCCTAACAACTATATATTGAGACAAATTAAAATGTATAACAAATTTAGGTGTTATATGTTCTATATATGTTTAGATGTTATATTTTCTTACACAACCCATATAAAGTATTAATGCCATAAGAATCATCAAAATATATATAAAAATTTTATTATTATCCAGATTTAGCCATACAGCTCACACTTCCTTTAAGTGGAAAATTCATTCATCTACGGTATCAAAAGTATTGAGCACTGGTGGAGGTCTTTCCGTGTTATCAAGCCCTAGGTGACTTAGAATGGTTTGCTGGAGTATCTCCCAAAAATTGTCGTGCACATCTGGTCGTCGTGAGTAGTACAGCTTTCTGCATGGTCTTATAGAGATGTTCATTCACAACCAGCTGTTTATGTTTTCTAGGAGGTTCTTCGGAATGACTCCAGTAGTAGAAAGAATAATAGGTATCGTCTGGGTACTTTTCGTTCTCCATTGTGTCCTTATTTGTATTTCCAGATCTTTGTACTTGGCGATCTTTTCGTTGTATTTAACATATCGATTAGTGTTGTCACGTTAGTTTATTAACTAGTACGAGATCTAGTCTATTGTATGCTACTGTTTGGTTTGTGATCATAGTGCGGTTCCAATATAGCTTGAAGTTGTCATTTTCAACCATACTCTCTGGGACGTATTGATAATATGTGAGATCGTTTGCTTGAAGAAGTCCCAGTTTGATAAAAACTTCTTGATGAAAGATTTTCCCTACTGAATTATGCCGTTCCTTGTATTGAGTTGCAGCAAGTGTCTGGCAGCCTCCAGTAAGATGTTGGATAGTTTCTTGGGCTTGACATCCATATCGGCATTTGTAGTTTTGGACTTAAGGGTCTTTGATGATATATTTAAAGTAATTTTTTGTTGGTATAACCTGATCCTGAATGCTGAATTTCAAGTAATGAACCTTCTGTTTCAGGGAACATATTTCTTTCTTATTATTCGTTATTATTATTATTATACATAAGCAAGACGACGAGTCCCTAATATACCCAAAAACAAAGAAATTACATTAGTAACCTACTAGTAAATTAAAAAGTTACAAAATTACAATTTTTGGTTTAAAAGGAAAACAATATTTTAACTATAGTATAAAACGGTCAAGTCTGTTTTTGAACGCGTTGGTAGAGAGCGCAAAGATAATGTTATCATTAAGGTTATTCCAGGACTCAAAAACTCTATTTGGTAAAAAATTCTGTCTTGATTTTATAGAAAAGTTCTCTTTTTTAAGTTTAAGCTGGTGACCTCTGAGGCGTTCATCTTGATTTATGATAAACAATTCGTCGAAATTTCCAAAATTGAATTTTAATATTTTAAATGAGGTAAGTCTCCACGTTGTCGGCGAAGCTCAACAGAAGTTAGGTTAGCCATATTGTCTTTCTGCATAAGAAGGTCTTCTCGGTCCCAAAGGAATTCGAGTGGCTTTTCTTTGAACGTTTTCCAACAAAGTTTTGTCTCGAACCAAATCAGGATACCACGTTGGTCCAGTGTATTCAAGAATGGGTTTTGCGTATAGAGTTTCAATACAGAATGACTGCACTGAACTCTCAAAAGACACCTCCGAATAAGATAGTCTGGAGTTCGCACTTTTACAAATAGAAGTAATATGGTCGGACCAAGTTAGGCTGCTGTTTACGATAACACCAAGGTCGTTATACGAGAACGCAGAATCTAATGGCTAGTCATTAACAAACTAAGGTACAAGTGGTATTTTTACCAAATCAAAGCACGGGAACACCAAGTTAAAAAATAGAGTCCAAGTCGATTTGCAGGGTTAGCTGGTTTGTGATTGGATTGACATATATTTTTGTGTCGTAAGCATAGAACGATATTTTACTTGAAACATCGAAGGTATAATCCGTAAAAAGTAGAGTTCTAAGGACAGAACCCTGAAGCACTCCACTTTCCACAACCTGTCTTGTAAGAAAAATTCGCCAACTCTAACTTTCTCATCTTGATCTGTCAGGAAATCATCTATCCAATCAAGTAAAGTACCGCGAACTCTGAAATGTTCTAGCTTATGTAGAAGTCTCCGCTTAGGTACACCTTCAAAGGCTTTAGAGAAATCTAGATAAACAACGTCAACAAACTGTTACGAACTGTTAAGGGATGGCGTCCAGTCTACACAATGTAGAAGATTGGTTAGAGTAGAGCGACCAGAGGCAAATCCATGTTGTAGTGTTGGAACAACATATTCCTGGAGAAGGAATTTGGTCATCTCCTCGGAAATGATGTCTTCCATGACTTTGCCATTGGTTAGAAATCTTTCGCTTGAGACAGGTGTATAACCAATGTGTTTTGCATGTACAAACTTATGGAGAAGAGACTTTAACACTCACGCAAAAATCTGCGAATAAACTCAACGAGCTTATGAGTTACACATGAGTGAGTTACACAACGAGCCATGGAACCATAATACACATAACAAACCAACAAATCAGGCAAAGATCAGGAGTTCAAGACGTCATCGAAAGAACCACGTCGCTTAAGTGGAACTGGGCTGGGCACTTAGCCAGAACACAAGATGGACGGTGGACAAGACGTATTATGGAATGGAGACCCAGAAATTATAAAAGAAGCCGAGGACGACCACCGACTAGATGGACCGATGATATAAAACGTGTAGCGGGAAACTGGCTACAAGCGGCCCAGTGTAGAGAACACTGGAAAGAACTGAGGGAGGCCTATGTCCAGCAGTGGACGCGATTGGATGATTGATGATGACTTTGCCAACTACTGGTAGCAAGCTAACGAATGTTGAATTTTCGGCCTACATGAAACATTTTTATAAAGCCTTATTGGGAATAAACATTACTAAAAAAACATATACAGTTTATACAATAAAGTTTGTAATGTCTATATGTCTTACCAGTTACTGTAACACTTCCGGTAGAGAAAATTTTTAGAGTAGCTTTTGGAGTTTTCAGTTTATAAGTAACTCCTGGGTGCAGTTCTGGTTCATACCTGAAATAATAATTTTATTATCAGTATGCATACTTCACAAATCGTTTAAATATTACTTTTATGTTTGTGGAAGTAATTAAGATTTGATAAATCTACATAATTATGTGTATGCTGTAATTGCGATTAATTTAATAGACTTGTATTGATATTGTATTATTGTTTTTATTAACGTCAGTGAACGTGACTGAAAATTGATGAATTGGAATTTACCTTCCAATCATGGTGATCAGTTAAATCGGTTTCAGATTAGAAAATATGATTCAAAAACTCTAATTAATTTAATGTAATAAATAAACTCTCAATTGGCGTCATGGCGTTAATGACAATAGTGACATCCAATGGATACATTGAAGACCGATCATCATCCGACTGAGAAACATCTAACTGAAACTAGTGTCTATAATACAGTGCCAACAGAACCAATAGAACCGACATAAAAAGCAATATCGAATAAACTTGTTAACGTTTAATCAGATAGATAAGCACAATTTTAATAGTAATCATTCTAATGCTAATTACTCAAATAATAACAACATAAACAATGACGATAGTAAAAACTTGAAATCGACCTACCGTCAAAACAATATTAAAAAAGTCAGGTATTTAATTCCTATAATGCAGTGTTCGCAAACTTTCTCGTTGTTCAAACTTTGTTTCTCAAAAAAAAAAACTTGGCGACCACCTTGTCTTATCATACTCAGTTGATTCGCCATTTAATAGCATCTAATATGCTGTCATAACATTCGTGTTTTAGCAAGAGAAGACACTACAGTAGTGCCTAGATTTTTCTGGAATTGTAAATTCAACTTTATATAAGCGGGTAAACGTGATAAACGTTTAGTTTTCCTGCTGTAGTAAAGTGGTGGTGGAGTGTAGAGTTGTGTTATAGAGGTAGCACCTTTTATCGGAACGACCACATCGAGAGTCATAGACGGGAGATGGTTCTTGATAACTGGTCCTCATAAGACAACTAACACACTTGTGGCTCCACGTGCCACACCCCGGGCAACTGCATTGTTCTGCAGGCTAAACTAAGTGAGGGTAGCCAGATATGGCGAAAATTCTACCGCATTGATAAGCAATCCCATACTTACTGAACAACGGCTTCGGGCGGACGAGTTAGTTGGTAAGTGGAAGGGCACTTTTATGCCCTGGAGCTAAGAAATTGGCACCAAACGGGAATGAATTCAGTAAATGGTCAACGGAATAAGGATGCAGAAGGCTAGGAGAAACCACTGCATTAAAGATCCAATTGGATATCTCTAGTACAATCATCATGGCAATGAGTTCTAAAAGAAAAAAATAAACTGATCAAGGGAACCGGAGCCCAAGATCCGGTAGGGGAGAAACAGACAAGAGCTCCCAGGTCGTTAACCGACGAAACTCTTGCCAAACATCGAAACACGACAAAGTAAAATTATCAAAAGCAAAAATAGGTACGTGGAACTTCAAAAGCACGTATCAACCTGGTAAAATGCATAACATCCTTCAAGAAATGAAAAGAATGAATATAAATATATTAGGTGTAAGCGAAACATGGTGGCCTAACTCAGGATAGCTTTCGACAGAAACCGGTATCTTATATTACTCGGGAAACATTGAAAACCGGCATAGACGTGGTGTAGCAATTATTGTCGATACAGAGGTCAACAAGTCAATAGAGGGTTTTGTTCCAATATATATGCATCAACGACTGATGCAACAGAAGATGAAGTAGAAATATTCTACCAACAAATTGAAGATGAAAATTGATATAAGGTTGAATGCTCGAATAAATGAACTTTAAATCAAATAAAAGGCAGATATCGAGCACAGTATTATTAATTTGATCTTGCCCAAGTACTTTCGCTTCCTAGAGCATCTTCAGGTGCATCTGAAATAAGCCAAGAAACGTTATTTTAACTGAAGAAATTAATTAACTTCGATAAAAACTCAAAGTTGATGGTTGATAAAAGTTTTTATGTGATTAACGTTTTAGACTTACTTCGTCAATTGCGGCCTATCCAATAAGAATAAAATGTTATAAACATAAAATTAAACATCCCACTACACTACACAAGGACAAACACTTTAAAATTTTTTAAAACTTTTGATAGCTAGGAGACTTTCATCTTTACATTCCCTTATTTTTATTTTGGAAGCATCAGAAATGCTGCAAGTGTCGGTTTTGCGAAACCCAAAAGAGATATTAAAGCGTGTGTTGAATGTTTTTCATTGGAGACATGAACGCCCAGATAGGAAAAGAGATATGCTACCAAGATTATATTGCTAAACATAGCCTTCACGACGTTACTAATGACAATGGTTTAAGGATTATTAGTCTGGCAGCTTCCAAAGATTTAATTGTGGGAAGTACATGTTTTAATCACAAGAATATCCATAAAGCCACTTGGATATCACCAAATGGACACACCACAAATCAAATCGACCATGTTATAATTGACAGAAGGCACTTTACAAACCTAATGGACGTAAGAAGTTACAGAGGAGCAAATATTGACTCAGATCATTTTATGGTAGGGGCCAAGTTACGACAAAGAATTTCCAATGCCAAGAAAGAAAGGGGCACTAGACAAGAAAATATAATTTACATATGCTCAAAAATGAAAACAAGGAGAAACAGTTCCAGTCACATATAAAAGAAACCCTAGAACACAAATGGGCAGTCGACCAGTCAAGCACGGAAATGTGGAACAACTGCAAGGAGGCTCTGAAATTAGCAGCCGAAAGCACATTGGGAATATCCCGAACCCAAGAAAGAAACGACTGGTTCGACCAAGACTGCAAAAAAATAACAGATGAGAAGAACGAGGCATTTAGGACCATGCAACAACGAAAAACTAGAACAACAATAGATAGATACAAAAACTTAAGGAGAGAGGAAAAACGCATACACCGAAAAAAGAAACGAGACTCGGAAAATGACATGTTAGAACGGCTCGAAAGCCATATGAGTCACGGAGAAACAAGAAAGTTCTACCATCAAATAAATAGTATTAGAAAAGAATTCAAACCAAGAATCAACTATTGTAATGATAAGGAAGGCAACTTACTTACCAACAAAGAGGACATCCTTTTACGATGGGTAGAGCACTTTCGAGAGTTGCTGGAAGGGGAACCTACTAACAATATAGAGCTGGAATACCGAAATGAGGAACTCGTGGAACCCCCCTCGGTAGATGAAGTAAAAATATCTATAGAAAAACTAAAGAACCATAGGTCCCCAGGTAGCGATGGCATTCCAGCAGAGTTATTTAAGCACGGTGGAGAGCAGCTCACCAAGGTGATGCGAGAAATTGTTTGTAGAATTTGGTCTGAGGAGCAAATGCCAGAAGAATGGAGCTTAGGCTTAATTTGCCCGTTACACAAAAAGGGAAACCAACTGGAATGCAATAATTACCGCGGAATAACTCTCCTAAATACAGCATACAAGATATTATCAAATATTTTGCACGAGAGATTAAAGCCTTATACTGAAATGTTTCTAGGGGAATATCAGGCAGGATTCAGGCCTGGACGTTCAACCATTAACCAGATCTTTACACTACGACAGATCCTCGAAAAAGCGCAAGAGTTTAACATAGATATG
Source organism: Diabrotica balteata (assembly GCA_918026665.1). Taxonomy (NCBI): domain Eukaryota; kingdom Metazoa; phylum Arthropoda; class Insecta; order Coleoptera; family Chrysomelidae; genus Diabrotica; species Diabrotica balteata. The sequence continues at coordinate 139,549,835 of OU898280.1, forward strand.
TATCATATTTTTGTCGATTTTAAAGCGGCATATGACAGTGTCTTAAGACCAAGTCTTTACAACGCTATGAATGAGTTAGGAATTTCAAAAAAACTCAAAAAAAACTATCAAACAAAAAAATATGTTTGATAAAAGTGACAATGGCGAAGATGCTATCAGCAGTAAAAATTCAAAACGACTCGTCAACCCCATTTCAAATACATAGGGGGTTAAGGCAGGGAGATGCGCTGGCGTGTCAGCTTTTTAATGTCGCCTTAGAAAAAGTTGTACGAGACGCTAATTTAGATAGCAGGGGAACAATATTTAATCTTCTTCTTTAAGTTCCATCTCCTATCGAAGGTTGGAAATCATCATGGCTATGCGGACTCTGTTGACTGCCGCTCTAAAAAGTTCTGCACTACTGCATTCAAACCATTCCCTTAAGTTCTTAAGCCAGGATATTCTTCGTCTTCCCACATTTCGCTTTCCTCGGATAATAATAAGTTCCCTGCATAATAAGTTGTAATAATGCGTATTTTTGCCCTCTCATCACATGTCCCAAATACTCAAGTTTTCGTCTTTTAATAGTTAATATTATTTCCGCCTCATTTCCTATCCTTCTAGTTACTTCCATGTTTGACATTCTTTGAATCCATGATATTCGTAGGATTCTTCTGTAACACAAAAATTCAAAGGCGGCCAGCTTATTCAGATGAACTTGTTTTAGTGTCCAAGCTTCCAGACCATAAAGAAGAGTAGAGAACACGTAACATCGAAGCATTCTCAGGCGTAGTTCTAACCTTATATCCCGACAACAAAGAAACTTTTTAAGTTTAATAAATGATGTACGTGCTATTTCAATACGTGTCTTAATTTCTTTGGTTTGGTCTACATCTGATGTTATCCATGTTCCTAAATGTTTATAGTTATTAACATTCTCAATTGCAGTATCTTCAATAGTCAATTGGATATTTGCATGTGCAGATTTAGTCATGATCATGCATTTAGTTTTCTTTAAATTTATCTTCAGTCCGTACTCATGACAGCGTTCATTAAGGCGTTGCATTAGGTAAATCATTGTTGTTATCTGCAAAACGTAAGTTATTCAAAACTTCTCCATTGATAGATATACCTTCTATTGAGAGCGCTTCTTGAAATACCGCTTCACTGTAGACATTGAAAAGTAGTGGGGACAGCACGCAACCCTGGCGGACTCCTCTCTGTATTTTGATATTTTCGGTGTACTGGCTGTCAACTCTTACCTTGGCAGTTTGATTCCAATATAAATTATAAATATTTAATAGATCAGTCCAAATTCTAGCATATGCAGACGACGTGGACATTATAACAAGAACTAGGGCGAGAACTGCGAAATCCTAACCGAGCTAGTAGCAGCAGCAGAACGAATGGGGTTACATATAAATCAAAATAAAACCAAATTCATGGCGACTAACACAAACACAAGAGCTGGAAATGTTGACACAAATTTAATCATCAATGACCAAAACTTCGAAGCAGTCAATGAGTTCATATATCTAGGGACATGATAAAAAAAATTCTAACAGCGCAACCTGTGGGAATGAGACGACGGGGTAGACCAAATCTGAGGTGGATGGATGGGGTAACACAAGATGCGGAGAAGATCGGAGTCGGCAACTGGAAAATTCAAGCAAGGGACAGAACAGAATGGCGTAGAAAGCTTGAGAAGGTCGAGGCCCTCTAAGGGCTGTAGCACCAAGATGATGATGATGATGTTGAATGTTTTTCTATATAATTCATAGCACATGCTCTATTTGGATGTTTCTCAAGAACATTTTGTACATCTTTTTAATGTTAAGTTTCTCTGGAAGGTACTTCCTGCTAGATTTTTTTTAGCTGTAGTGATTTATGCGCCCCTTAAATGACTGTATGTGATTTAAAATTAACTGCATGAGCCATGTTTACCTCTATTGTCCTTGGCGGTTGTACCATGTTTTAGGTTTTAGGTTTTAGTTTGTAATCTTCTCGTGGATACACCATGAAGAGCAAGAAAAGCTTTTTGACAAACCTGAACGTCTTTTGCAGGTGATGTATGCCCCTCATCATTAGTTACCGCAAGGCGAATTCTGTAATAAAAAGAGCCATCTCTTACGTTGCAATTCTCTTCGTCTTTTCGTAGCCTTCTTTGAGTAACAGGAAGTATGGATATTAGACCACCCAAATACAAACTTTGCTGGTCTCAATCCAGCACAAAATTAAAATTACGAATAATTGTATTTGTTTGTTCAACCGTTATATTTTCAAAACACTGATAACGTTTGCAACGGCAGTCCTCGCCTGTTTCGTGAGTTTGCAGTTTTAGCGCTTTAGCTACATCACGTATTCGCCCAAAACTTTTTCGTTTTCTTATAGTTTTTGATTGTAAAGCCTCCTCAATTTCACTGTCCTAACTTTCCATATTAATAAACAATAGTTCAAACTTACTAAACGTTAAAAAGCAAACTGTGATTATGATAATAACGATACTAAAATGAATAACTTGTATGAACGCTGAAAACTGACTGTGATTTTCCGTTTTAAACTGTCCCTACGGACAGGCAAATTGAGCACCTAAATCTGACTTATAGCATTGTTGCCTAGTTTAACCTTGACTTGCAGCGCTCTTCCATTGTACAGAATTATTTTATTCGTTTGTACCGTATGACTTATTGCACTTTTATTTTGTTTGATATTTGTGGATTGTACTACATGTATCCAAGTATCAAAAAATGTATTCATCAAAAATTCGATAAAAACTGACTTACAGCGTTTTTCCCCTGTAGTCTTCAAAAACAAAAGTCATAATAAGCCGGCTCATATTAACACCCTGTAAAATTATTAAACAATAATTACAAACAAAATTCTCATCAAATTTTCCATTTAAGCCAAAGTTTCACAATTATTGCTTCACCCGGTATAATTATTATTTACACAATTGGATAGCATTTTTTCAATTATGTATCACAAGTAGGGGTTTGCAATTTAAACTTTTTTGGTTGTGATGGGTGGGGCCTAGGGGGTTGATGGAGGTGAGTTCTTTTTCACGTCATTTTAGTTCTCCCTTACTACTAGAAACAGTTTCAAGCATTTTTCGATATCAACTTTTGTTAATGAGATATAGCCCATTGTAAGTTTTGAAATTAACACACTGTATATTTACCAGATTAGTTACAATTTAGTAGCGCACCTAGAATTTTGCTCTGGGGTGGGGTTTTGGTTGGGCACCGAAATGAAACCGAAATTTGAATCCTTAAAACTTGTGAGTAACAGTGTGGGAATAAGGTCCTGGAGGGTTTAACCCCCAAATCCCCCCTGGGTGCGCCACTGCTAAGCTTCGAAAGAAGACGGCACTACAAGAAAATTCTTGTTCAATTTAAGTGATGAAGTGTAAGATTTAAGTGATACACAACTTCCAAACTAATAACTATATTTTAAAATTTTTATTTTTGTACATAGATGTTTTTAAAACATTTTTCTGTTTCTACTGAAGTAATATTCCCTAATAATTAGTATCAAAGAGAATTTATTAAGTTTTTCCCAAACAAGTTTATATCACTTTAACATCTATTTGTAAAATTGATATTTCCATGTCAAGGACATTCACAATTATCAATAAAAAGCAAATATACATAGTTCTAAAAAAAGTGGCCCACGCGATGTTTTTAATTCGTACGAAGTTTTTTAATTCATTACCTAAAAAAAAAAATGTTTTAGTTTAGTAGCAAACAGCGAAAGAAATTATAATTTGATTTGATGTACAGAAGACGAAAATAATAAAATAATTAGTATACTTTAGTACACAATTCAGTAAATTATATATTTATAGAATGTTTTAGATCGAGAGACATATATTTTCTTTATACAGGAAACGCGGAAACCGGTCATTTAGCTAACTGTTATAGATAGATATCAATACATCCTCATAGATAGGCCAGAGAAATTAACAAATAAAAAACCTTTTTCGTTACACTCTTGGGCCGATTGTTCGAACGCGAATCAAAACTTGATTTGGTCAGAGTATTTTTATCGAGTTTATATTATAAGAAATGAACCGGGTATAATTAAGCAAAACAAAAATCGACAGCGACTTGCGTTGTTATGTTTTACTAAATGATTTTCGTTTTGGTTTTCGTTTTCTTGTTTTCTGTCTAGAAGTCTAAGGCTAAGGTGTGGGAGGGGATCTTCTTCTTCTTTGAGTGCCTCTCCTATCGGAGATTAGATATCATTAGGGCGATTCTAATTTTATTTACTGCTGTTTTGAATAATTCGTTAGTGGTCCAACCAAACCACTCTCTTAAATTTCTCATCCAGGACATTCTTCTACGGCCTGGATTTCTGCCTCCTTGGATTTTTCCTTGCATTATATTTTGTAGCAATGTGTACTTTTGTCCTCTCATCAGGTGGCCTAAGTATTAAAGTTTTCTCTTTTTTATATTCAGTATAACTTCTGGCTCGTTATTTATTCTGCGTATTACCTCTTCATTTGTAATTTTATCCACCTAACTTATTTTTAGTAGACGGCGGTAGCACCACATCTCAACGGAGGGGATCGGAGACTTACAATTACCTCGTATGAGGCAATGTTGCCGATTTTAGCGATTTATGTAGTTTGCAATATCTAATCCAAAACGTACTGCATACATGTACCGGGTGGTCCAATAAGCCGATCTCTCGGCTATATATCAGAAACTCGTCATGTTATAACTTTAGGAGAAAAAATTCCTAAGTAAAAGTGGCCAAGAGAAATCGCTGGAAATAACTTTCAAGATTCTGGATTAACCGCTAGGGGGCGTAACCTGCGAAGAAAATTTTGAAAACCAGTTTTATGGGAAATATGTCCAATTATACCAAGTGTTAAATAAGTAAACTAGAAAGAGGCATAAATTCTGCACAAAGTTGTTCAAGTACTTTTTTTTTATTTTTTCAAATAAAGGGTGGGGGAGAGTGGGAAATTTATTTGTGGATAAATACCTATAACTTTGGTTTGGATCAACCGATTATAACGAAATTAGTGTCATTAGAAAGAGTGTGGATGAATTAGTTCACATCTACTATAAAATACATGCATTTAGTTTTAATAGTCGTAGGTAGAGAGGACTTTCAAATAGAAAAAATTAAATTCGTTTTTCTTCAAAATCTTTAATGGAAACACCTATTTATTGTAAACTATAATGGAACTGAATTAAATTCGTAACAAAATGGCGCAAACCGCATGTTAGTAGCTTTTGTCGAACTTGAGATATGAATAAAAACGCATAAACATAAGTAAGTATAGTATTGACTCACCCTGTATTATAAATTAAATTAAAAAATAGGTCAGTAGGTACTTTCAATTTTTTTTATAGCAAAAGAATCTTAATGTTGATAACTATTTTGACCATTGTTATTTTATATGATTAAAAATAGTTTTTTCGAAAGTGTTATACTATAATCCGAATTGAAGATTGCATTTTTTTCAATAGATATTAATATTGGTAATATTAGTAATTAATTATCAGTACAAATAATTCGTGATGAGTATATCAAATTGTATGATATGATTGGAGTTTATTTCGAATGTCACCAAAATGCCGCTATTGCCTCACTTATATATTTTGTAACATATTCTGACAGGAGACATTATGGCAAAGAAGTATTTGAAAGAAAGGCAAAAAGATTAAGAGAAACTGGTAGTTTTTCTCGTCCTTGTTTTAAACGACGTAGTAGAGTTATGACCGAAGATAATTCAATCAATGTTCTTGCTTTAATTCAACAGAATCCACATATAAGTAGTCCGAAATCTCTACTTCTTTGCCACAATGTCTCCTGCCAGGATATCTTACAGAATATATACGTGAGGCAATAGCGCCATTTTGGTGATATTCGAAATAAACTCCAATCATATCATACAATTTGATATACTCATCACGAATTATTAGTACTGATAATTAATTATTATTATTACCAATATTAATATCTATTGAAAAAATGCAATTTTCAATTCGAATTATAATACATTCAAATTCATTGTCGTAGAAGTTTCGAAAAAACAATTTTTAATCATATGAAATAACAATGGTCAAAATAGGTATCAACATTAAGAGTTTTCTGCTATAAAAAATTTTGAAAGTACCTACTGACTTATTTTTTAATTTAATTGATAATACAGGGTGTGTCAATAATATACTTACTTATGTTTGTGCGTTTTTATTCATATCTCGAGTTGGATAAAAGCCATTAACATGCGGTTTGCGCCATTTTGTTACGAATTTAATCCAGTTCCATTATAATTTACAATAAATAGGTATTTCCATTAAAAATTTTGAAGAAAAAACAAATTTTAATTTTTTTTATTCGAAAGTACCCTCTACCTACGACAATTAAAACTAAATGCAATTATTTTATAGTAGATGTAAATTAATTCATCCATACTCTTTCTAATGACACTAATTTTGTTAAAATCGGTTGATCCAAACCAAAGTTATAGGTATTTATCCACAAATACTTTCCCACTCTCCCCCACCCTTTATTTGAAAAAATAAAAAAAAAAGTACTTGAACAACTTTGTGCAGAATTTATGCCTCTTTCTAGTTTACTTATTTAACACTTGGTATAATTGGACATATTCCCATAAAACTGGTTTTCAAAATTTTCTTCGCAGGTTACGCCCCCCTAGCGGTTAATCCAGAATCTTGAAAGTTATTTCCAGCGATTTCTCTTGGCCACTTTTACTTAGGAATTAGAATCGCCCTAATGAAGTGGCCAAGAGAAATCGCTGGAAATAACTTTCAAGATTCTGGATTAACCGCTAGGGGGCGTAACCTGCGAAGAAAATTTTGAAAACCAGTTTTATGGGAAATATGTCCAATTATACCAAGTGTTAAATAAGTAAACTAGAAAGAGGCATAAATTCTGCACAAAGTTGTTCAAGTACTTTTTTTTTTATTTTTTCAAATAAAGGGTGGGGGAGAGTGGGAAATTTATTTGTGGATAAATACCTATAACTTTGGTTTGGATCAACCGATTATAATGAAATTAGTGTCATTAGAAAGAGTGTGGATGAATTAGTTCACATCTACTATAAAATACATGCATTTAGTTTTAATAGTCGTAGGTAGAGAGGACTTTCAAATAGAAAAAATAAAATTCGTTTTTCTTCAAAATCTTTAATGCATTTTTATTCATATCTCGAGTTGGATAAAAGCCATTAACATGCGGTTTGCGCCATTTTGTTACGAATTTAATCCAGTTCCATTATAATTTACAATAAATAGGTGTTTCCATTAAAAATTTTGAAGAAAAACAAATTTTAATTTTTTTTATTCAAAAGTACCCTCTACCTACGACAATTTATTGTTTATTTTATTATACAAAACTAAATGCAATTATTTTATAGTAGATGTAAATTAATTCATCCATACTCTTTCTAATGACACTAATTTTGTTAAAATCGGTTGATTCAAACCAAAGTTATAGGTATTTATCCACAAATACTTTCCCACTCTCCCCCACCCTTTATTTGAAAAAATAAAAAAAAGTACTTGAACAACTTTGTGCAGAATTTATGCTTCTTTCTAGTTTACTTATTTAACACTTGATATAATGGGACATATTCCCAAAAAACTGGTTTTCAAAAGTTTCTTCTCAGGTTACGCCCCCTAGCGGTTAATCCAGAATCTTGAAAGATATTTCCAGCGATTTCTCTTAGTCACTTTTACTAAGGAATTTTTTCTCCTAAAGTTATAACATGAATAGTTTCTGATATATAGCCGAGAGATCGGCTCATTGGACCACCCGGTACAGATTAATTCCATAATTTTTATTTATAATTATACAAAGTTTATAACAATTATTCTGTTTGTGTAAAATATATTTGTAACGTTTTTGAGAAAAAGTAATTGTATGTGTAGATGTAACATGTATAGATCTGATTTTCAAATTAAAAAATGTTGCTTATTATTTCATAAACTTTTCTACTTAGGATACTTAATAAGAGAAAAGTAAAATTTTGCAAAATACATATTTTAGATTGTTGGAAAAAAAATGCTTGGTTAAATAAACAATTCACACATTAACTAAATGTAATTTTATGATTTATGCTGATTAGAATTAATTTTCCATGATTAGAACCGGATATATTACGACTTTTATATATTTGAATTTATGAATTCAGTTTCTGAAATTGTAATACCACTTCGCTTTTAAACCCTTTATCTTCGGCGCATTATGGACGTCATCATTTTAAAGAAAGAAAGAAAAGAAATTTTAAAGAAAGAAAGAAAAAGATAAAGGAAAGATAGTGATGATATCCAACCTCCCATTGGGAGACGGCACTTAAAGAAGAAGAACGAATAAAAAAAATAATTTCCTACATGTTGTTATGTTTGAGTTATTTTAATTGTTTGTAAGCTTAAAATTACAGTACTTCTGCAAATCTATTTTACAATATTTAACATAAACTTTTTAATTATTAAATTATTTAATTTGATAAAATAAGCCTTTTTCTTTGATCTGGTGCTTTCAGAATTCATCTACATCTAATAGTGTACACATATCATATTAATAATGATACACACATGATGAACACATAATAATGATCCCCTCGCAATGTTATAGTAAGCAACTATTTGAATAATGTTGAGAATGGAATTCAATTTAATCCTCAACATTTTTGAAAATATATACCAAATAGTATGTTCTATTTGGTAATTTTTTCTTAACTACATATTCTAATTCTAAAAATCAGATTCCAATTTTCAATTATCAGCAGATGTCAATATGAATAATTAGAATATTAAGCTCTGTGACATGATTGATAGTGTTTTAAAGATGCCCTGGAAATTATCACATTAACCAGATTGTTCGCCAGCTTATGTACTCAAGCATTGCCTTTTTATTATTGTAAAACCTATCCACTACTTATTTAATTCACATTAATTAATTAATTGTAATGTATTTACAGAGAATACCCAATCACAGAATCCCAAAAAGTTCTGTTTGATTTCTAAAGATTTTGTACTTGTTTATGTTCACATTTAGAAGTAACTCATAATTGGTATTGATTAACTCAATTAACCAATACAATAATTAAAGTTAATATTTTTACTAAGATAATTTATAACAATAAACAAACTTATAGAATTTTTACATTCCAGCTACTATTAATTTGAATATTTATTGCACATTTTTAATTCAGGGCCAGCTGATATCAAAAATTCCTTGAATCAGCTAGTAAAAAAAAACTGAATAAAAACAGGCTTGTCTTAGATCATTAAAATAGGAAATTATCTATTAGTTTACTTTTAAATTTTTTAACATCTGTACAAAAATGTAATGTTTGTCCTGAATTGTCATCAAGAGATAAAGTAATAAGAATAGCCATATTAATAAAAAGTTGAAAGATTGAAAAAGGGGAATATGTACAAACTACATAACTAAAACAAAAATACAGTGAGAAGAATTCTTATGAATTTATTATAATCTCTTCTCACCAGATGTTTATTAATTTTTTTGATACAAAAATATGCAAAAAGCATAGATTCACATTGAATATAAAAATACCTACTAAATATATATTAATATAGTATACAGTGTTTCCGTAAAGTATGGAATAAATTCAATATTTCCTAAATGAAAAGCTTTTTTAAAAAAATCTAAAATACACAGATTTTTAAGTTTAATTATCTACATTTTACAATAAAATTTCATTTTACAAGGTGATACACATTAGAGTGATGACGTCATCAGCTGTTATTTTAAATGTAACACCCTAGGACTGTAACACTCCATTTTAGGACATTTTTAGATTGATAAAAATGAGCTGTCCAAAAATTATAATACTGGGGGTCTAACGGATATAATTTGAAAGATATGCGCTTAAAAAATGAATTTTTATTGATTTTTAATATTGATAAATTATAAATAAATTATAATAAATAACTTGAAAGTAATCCAGTAATTAATACATGACTTTATTAAATGTTTGAATTGTAGCACTTGTTGGATTTGACAGTATCCCAAATGTTGTACAAATTCTTATAGAACCTTGTTTATGGTTTCTTGAGAAATATTGTTTATTTCTTTACGAATTCTTGTTATTAAGTCTTCAATATTTGCATGTTTCATTTTATAAACAAAATTCTTCAAATAACCGCACATAGAATAATTCAAAGGAGTGAGCTGGCCATTCAACATGTCTACGCTTTTATGTATGCTGGCCCATTTAAATTACCTTCGAAAAAGTAGGGTCTGATGATTCTATTTCTTACGAGAGGTCGCGGATGAATATTCTTCTGCTAGCTAACTGAAAAAAATGGTTTGGAACTATTTAAATCATTTTTTATTTGTCTTTTCATCAATATCTCTGTTTTGCATCACCCATGTCGCTTGCCATTAATAATTCTCTCAAGAATCCGTCATCATAGTATTTGAAAACTGTGTGTAGTGTAGTATTCTGAGTTTTTCGTCTTAGATATGCTGCACAGCACACTCATTGTCTATTCTGCACCAGGAAACAATTGGGCTTAGTGTCTTCATTCACTGTATACTGTAAGTATTCTGGAAGTATTATTATTACTATCAGGAATTTTGATAACCATCAAATTTAGCTTTTGCTATATGTTATCAACAATTACCTCTGAAAAATCTGCTCAGCTATTCTTCTTCTTGTGATACTTTATGTTTTGTGGTACCGCATGTTATGGTATTCACAACCCTTTGGATAGATACATGGGGCTATTAAATGATCTCGATTTTGATATTTTCAATATAACTTTAACTATGTCAACAAAATCACACAAGATACGGAGAAGATCGGATTCGGCAACTGGAAAATTCAAGCAAGGGACAGAACAGAATGGCGTAGAAAGCTTGAGAAGGTCGAGGCCCTCTAAGGGCTGTAGCACCAAGATGATGATGATGATGATGATGTCAACAAAATTTCTTGATTTCTGATATGTATATTGGTATTGTTGAATTTTGTTCTTGATATATGTTGTTTGTTTTTTTTAGTATGTAAGATTTTTGGTCTTTTATAACTAAAGAATAGATGGAGTGAGAAGGAGAGGCAGACCAAGAGCACGATTTAAGGATCAGGTGGAGTAATACTTGAGAATGTTGGGAGTATGAATCTGGTAAGCCAAGGCAAAGAATAGGAGTGAATGGAGATTTATCCTTGAACAGGCCAAAACACACCATGTGTTGTGGATCCAATGATGACGAAGATTTTTGGTCACATTTTTTAAACTTTTTGATATTGAATTTATATTTTAAGTTAGATAAGTTTTGAATCCTAACTGTGATATTGTATATTGTAATTTAAACTGTTAATGGGTTATCCCATTTAATAAATAAATAAAGATAATTTCTTATATACAATTGATCATGTTCCTTCGACTTTTCCCTTAAAAATAAGTCACAGAATTATGTTTAGCAGTTCTTCCTCTGTATTCATTATTCTAAGCATCTCCTCATTGATAATGTATCATCTACAATATCTTGTAAGAATCATAATTCTAGCTAAATATTATATTACAAAGAGCCATGATCAAAGAAAATATGAATTTGAATGTTTTGTGGACTTTAAAAAGGCATTTGATAAAGTACAGCATATAAATTTAATGCAGATATTTATAGGAAGAGATGAAAAAGATATTTGTGTCATTAAAAATTCATACTGGAATCAGTAAAAATTAGAGATAACTAAACTGAAAAAATCTCCATACAAAAAATGGTCAGACAATGTTGCATTTTGTCCCCAATATTGTTCAATGTTTACTCAGACCAATTATTCAAAAAGGCATTTGAGAAACAACCATATAGAATAAAAATCAATGGGGAACTAATTAATGTATTTAGACATGCAGATGATACAGTAATTCTGTCAGAAAGTATTGAAGGTCTCCAAATTCTGCTTCATCATATTCACTAAGTAGGAGAGGAAATGGGCATTAAAATAACCTCAAACAAAACCAAACTCTTAGTTTTTAGTTGTGACCCACATCCAGATGTAGACCTTCAATTAAATCAAGTCCAAGTTGAAAAAGTTCACAACATTAGGTAAATATTTTATACTGTCATAACAGATTAACTAGATCCAGATATAAGAATAAAACACAGAATAGCAATACTAAAATGACATTTCTTTTCAACCATCATCACAGTTTAGAATTAAGACAAAAAATAGTTAAGTAATTGTAATATTTGGTCTGTACTTTTGTATGGAGCAGAAGTGTGGACACTAGAAGTATTAATCATGAATAGAATTAAAGCATTGGAAATGTGGATTCATAGACAGATACTGAAAATACCTTGGATATCAAAAAAAAACTGATGAGGAAGTACTAAGGAGGGTCAACAACAATACCTAATTGCTAAAGACTGCTAAACACTGGTAATAGTTTTATCTAGGACATATCATCATCAATCAGCCAATCGCGTCCACTGCTGGACATAGGCCTCCCTCAGTTCTTTCCAGTGTTCTCTACACTGGGCCGCTTGTAGCCAGTTTCCTGCTACACATTTAATGTCATCAGTCCATCTAGTCGGTGGTCGTCCTCGGCTTCTTTTATAATTTCTGGACCTCCATTCCATAATACGTCTTGTCCACCGTCCATCTTGTGTTCTGGCTAAGTGCCCTGCCCAGTTCCACTTAAGCGTCGTGGTTCTTTCGATGACGTCTTGAACTCTGATCTTCGCCTGATTTGTTGGTTTGTTATGTGGTCTCGAAGGCTCACGTTCAGCATTGCACGTTCCATGGCTCGTGGTGTAACTCTAAGTTTATTCGCAGATTTTTGCGTGAGTGTTAAAGTCTCTGCTCCATAAGTTTGTACAGGTAAAACACATTGGTTATAAACCTTTCACTTGAGACACATGGGAATTGAACTTTTTAGAATATGGCTTAATTTGCCAAATGCTGCCCATGTTAGACCTATTCGCCTCTGTATTTCATGTGTTTGATTGTCTCTGCTTATTTTGATTTCATGTCCCAGATATTTGTAAGTGTCTGTTTGTTGTATGGTATTATTGTCAATAGTTATATTTCCACTCATTACGAGATTTGTTATAATTTTAGTTTTCTCAAAGTTTATCTTTAATCCTGCTCTTTCAGACAGACTTTTAAGCGAATGCATCATAGAAACTGTATCATGTAAGTTATCTGCGATTAATACAACATCATTTGCAAACCTTAGGTGATTTAATCTTTCTCCATCTATATTGATGCCCATATCTTGCCATTGAGTACCCTTAAATATTGACTCTAGAGCTGCCGTGAACAATTTTGGTGAAATATTGTCTCCTTGTCTAACTCCTCGACCTAAGCTGAATTTTTCTGTGTCTTCGTGCAGTCATATACATGATATAGTGTTCTGATAGATGTTTTTGATTAGTGTTGTGTACCTGTAATCTATTCGGCTTTGATTTAGGGTTTCCAGTATTGTTTCAAACTCTACAGAATCAAAAGCCTTCTTGTAATCAACAAATGCAAGAACCAGTGGTATGTTGTACTCGATACACTTTTCTATTAAGATCTTTATGGTATGCAAATGGTCATTTGTGCCATATCCTGCCCTGAAGCCTGCCTGTTCTTTGGGCTGATAGAAATCAAGTTTAGGTGTTAGCCTCTTTGTTAAGATTTTCATAAAGAGTTTGTACATATGTGTCAAGAGGCTGATGGGTCTATAATTTTCTAATTTAGTAATATCGCCTTTTTTGTGTAACAAGACTATTACTGCATTGTTCCAGTCTTTTGGAATCGTACCCACATGTAAGCATTTAGTAAACAGTTCGCTTACTGATTTTAATAAAATTTCTCCACCTGCTTTTATTGCCTCGATAACGAGTCCATCATCACCAGGCGATCGATGGTTCTTCATTTCCTCTAAATCTAGGACATATAGTAAGGGGAAATTAATACAGAATACTACAACTGATCCTTAAATGTAAAATAGAAGGCTGTAGAGGTGTGGGAAGAAAGGTTAAAAAAACATTCATGAATGGACTGGATATAAAAAGCAGGACAATTATTTCATATTGTACACGGAGAATGTAGCATAATTCTGATATGGCACATAAAGAAGAAGAATCATAATTCCAATATATTCATTATTTAAATTTTTGCATTCTTTTAGGCATATATTTGTCAATTTTAAAAGAAATTCAGGAAGAGATTACATAATGGCAGACATTTTAAATATGAAAGAGCACAACTAATAAATGCAATCAAAAATTACGTAAAAATATTTGTAACCACAACTTATTATAGATGAGTAGATGGATGCAACATGAAGCCCAATACTTAAGAGAGGTGTCAAATGAGAGTGCCAGAACTATGGAGGCATTGTGCTCCTAAATATCACTTGCAAAAAATATTAGCTGTATTTATCAGAAGAGGAATATTTGCACTAAGAGAAGTACAGATGTAAAGCTGTAAGAAGAATAATCCATTCATCTTGTAAGTAGGGCACACTCAAAAGTAGTATTAAAAAGAACATTAATTTCTCTCAGAATAGTTCCATTGGGATGATTTACTCTCTTATAGTTAAATAACTTATCAAGAAATATTTATTTCAATTCCAATAATCTTTATTTCAAATTACAATACTTGATTGCTATCTTTTGCATAGTAAGTAGTGAAATAGCATTTAGGTATTTTGATTATCATAATATTCACAACTTTCTATAATGATTTTTCTACAATATCCTGTGATAATGCATGAATTCTAGATTTGACTGCAGCAATTATATTCTCATCATCTTGTATTGTGCTCAATATTATATCTTAGTTTCCACCTTTGGCTAGAATACTGACCTCTTATAATGATGCATTATTTTCTAGCCCACATTATTTATTTCTAAAGCTACATCTACTTCAATGTGATAAGGGTCAGAACGTCGTCTGAACGCTGAGTGTACTTCTCAAATATGCATGCAATTTATATCCTTTGGATTTAAATCATAATTGTAAAATGTACCACACACAATGTATAGCTACAAGACTATATAGGATCAGTATTTCATATTTGATGTCAATCAGATAGCCAAGCAGGCTTGGCAGATGAATTGCATTCACTTCACTGTGAAAAATCCACTAGGGGATATATTGACATGGATGTGAAACTTGAATCCTTTCAACCACTGATGAAAATCAATTGAGAATATTTGAGCACAATATATTAAGAAAGATATTTGGACTAACCCATTGTAGTGATGATTCATAGAGAATAAAAATGAGTTCATTTTTATTCTCAAAGTCACAAAGACTAAACTGACTTGACTACTTAGATAATTCAGCAGTAAAATTAATACAGAGATGGATACTCCAAGGAAATAGGACAAGAGAAAAGCCCCGTAAAAAGGTGGATAGACCATGTAAAGGAAGATCTTAAAACCATGAACATCAGGCAGTTGTGAAGGAAAGTATCTAATAGGACAGACGAGCTGAAGAAGAATAAGATGATAGATTGTAGTTTAACATTCGTAATAGATCTGCTATTTTGACTAGAATATGCTGGTGTATATGATCAGCATACAGATGAGCAGTACTGCAAGAGATGGATACTTGCAGCTTGGTTACACACTCCATAGATATCTACTGTATATGAGTTTGTACATGTATAGATAGATTTCTTATTTGACTACCATTAGAAGCATATTTTTGCAAAACAGAGTTTCACCTGATTAAAGTGACATAGTCTTTTTATTTGGATCTTATCAGTTGAATGTCTACTATTTCCAAATCCACTAAAGTTCCACATTTTTAAAATAATATAAACTTATGTAAAGCTATGAGATCACTAATATATTCTTAAATTAATCATTAGGTTATTAGTTAGTATTCTGATATTAATGAAAAATGAAAATAATGACATTGATTAACTTAATAGTTTTATAAAAATGTAACATTGCATAACATTATATTAAAAACAGCTCCAAAATAGTTGTTTTAATTTCTTTAGTGTATCATATATGATGATGAGATGATTTATTATCCCATCTAAAAACCAATGAAATATTACAAATAATGTTACTCCTCCAGTTTTATTGGGATTGAATATGAACAGGCTAAATCAACTTAAAAAATATATTTAGCTGTTTTATATTAGAAAATTTGTTTTATTTTATAAACTTATCACCCCACTCCTTAACTTATGCTCACCCCTAGTATTAGTAGCCTAATTTATAACTAATTTTGTGTATGAAGACTACAGAAGAGATACTTTAGAAGTAAAAACTAAAATAATAAATGTGAATTGGAATCATATAACTGTCAATGGTTAAAATACCTAAAGGAGATAGTAAAGGGGAGATTTTATTTAGTATATGGTTAATAAAATAGTCATAGCAAACAAATGCAACAGTTTCACTCATAAATATTAAAAATTGTTATACTTACTCAGCTTCTCTGTGCCTCTCTGAAAAGGAGCTAATTTTTATTGAAAAGGGCATAGAGCAAGTCCCAAGTACATTAACCACTCTATAATTGTTGAATCTCACATTGAATCCAAGTTTTTGTAAACATCGTGCAAACCTACGCGCTGCCTGTTTGGCAGCTATCTCACTAGTAGCACCAGTACAAGTTATTTTTCCCGATGACCAAATGCTGGCTGTTGTATAAGGTCTTCTAAGTTTCATAGTAACCATACCATTTTCTTTACGGTATTCCACATTTGCACCTGATAAAGCTATTTCGCGGAGATTTAAATGACACCTAACACTAAAACTACATACTACATTATTTATTACAATGTCTATTTCATTTTCTTCAATAGTTTGTTCTTGTTCATATTCATTGTTTTTAAGCTCACACTGTTCAACACTAGTTTCATCGATTTGAGATTTTTCTTCCTCAGTCTCATTGATAACTTCTACTTGTTCATAACCATTTATATTTTGTACCTGATGTACAAGACCATTGCCATTAGACAGTCCTTTGATACCATTTTTCTGGATAACTGTAGCCATGTTACAATTTCAGTTGAATCTAAAAATTTTAAAACTTGAGAGAATACACATTCCTGACCAGAATCAAATTTATTACATTGTAATTTAGGATTGCACAATTTTACTCTACTCTACTACTCTATTAATTTGTGAATGAGCTAAAAATCTGATAATTATCATCTGATAATTAATATAATACCTAAAGAGCCCTGTACCTACAGAGAGTACCATATTCCAAATTTAGCAAAGTAGGAGATAGAATTCAAGAAACTAGTATTTATACTGATTGGCCCAAAACAAGCAACTACTGATGATAAAATGATATATATATATTAAGACATAACAACCTATTAAAATTAGGTCAGCAAATTTATGATGATAAAAAAAGTTTAAATAACAACTGCAAAACATAAAAAAGATTCAATAAACATAATAAAAGCTATATATCTGGTAATTAACTCAAACCTCACACTTATCAACTTAGTACAGAATGTTGTTAATTTTCAATGTACAGAACATCTAAATACATAATAAGAAATAATTTAGAATATCACCTTAACTGAAAGTAATGATATGATTTAAAAAACAGCACTAAACTGATTATTCCATAGGCACCATTTAAAATTAAGAACATCTGAAAGAATTAACATTTAGAACTAAACTATTAATAAGCAGTACTGAAAAGTGTTAGTCTGAACTAAATAGGGCACAACACAAGATTGAAGATCTCCAAGCCAGACCTAAGAGTTGGTACAAAAATTTAACATCATGATCAAGTAGGTACAACAGCAGAAATAGCAGGACAATCCCTAATTAATGAAGATCTTGACCTAGAAGATCAAAACAGCATGTTTAACTTTTTGTTATTGTGATTATTTGAATTGCTTTGCCCATAGATCTACCTTGCTATTTTACTTCTCAAGAAACTAAGGCAAGGAAAAGGTAGAGTAGTATTCATTAATTGGAAGGACTCAAAAAAGGACATAATCAAAACCGAGATGGTTTATTTAATTTTTAATATAAACATTATTCAATCAATTACCTTCAAAGTTACACATGTATTTGGTTTTAAATCAATGTTAGACCACACAGGAAGTAAAAAGATCCTATATATCTAGTTGCAATTACTATTTACACGATTATTTAGGTTTAAACGCATGCTTTTAACTCCACAGTATTCGATAATGCATGTAGTAAACGATACTGTTACATTTGAGCTAATTATTTGGGTAATTTTAACACTAGCCTTTGTAAGAAGCCATGACACACCACGGTAAACTCCACTCTTCAATCTAAAATTGACTGATGATGGGATGGATGAAATGAAATTAGTTGCTAGCTCAGTTCTTTTTAGCTGAATGAATCAGATTGATTTGATAGTACTCAAACCATCATTATCTCTCTTTATCATTTGTATATTCTTGTGAAACAAACGCAGGGTAACCAACTTTAAAGTGTTCTTAGTTTAATGTTGTTGTCTATACTGTGGTTTAATTCAAAATACGTTCTATGACGTTTTGCCATAGACGGAGACACCTAGGTCTAGAGATGGTCGAGGTGGTCCAACAAATATTCGGATAAGAATCATGGAGAATATGCAATCTATTGTAGGTCGTTTATAGAGGATTGTAATAGGTCCAGTTTTTTTATGGGTCAATTAATTCGTTCATATGATTTTTGGGCATGACGCTAGCTGATATAAAAATGAGAATGAGAAAAATCTGGACTAATTATAATCATCCAAAATCGACCTTCAATAAATTACATATTCTCATTATTCTTATCCGAATGATCCGAATATTTGTTGGCCCACTACATGCCAGGTGTTCCATGCCATGTTCCCTTGCTCCTGTCCTGTAATAAGAAGCGTCTGTCGTGTCGTGTGTCAATATTTTTTCTTCGTGCTGTTGGTATCATCAATACCAGAGTAGAGAGTGGTGTGTAAAGTGTTAAAGAGTAAAACACTAAACACATAAATATTATCGTATTCTTTAGTTTTATGTTGAAAAAATAAGTTTAATAGAAAGTATCTTCAGTGTAACATATTTACAAACAAAAAACATGCATTGAACAAGTGTACTAAAAAGTACACCATGGATTTTCGAACTGTAATAAATAATGTAAGAAACTTTTTCAGTTCTCTTCAGTTTCAGCCCACCGGGTCTGAAAGAAATAGAAAGAGAAGGTAATTTGCTATTTATTTGTAATTTGGTATATTTTATTAAACTTTGAAATACATGGTTATTAGTATATAATAAAGAACAAGTGGAGCTTATAGCTCTCCAAAACTGATTAAAAGCAAAATATAAGACCCCAAAAGGGCTAAAAGCCCAAACTTTTAATTAGTGTTAGTAAACTAGTTATTTGTAAAAGCACAACAAATGTATCTCGCTTAAAACAAAGTAATATTAATAAAATGTACATTGTTTATTATTAATATGACAAAAACCACCAGACTAAACTGTTTTAAACTAAAAATAGGAATTAAATTATTTTCTTCACTCGAGAAAAATGTATCAAAAGTTAATAATAAAATAATAAGTAATTAACAAGAAATTGTTCTGAACACTATAAAAACTACATGTACAGTAAAACCTCCGTTAACTGAAATAATTGGGGGGAAAGCCGTTTTGGATAACAAGAATTTCGGTTAAAAATAACATTGTATTTTTATAGTATTCTTGGTTAAGGTATTGGTATTAAAAATTACTTATGTGGTGATTTCGTAATGTTTTCTAATAAGTAAATACAGAATAAAGTAATAAAATTAAGGAAAATGAACAAGTTTAACTTGCATTTTAAAGAAATTTTCTATTGCGTCATCGTTTGATAACGATGTTTTGCAGCTATATATCTCCATCGTTCATTTGCAGAATGTCGTGAGTTTGCCTCATTCCATCATTCAATGAAATGTAAAGCAATCTGAAAAGGACAAAACTTTATACAATTACAACAAAAATTAAGAACCTAGTCGTGTCCCTAACTAATTAGGCCTACTGTATAAAATCCTTATCCTTAAGGCATTGAAAATCTTGTCATGCCCCCTGTTGTCTGATGGGTCATCTAATATGCTTAGGTTGTCTGGACAAAGAACCATATCAATGATGTCCTGGTTGATGAATTAACTTTCTGAGTCATCGGCTCCTAACCACTCACATATCTCTTGGTTAATTTCGTCACATCACAGCAAATTTTTTATTAAAGGTTTAATTTCTTCTGTCGTTTCTTTACCATTTTCTTCTTCAGAATTGTCAATCAAAATTAAATAAAAATGTTAGTTCTAGCATTTTTCCAAAGTTAAAGAGTTTATCTTGGCCTAGAACTCAGCACACCTATAAACAACATGTTTCACTGTTGAAGATTTGAGAATTTCGGGAACACTTTTGGATTAATTCAGCTCCTGTAATAACACATGTCTTAAGAGTGCTCCTCTATAATGTCTCTTGAATATCTCTATTACTCCCTGGTCTAACAGCTGGATTAAGCTCGTGAAATTCAGTGGCAAAGATTGTGTAGATTTTGAGGGTGAGTTGGCGCATTGTCAACAAGCAACACTGCTTTGATGGGAAGGTTTTTTTATTTTAAAAAGGATTTTACACTTGGGATGAATTCATTTTCAAACCATTCTGAAAATAAAGTGGTCGATATACATGATCTTTTTTGGCTTCTATAAAAAACTGGAAGTGCTCAAATATCTTTTAGAGCTCTTAGTTTTTTTGATTTCCCAACACACGTCGGCATCAATCAATGAGTGAAATTAATGAAATTGTGTACGTTGTGCGATAAAAATTTACTTTTTATTGACGAAATTATTGAAACTGTCAGCTGTTTCGGTTAAATGATGTTTTGGTTAAAAAGGTTTCAGTTAAAGGAGGTTTTACTGTATTACACTTTCATAGTTCTCAAAATTAATGTAATTATTACTATTTATATTTTCAGTGCTTTGGATTCTATTGATTCATGTATGAGCCCTAAGATCAGAAGAATTCAGTCTATTAACTTAGATCGTAAGTAATATAAAATTTATATTGTAGTAAAATTATGTATGTAGTTTGCTTAAAATATTGCCATTGTATATTAAAAACATAAAAACTAGTAGGTATATAAAAAAATTTCAAATCGATCAGTCAAATTGTTTAAAAGTTATTTTGTTTGTTTATCTCTAATTAAATTTTTTTGCACCAATATAATTCAGAAAATAATTAATAACAAAAAATAAATTATTTAGTAACAATTTTGAAATTATTTGTATTTGAAAGTAGTGGTAAGTATATTTTGTATCCTTTTTAGGAGAGAATTATTATATGAGTCCAAAACCTTTGAGAAGACCGTCTGTATATAAAACTCCCCCTAGTATAAAAAAGATAGAATCAGTAGTTCTAGATGATGACGATGAATATGGTCTAATTAGTAGTAACAAATTAAATGGAAACACTCTCAGCAGTAATGCTAGGACTGGAAAATTTACTTCTACTCCATATGGTAACAGTTTTAGTAAAAAATCGGTAAATGGAACAGATAGTAAAGATGTATTATTTGTTAAAGAATTCAAACCATCCAGTGATGAAGATGTAACATTTGTCAAAGAACTCAAATCATCTGCACTAAAGAAAGCTGAGGCTCTAAGAAAAGGTAAAAGAAAATTTTTATTTCAGGGATTTAGTTTTACCATTTCTATGGAAAGTAGTTTTGGTTTTTATACATCAACCACTTTTATACAGTCCGAAAAATGAAAGATTCCCAATGAACGATCATATGAATCACTCATTTTGTATAATTTGCCGTCTTTTTATATAAATAACAAACATTTGTTATAGAAAAAGACTGCAAATACAAAATAAGTGATTGATGTGATCGTTCATGAGTAATATTTCATTTTTCCGACTGTATTTTATACAAGGTGTTTCAAAAAAAGGATACCCCGTCTCTAGAGTAGGTAAAAAACTGAAAAATAATTGGGGTTTGCTTAGTAAAAAATTTTTGTAACGCCATCCGTTTTCAAGATACAGGGCGTTGAAGAAAAAAAATTTACGCATTTTTTACGATTTTGCTGAAACTACTGGCAACATTGTAATGAAATTTTATACGAATATCGTAAAAAATGCGTATTTTTTTTTCTTCAACGCCCTGTATCTTGAAAACGGATGGCGTTACAAAAATTTTTTACTGAGCAAACCCCAATTATTTTTTAGTTTTTTACCTACCCTAGAGACGGGTAACTAACCTTTTTTTGAAACACCCTGTATATCGAGCATGCTTTTTTAAGTACGTAAACTTTTAAAATTCCACTGTTTCGGTCTGTGTTTCGCGCAAGAGCAGTGTGAGATATGTTTGATTAGAGCTAAATGCGTAAAAGCAGTTGAATAGAAAATGGCTTATGAAAAATGTAATGTCACTCAAATGAAATAATATTTACATGGATAGATTCGTCTCGAAATTACAATCATTTCATATAATTGCGCCAACATCATAGCGAGACAAAGCTATGTATCATATGTTAACGATGTATCAAATGGCAACGTTGTTAAATTACTGTAATGAACAGCTTCGAAACTTAAACTGTTAACGGTGAGTATACCTCGATGTCATATCTTGCACTAAGAAGTCATAACTAGTTTACTTTCTGTGAAAACGTGGTTTGAAAATAAATAAGTAATTTGTAAAATTAATTAAAGAAATCTATGAATCTACGATTTGATTGTGTGTATTACAAAAAAAAATAAATATTGCTACAAAACTAAAATTAACTATAAAAGGCCGGTAAAATGTAAAGAATTTGGCCATAAAGGAAAAGCGGTTCATACTTGAGACTTTATGAATATCATTTCCAAAATTCAAAAATATATTCTAGTTCACTACATACTACATACATCCAAAGTAACTTTTTTTAAAGACCTATCAAAAATAAAGTACTGCTTCAAGTTCTATTAAAATGGGCATTAGTATATATTATTATCTATAGAAACATTTGCTCTGCTATCAAAGTGTGTCTAAAACCAAAATACTTACATATTTTTTAATACATTTCTTTTCTCCATTCTTTTTTTTGCCTCTATTTTCAGGCGATGTGTTAGCGCTTGGGGATTTTATTAAATGAAGGGAAGGTATGGCATCATTTCTTAACTTCCACTGTTTATTAGGGAATCCTAATAGTTTTTCTTTTAAACAATAATCAGCTTCTGTAAAATGTTTTGAGAAGAAGAAATTTGTCTCGCTGAGGACACTTGGAAACCCATACTTTACGCATTTGTTTATCTCTAGGAAACACAAAAAAGGACACGTCGAAAAAGTTTTACTTTTTTTATTATTTTTTTTTACACAACCCACCACTGCACAATACATTATGGCAAACAAATAATTAGTCTTCTTTATAAAGTAGCTACAGGTAGTCGAGAGGAAGTTGTGTACGATAAACAAATTAGGTGATATTAACACAGTAAACTGAATGTTTTCACCACAAAATTTATATAATATACAGTCAGTTATATATATACAAAAATATATTAACTTGCCGTCATTAAAGTTGTCTCAGGCTTACGTCACAAGAACATACGCGTTGACTTATCATGTTTTGTTATAGTATCATGATTAAAATTTATGAAAATCACAATTTTGAAGTCCATAAAAATGTCATTCATAACCTAATATGTGTAGTCGCTATTGAAAACAGCTTAACCAGTGTGAGCTAATCCGATTGAAGGAACTATGTACTTTGGTAATGGTACTTTGCCTTAATACCCGCAGACAAATTTATGAACTGATGGTTAACAAAATCTCTTTTCTCACTCTATAGTGTATTTTTATGTATAAGAGAGTAATAAAACAATAAATTATGTATGCAAATCCCTAAACTGTTGATACGGGTGACTCAATGAAAAACAGATATTTGTCAACAGGTTTACAGAAGTATATAGGAAAACAATTTTAAATTGAGTATGACCACCAGGTATAAAGGTTGGAGCAGAATAGAATACAATAGTTGTGAGGGTTACTAATCCCTAAATAAGGTTGCCAGTGTCGGAGTGATGGAGGTTAACAGGTACTAATGAATTTGCAAGAAATGTAAGATGTTTATTTTATTGGTTATATATAACCAATAAAAGTTTAATAAGTATTTACCTATTTGCAAAATAAAGTTTAAATCTTTAGATAAAATAAAACGTTTTATTTTATCTGAAATGAGTGCATTCCATGAAGTAAGGGTTTCAACAATCAAACATTTAATTCTCTAATTCCAGGAATCTACGACAGTAATTGACTAGATAATTACCTTCTAAACTTATTCCACAGAAAATGTGATAGTGGGTTTTTCCATTTTGTAGGAAGGTCCAAGTGGCGTATTCAAAATTCTTAACAGTTCACTAAAAGTAGGTACTTCAGTTGCAAGGTGCAGTTTATTGTGTATACTAGTGTTATGGAAAATTTGGAAGTGCCGTGTAAACGCCGAAAAATTGGTCCTTTAACAGTTAATGAAAAAACATTAATATTTAATTGCTTTAAATCATTTACAGACAAACGTTTATGTGAAAGTGTTGATGAGACCGTTGAGTTAGTTAGCAGTACACTTGGTGTTGGGAAATCTACGATTTACAGAGTTATTAAAGAAGAGAAATGTGGTAGTTATCAAATGCCACGTAATGCTCCAGGGAAACCAAAATTTCAAATAGAATATCATTTTAAAGAAGGACTTCGACGGAAAGTGCATGAATTCTTCTTTAGACAAGAATTTCCAACATTGGATAAAGTTCTTGTCTCAGTTCGAGATGATAAGGATTACCCAGAAATGAGTCGAAGTACGTTATGGAAACTTTTAAAAGAAGTAGGCTTCCGCTGGAAAAAGAATCCCAGAAAGTCTATTTTATTAGAAAGAAGCGATATTGTCATATGGAGAAGACATTTTCTAAGAACCATAAAGGAAATGAGAAACCAAAAAAGAAAAATATTTTATCTTGATGAAACATGGATCAACAAGGGTCATACACCAAATAAATTTTGGCAGGATGAAACTGTTACAAGTCAAAGGCACGCTTTTGTAAATAACTTGTCTACTGGTTTAAACCCACCATCAGGAAAGGGACGCAGGCTGATAATAGTACACATTGGCAGTTCAGACGGTTTTGTTGGAGGTGGTTTATTAACTTTTGAATCAACTCGTACCGGTGACTACCATGAAGACATGAACGCTGATGTCTTTCAAGAATGGTTCGAACAAATGATAGATCTTCTTCCTAAGAACTGTGTAATAGTAATGGATAATGCAAGTTATCACTCCAGACTTATAGAAGGACTGCCCACAACCAAGTGGTTAAAAAAAGACTTGCAGAATTGGCTGAGTTCAAAAAATATTACGTACCATCCCGGATCTATAAGAAAGGAACTTTATTCGTTGTGTGCCCTTCATAAAGAAAAATTTAAAAAATACGAAATTGATGAAATTGCCAAAAATCGTGGAATGACAGTACTTAGATCCCCACCATATCATTGTGAATTAAACCCGATTGAACTGGTATGGGCACAGATAAAGAGTGAAGTTTCAAGAAAAAATACCACTTTTAAAATTCATGATGTTAAACAGTTGTTTTTGGATGCCGTAAATAATGTAAAACCTGAAAACTGGGAAAAGGCAGTAAATCACACTATTAAAGAAGAGGAAAAAATGTGGAAGCTGGACAATATTACTGATAAAATGATCGAGCCAGTTATTATAAATCTTGGTTCTGAAAGTTCATCTTCTGAATCTGATTTGGATTTGTAACAAGTAGCTGTAAATTTTATATTAATATTTTTATTCATCTATTTAACATACCTTAGACGGTTTTAAAAACTCTTTTTCTCTTTTGTAATTTTTAAAAATTAAAAAAAATGTGAATTTTTTAAAACTCTTTTTAATGTAGGCCAGTCAGTTCTAATATAGTGAGGTCAGTTCTAATATAGTGATAAAAGAGGTCACTTTTGTTTACATACACATAACACTTTATAACACTGAAATAATTCATTTATTTTTTACAATTATTAAAAGTAATTTTTCAATTAATCTTGAGCACGCCCATGGAGTGGTCGGAGGTACCAGTTAAAATTATGCTAATTACTCTCTCGTTCATAAAAATAAACTATAACTCAGGTACATATCCATTTGTTTTTAGATTTACTTAGTTATATTCGTTTACGCCGTTATTAATCAAAATTGAGAGTTGGCGCAATATGAAATTATTGAAATTTTATTGCATTTGAGTGACATTACATTTTCCATAAGATGGTGTGCAATCTTCTTTACTGTCAGATTTATGAAGGGTACAGACAAAAAATAATGAGCGATTTAATGATACGCAAATGAATAAAAGCTTTCAAAGATGGCTGAAAATATGTTCATGGCGAGGATCGAAATGGGCGATCCTCAGTGATCATTGAATATTTGAAGTGACGATTATTTAAACAAAATTATCACAGTAGATAAAACACAAATGGCCAACGTACTCTGAAGCAACTATAGTCCATCTAATCACATTTGACAATAGGTTTAAGCAGATAATTTCAGTCGGTTAGTCAAAAAATTTCAGAAAAAGGGTGTTGCTTGTTGATTTTTTGTGTCATTTTGACAGATAAATTCACAACAAATTTTACGAAATGCTGAAAAAGAGATCGTTTTCACGACAATATCTCATCACATGCTGTCAAACGAACTTAGGATCTCATCACATCACTTTTCATAGGAAACAATTTAATCATCGTACATAGACTATTGATCTAGCGCTCATTGACGACTACTAGTTTCTGCAACGAAAGAAGCATTGACGGCATGCGCCACGATGGCGAAATTATATTTAAAGTCACATGTTCCTTATTTGCACCAATTTGATACATGGTATTACGAATTTCAAATTTTCGTCCTTCTGACATATCGTAGGTACCTTTTGAGCGACGAGAGTTTTGCGGTGATCTTTTTCCGGCAGTTCACTGTTCTCATTGTTTATTGCAGATCTTAATGTGGATGTGCTAATTCTTAAAGCATCACACAAGCCTTATTGTACAGATTTTACTGATTTTGAATTGTTTTTTTACAACAATAAACAAAAACAACCACCGTAGAACGGGGTGACTTTTTAATTTTTTCCGTATTTTCTAGCGTAACTTTTGAATGGGCCATCCCAAAAATGTGGAAAAGTTACCATTAGAATGCATTTTATGTTTATTTAATTTAAATTGATAGTATATAAATATGTTTTCAAATTGAGGATTTTCTCAAAAAAAAAGTGTATATCAAAGTCACCCATTGATGTGGGGTCACTTTGATACCCCATTTGGAAATAATTTATTTCAAATCCTTTATAAAAGGTATATAATAAAATGCCAAAACGGGCTATCATAAATATATTACAAAACGTTTTCGGATTGTTAAATCCATCATCAGTGTAGACCTGAAAGTAAATAACCACTTTAATTAAAAAGAACGTTGAATTTAAAATGTTGACTACGGTAAAAGAAAATTGTGGTTAATACTTACGAGGTATCGATATTACCAATTCCAACGGTAACTTAAACATCATAATTTGTAACAACATATAATGTAAAACAACTGTAAATTTATATCATTTAAAGGGTTTTGACCCATATATTTTGGTGGCTCATAGCATGTATACCTCGTAAGTATTAACCACAATTTTCTTTAACCTTAGTCAACATTTTAAATTCAACGTTCTTTTTAATTAAAGTGGTTATTTTTTTCAGGTCTATGCTGATGATGGATTTAACAATCCGAAAACGTTTTGTAATATATTTGTGATAGCCCGTTTGGGCATTTTATTATATACCTTTTATAAAGGATTTGAAATAAATGTTTTGTGATATATGGTATACAGCCAGCTACAGGAACTTAGTTTCCTAGTGGACATTTGGAAATCCTTTCATTGTTATTGATTCTTTGACGATTTTAGAAGCTTATGTCTAGAAAGTTATTTGAAAATATTGTTTAAAATAATAAGACAATTGTTTTAGGATTAAACTATATACGACCATACAGTGGAAGTATTTCTAAGCCAAAAATAGTACAGAATGAACGACAGTTAAAAGAAAAATATAATTCATCATTCGCATTATTAAACGGTACTTCATCATCCAATATGAATTCTTCCATACGCTTAAATGAAAAAAAATTATATAAAGAGATACTGGACTCCACACAATTTTTTACACCTAGAACATCGTTTAACGATTCTTTGTTGACTAGAAGAGGTAAAATAATGGCTGCAGCTTTATCGCCCATGTCTACAAAAGATAGAATTAAAAAGGTATTAAACGATTTTGATAGCGATCCAGTCGTAATTAAGGATTCAGATTCTGATTCTGACATTGTTATCGTCAATCCTCCTTCACCGAAGCCTGATATTAAGGTTGAACCAGTCAATAGCCTAAAGAACATTATCAATTTTCCCGAGCAGAGCAAGAGTAAATGGTTAGATGATATGTAAGTAATGTTTTATTAATAAATAATAATTTAAATGGGAGTGAGACACAATGCTTTACTTCGGAAATGTCGTGATTTGCGGTTGTTTACAAAGGATCCTATACAACAGGTTCTTGTTAACAAGGTTTAGTTTTTTATTTTATTTAAAAATATTTTCGTTTATTTTCCTTTTTTGGAACGTCGTCTGTTATCAAGCGGTCACAGTCAATTGGCTTATTGTATATCTTCCCTTTATTTGCGATACCCGTTCCAGAATTCGGAAACCCGTTAGCAGCTTGTACGTTTAGTCGATGAGCACCATATGTTTTTTGAGTCACTAGGTAGTCTCCTAAAAATGTGTGCCGCCTGAAATCTAGTGTCTCGCAGTCATGGTCGACTGTTTCAGATTCTCTTCTATCGAGTCTGCAGTTTAACTCCATGGAACAGCCTCATTGTATACAGACAGGTATTCCTTCACGGAGCATGACTAAATTAGGAAGCCTGTGATGATTTTGAGCTGATTTCTGATTGCTTGAGGACAGTGCTATTTGGTACTGGCTGTACCAAAAAGCACTGTCCTCAAGTAAAAAAAAAGGATATTGTCTCTCGGTAAGAGAATGTCGCTGAATTGACATATGCGGAATAGGTACCGTCGTACCGTCCTATACCCTGTGATAAGGTATGACGGGCCGCATGACAGTGCTTATGATAAAATCATATGACAAATCACACAGTGTAAACATGGAAATTTGACTTCATGACCAAATCATATGACAAATCTCATGATAAATCATGTAGTATAAAGTTAAGTCACTTAAGGTGACATTAGACCAAGTCGAATTCTTCTTCCCACCTTTTTCTCCACTATCTTGTTTGACAAGAAACAAAATGAAAAAGAAGATATGTCAATCAAGCTTGTTTGTCAGTTTAAATTTGTTGTTGTTTGTTTGTGTTTAAATGACTGCGGACACTAAATTCATTCGCCAGATCAGTTTAAATAATTAAGTAGTTATTTTATTTGTGTTTGAAAAATTAGCCTAGCATTATTGGCATAATGGGAAATTTTTTAAATAAACTATTTCTTCAATTAGAATTTTATCTATACTGGTGAGTTTTAAAATATTTAAATCCATCTAGCCATTTTAATCCTTAATTATCCTTAAATAATTTTTGTTTTTATCACACGCTATTTAACGAAAATTTGGCCCTTATACAGTGTGTATCAGCCAAATAGAATAAATTCGATTACAAATAAATAAAAGAGGGGCGTGTTCGAAAAACCGCTTGTATATGTCGATCCAGTATTTTTCTAACAAAGACTCGTGTGTTACGTTGTCGTCAAAAACAGTTGTCGATACCACCTTTTTTATGTTAAATACAACCTCCTGCATATTATCAAATTTTTGGATTTTTCAGAACATTGTAGACATATTTTATGGACAAGCCAATGTGTCATATACTTAAAATGCCTGTGGCGAACACCCTGGCTACATCCTAATCTTAAATAGAAGTTTCGCTCAACATTAATCAACATTTACGATGTGACCAAGCTAATAGCAAGTGTTATGTCTTCTTAAGTAAGCTAAGTCTTCTTCTTCTGATGTTAGATCCTTTGATCTGTTCTTAGACTGTATCCCGACCGATTTTAAACTTGTATTCATAGCTGTGACATTGACTGCCAGCTATCTTGCCACCTTTTAAAGAAAGAGTCTTTCTAGTGGTATCTTGCCTGTTGGTTTTGAATCTGTTGCTATTCTGGCTATTCTCTCTCAGTCCATTCTTGTGACATGTTGGTTCCATTCTCGTCATCTCTTCCCCAACGTACTATGTCGTGTATGTTACAGAGATCTCTTATTTGACCGTTGGGTATTTTATCTCTTAGTTGTTTCCCAGTTATTGACCTCAACATTCTCATATCTGATGTTCTCAATATTCTCTTGGTTTCCACTGTGTCGGCTCTTGTTTCTATTGCGTAGGCCATTATTGGTCTTACATACGATTTATATATACATACTTTCCCTTCCAGCCTCATATCTTTATTTCTCCAGATTACAACTCTCAGGCATCCTGACACATGACCCGCTTTGTTTACCTAAGTTCAGACTTCTTCTGTTAAAGATTTGATAGAAAGGTTTCCACACAATGTTATATTACAACCATAACTATGAGCAAACGATTATCTTTAGTCTTTTACAGGATAATATCACTGGCAATAAAAAAAAATAAAATATTAATTTAAATATTATTCAACTTCGTAAATAAATTCATTGATTTATTTTGAAATAACCTTGATAAAAACAACAACAAATTACCTTGAATTACAATAAAAAAATAATTAAAGTTTAAATCAAACAATAAAATTACCTTAAAATATGAACATTTATAGTAAATATCTTAATACTTAAGCAAAAGTCCTTATTTATTCTTCAAATAGTACAAACAATATTTCCAACTTTTTATGAGACAAATTCACACAAATTAGAAATGTTTGGAAAGGTTTTTAAATGGCCCGTCCATTGTGTCGTCAGACGTAGGTAGTCAATTCGTGGCTAAGCATTAGCCTTTCCAGGGTTTTAAATATTATATTCATTTGATATCAAGTGAAGATTTTTCGTAGACCAATATTGTCTTCCAATTAGCTTATGTAGCCAAGTTGCCAAATGTATGCGACGTTATGTGGAACCACAAAATAGCCTTACCGGACAAATTTTACAGTACCCACAATTTTACCCAAAATAAAGCATTTTGTACATTTCAAGTGATTTTTGTAAAAGAGGGAGGTAAGTACTCAATATTGAACCATTTTTTTAAATTTAATATTAAATAACAAATTCATAAATTTACTTGTACTAGTCACAGTATTTCGTTTTTATTTTATTTTGTGAATACTTGAAATTTATGAAAGTAGATACTTAAATCTTTATTATGAAATAAATCTTATGCAGTATCGATGAGTACTAAAACATTCGGTTATATTGAAAAGTATACAAAAAATTTCATTAGTTTTGTTTGAAGTTCTAGACGGATAAGATTTTAAAAAATGGTTCAATATTGAGGACTTACCTCCCTCTGGTATATTCATCTCAACTCTCTTTCATAAAAATCACTTGAATTATAAAAATAAAAAAAATACCAAATGTAGTAAAATCTCACAACTTATCGCAGCCAAAACGTATTACGAAGTGGGTGTTGTAAAATTTATTTGGTAAGGTGGTGATTGTGTCACATGACGCCATATATAACTATCTGGATAAAAAACAATCCGCCCGAAATGCTAGTTTTTCAAATTTCCATTTTGGTCAACTTTTACGTAAAATACCATTCTGTGCGACGTACAGTTGTCTATGTTCATAAATCTGGTTTGGCAATAAAGCTTGTTCTGTTTGTCTTCAGTCCTGCTCATTGTTATAGTGAAAACTGTCTAAACACTGACATTGACTAAGCTTGAATGGGTTATGTGTGATTGCGCGCGCGTGCGTGTGTGTATGTGTATATAAATATACTATTTAACACTAATCTAAGTTTAATCAACAGGATAAGTGATCACCAACAACGCGCAGCTGCTAGGCAACGCGAGCTTCAGGAACTCATGGGTTGTTCGCAACAACATGAAAAAATAAATAAAGATTTGCATATAGAATTACTTTCGAACAAAATCAACAATGCATTAAAAATTAAAGAAGCTTTGATCCCATTACCGGAAAAGGAACCAGAAGTCGAACTACCGCCTTTATCCGATGAACAACTTAAAAAGGTCAACAGGGCCTTTAAGGGCGATCCCAATGAAGTTCTGAGTAGAAAGTTTAACCTCAACATTACGCGACGAGACCTATTAACGTTATCAGGTTTAAATTGGCTGAATGATGAAGTCATCAATTTTTACATGAATATGATTATAGAAAGAGGAAAAGATTCTAGGTATCCATCATGCCATGCATTTAATACATTCTTTTATACTAAATTACTAAAAGATGGCGCAGAATCTCTGAGAAGGTGGACCAAAAAAATTGATATTTTTGCTTGTGACATAATATGCATACCTATACATTTGAGTATGCACTGGTGTATGGCGATTGTCGATATGCGAGCCAAAACGATCAAGTAAGTATTTTATCTTTACATATAGCGCGATGCAAGTTATAATATGTAGGTACAATTAATTCCCAAAATTTATGACAATCCAAAAGTAGACAGGGTCCACAAAAGTAAAGAATAATTTTGATAATGCAGGTACATGTGTCTGTAATCACTAAATTTTATTAATACAGATATATAAACAAAAAATTGTGCAGCCTTACCAATAATACTTGATTATTCTATTCATCAAACTCTATACTATTTTTTTTATATTTGAATGTATAAATAATAAAATAATTTTATAGATAAAAATAGAAGACTGCTTCTATTGTACTGAATACATTATTTTAAAAATCATTGTTCGAGTTTAATTATATGCAGAAATGGCAGATATTGATTGTTAAAATAACAATAACTGTAAATTATAAAATTTTCTCGTCAGACTCTAGTTATGTCCCAATATATCTGTCTCAGAGGCCCGCCGCAAATTGAGCACAGCCCACGCGTGGCTTATTTTGTAAAACGTGGTTGTAGACGGAGCAACGCATATTAAACCCAAACCACAGCCAGGCTACTGCCAGACTTGGTTGGCGTGGATAGAGTTGTGCTAGCAACACAGTTTCGTGGGTCGTGGGTCTCTACTTAACCTTAGTTATTTTGTTTTGTGTGACCAATTTTTTGTTATTCAGTGAAAATGGAAAAGTTTATTGAAATTGTTCGAAGCTTTAGTGTCTTGTATGATACTAGTAATGAAGATTACATGAGAACAAAACTAATATTTTCTTTATTTGTGCTAAGCGACTCGGATGTAAGTCGCCGTTATAATTATTCAAAAAATAATAATTTAAATTTATTTTTTATTAAATCAAGTGAGAAATATAACAAATCGAGAACTAAGGAAAAAAAAAACAAATTTTCATTTCCTAGCAAAAAAAATGTTTATGAACACGTAAGATGAAAACTTCAAAATAAAATTTGATGGTACTTTTTCGTGATGCTCATATTGTAATGGCTTTTATACACTGAAATTAAATTAAAAAAGAATATGAAGAAAGTAGAAAAATAATAAACAATTCTCAAATTTAAATTTATCTCGAAAACAAAATACGATCTGGAATTTTTGTATTCTTTTAGCTCTTCTGTTGTTTATTACGTTATTTCACTTATTTCAACAATACTCTATAAAATCTGCCTGGTATGCTAATTAGTAATTAGAAAGTCAATATCGGCAAAACCAGCTTATTCAAATTATGGGTATCTACTTGTTATAGTCTTTTGTTGAAGGATTTCAATTTTATACCCTTAGCATTTGTGAAAGTTTTAAAGATATTTATATTTTCAGATTAGAAATTGTTAGTGGGATATTAGGTAAAAATTAAAAGGTCTTTAGAAAATAAAATCTTTATTTAAACTAATATACTGAAGACAGTCTATCTTTTCGTTGAATGGTATTTGCGAAAACAATCTCCTATGCACAGTCCAGCTTTTTCGTCACAATCAGCACACTCGTAAATTGTGTTTTTCCTAATTTTATGGATAGAACATATTCTACAAAAATATTTGACATGGGCGTGGGCTGTGTTCAATATGCGTTAGTATTGAAAAACGTGTACTTGGACTAGGTTGGACCATACGTGGGCTGCGCGTGGGATGTGCGTGGGCTGTGCTCAATTTGCGCCGGGCCAGAGACTTGTGCCACGTCGTACGTACTGATTTTCTACGTATACCGTTTTAATGTCTGACAGT
Organism: Diabrotica balteata; assembly: GCA_918026665.1. Classification (NCBI taxonomy): domain Eukaryota; kingdom Metazoa; phylum Arthropoda; class Insecta; order Coleoptera; family Chrysomelidae; genus Diabrotica; species Diabrotica balteata. The sequence continues at coordinate 139,584,015 of OU898280.1, forward strand.
GATTAATACATTTTTTAATAGTCATAAAATCGACCACTTTCACCCGTCAGACAGAAAAATCGGAAAACAAGTTCCGTCAGACAATATGAAAAGTTGTTTTTGCTGCGGCTAATGAAATTATCCTGAAAAAATTTGCTGGTTATCTAAGAATTTCGTCATAGTATCCACAAGGAATCTACGTTCCTGTAGTTGGCTGTATACCATGTATTAAAAATTTAATTAAAAATCCTTTGTAATAGGTATATATTTTAGGCCCAAACGGGCTAAGTTAAAAAGACAAAACGTTTTCGGAAACCATGTTCCATCATCAGTGTCTAGGAGTACATGAATGTAGCCACCAAGATTAAATATGAGATGGCCCAACGTTAAATTAATCAGAAAATTAAATTTTAGAGAACAAAAATAAAGGCGCCTTTACTTTTATTGACATCTACAATTCTTCGAGGTGTAGTTTTTATCAAGTTCTGACAAAATTCTAATGTATACGAATCCCATATTTTTTGCAATTTTTTCTTCAATTCGTTGACGGACCTGGCAGGATGCTTTCTCGAAGCTTTTTTCATTTCGCGCCACCAAGTCTCTATCAGGGACAAGTCGGGATTGTTAGAAACCCATTCCAGAAGTGGTATTCCATGGTCGTCAATTCATTTTAAACTTTTTTTGAGGTATAACAACCTGCTCCGTCCTGTTGGAAGACAAAATCTTCCGCTGATGTTAAACGGTGTTGCATAATCGGTAAAGCCGGAAGTAATCCGGAGATGTACGTGCCTGTTACTAGCACAATGACATGCCAGTACTTAGCAAGCACCAGCTACTGTCTCCAAACTGACATGTGCGAACGCGCGCTACCGCTACGGGCATTAAACTTATTAATTTAAAAAATGGTTTGTTGGAGTGATGAAAAAACCATTAAATTAATTGCTATATATAGAGAATTATTATAGTGTCTGTGCACACCCAAATCCCAAATTTTTCTCTTTTGAGTTCAGCTTCGGATTCATTATTAAATTTCTAACAATATCCGTGGTCATCAGCTATATTTGCTTGTTTAATTCATTCCGAATACCCTATTAATTACAAAACAAGTACTTATGAAAACCACTCGATTGTTTACTAGCACTGGCATGTGTAAAAATCTAACCTGCCTTTTCGCCTTGCCAGTATAGGCAAGCGAGCTACTGGCATGCAAATTACCAGCAAATGTCTTTTGCGCTTTCCAGTTACTGGCCTATGCCAGCAACTGGCGTGCCAGCTACTTTCCCAATTTACTGGCATGTGTATACCCGGCAAAAAAATGTGTATAAAATGCGGCATGTGTATAAAAAAAATATACACATGCCTGTTACTAGCACAATGGCGTACTAGTATCTAGTAAGCACCAGCTACTGTCCCCAAACTGGCAAGTGTGTACGTTAACTGACATACTAGCTAATGGCAAAGAATTTGATTTTTCTTGCTAGTAGAATGCTGTGAGATGCAAGGCGCATACGTGGGGAGTGTCACTGGCATGTGTGAACGCGCGCTACCGCTACGGGCATGACTGTAGCTAACAGCGAATTGTCAGATTTGTTGTGTTGGTGATAAAAATTAATCGTTTTATTTTTAAACTTGTTAATTTAAAAAAATGTTTCGTTGGGGTGATGAAAAAACCATCAAATCGATTGCTATATATAGAGAATTTTAGTGTCTTTTGAGTTCTAAATCATCTCTATATAAAAATAAAATAGCCCTTGACAGTGCACAAAAATTCAAGAGGAAATGGGTGAAGGTATTACTGTAAAGGCCAAAATAAAAAATTGCTCGAAGATTTTCTCGCCTACCAATCCAATTTCCCACGCAAATTTTTTTCTCTTTTGAGTTCAGCTTCGGATTCATTATTAAATTTCTAACAATATCTGTGGTCATCAGCAATATTTGCTTGTTGAATTCATTCCGAATACCTTCCATGGATCCCCTTTTGTTTTGTTGAAAACTCAAAAACTTTTAATTACAAAACAATTACTTTAGTTTCAGATGAAAACCACTCGATTATTTACTAGCAATAGCATGTGTAAAAATATACCCTGCTTTTTCTAGCTAAGAGTCTAGTCAAGCGAGCTACTGGCGTGCCAATTACTATCAAATGTGGTTTGTGCTTGCGAGTTACTGGCCCATGCCAGCAACTTAGGCTTCATAAATTACCATAAAATAAGGAGATTTAGTGAATGAAATTGAGTTATCATTAATACCATTTTAAGTTTATATTCTTTACGGAGTCTACTCAGTTTATTTGCAATTTTTGTATTTCAAAGTATATGTTATAACATAGTATGTTCTTATGTAATTTATTTAATTTATTATAGGTATTACGACAGTATGGGTAATAGCAACGACAAGTGTTTAAATGCAATTAAAGGATACCTCGAAAAAGAACATTTAGATAAAAAGAAATCAGTGCTGGATACTTCAGACTTCGAATTAGAAAATGTTACAGACATTCCACAACAAATGAACGGTAGCGATTGTGGAATGTTTGCCTGTACTTTTGCTGAATTTACTACAAGAAACGCCGCAATAACGTTTAGTCAAGAACATATGCCCTATCTGAGAAAGAAAATGGTTGTAGAAATATTGGCGGGAGAACTTTTGATAAAGTGATTACATTTTTTGTGTGTAATTATATTATTTTAATTTATTATTAAATTGAAAACTAGATTTTTTAAATTTAAGTATATCATTTTTTGTAAGTAAACTTTATAAAATGTACTTGTTTTTCTGTTTATGTGATACTAACCTCTCATGTATAAAAATTACTGACCAAACAAAACAAAATTAATCGAAAAAACCTGTTAGTGAAATTAAATCGCAAGAATTTTAACAAAAACATTTTAGAACCCCCTTTACATGTAGCTCACTTCCGCGGCAGTGAACAGGGAAGTTCATACCACTGCCGTACGCCCCCTTCGTTGGCGGTTTTTTTTTAATGGAAATGAAAGGACTTGCATTGCAAGTGACAGTGACTGTTTACATTCTGCTCTTTGTCTTGTCGGGCGAGGCATTTGTTTGGTAAATTTTTCGTTAAATATGGTTGAGTGGGGTAGTGACCAAGCGTTGAAGTTTTTAGAACGCAATACAATTCTCACAACCGATGCTAGCAACCCACTGCGGACCGGATAATCTGCTGGTGCCAATATTATAGTGGCTCCTATGAAAAGAGAAAAATTTTACGAGCATTCTATGTGAGTGAAAGAGGTAGAGCTGTATTATATATTTAGTAATATGTTTAAATGAGACTATTTTTATTTTAGTTTATTATCTAAAATAATATTTTGATTGTTTCGTACGTTTAATTAATTTATTGACAATGAATCAAATTAGTATTTTAAAAAACTCTTTTGGTGGTTGAAAAAACTGTTTTGTTTGGAGGTGACGAGACTTGGTGAAACAAAGGCATCAATGATCTTGCATATGGCAGAAAATGAAAGCCTATGAAAAATCTAAAATGCACAAGGATAATGTTTTTAGCTTTTCAATGCTTGCTAAGTTAAATATAAAAACCCAATTAAATTTAGCCTATCGTGATACTCTAATTAAACACAATGAACAGGTGGAAAAGAATCGATATGTCTTGACTCAAATCATAAATTGTATAAGGTTTTGTGGAGATTTTGAGTTAGCTCTTAGAGGTCACGACGAAACCAAAAATTCAGATAACAGACATATTTAAGGAACTGGTTAATTTTAGCGGCGAACTGAACAACAACTTGAAGGTTCATATTCAAAGTTCTTCCTTAATTGCAAGATGGATGTTTACGACGAGGAAATTAAGAAGAAATTAAAAATTCTCCTTATATTGCAGTGATTTCCGATGAAACAACAGACGTTGCTTGTGAAATTCAATTACAGTTTTCCGATATTTGTGTAAAGGACGACCAGTTGAGAGATTTTATGTGCTAGACGGACATTATGTAACGTCCATCGCTGAATGCATTTTAAATTTCTTATTAAAACATAGTCTGAACAAATTAATTGATCAAAGTTATGATGGCGCATCTGTTATGAGTGGTGGATTAAATGGTGTGCAAAGAATTATTAAGGAGACATATTCTCTTGCAAATTACGTTCATTGCTATGCACACCAAATGAATTTAATTATGACAAGTGCATGTTCTATCAATAAGCAGATTAGGCTATTTTTTTCTAATTTCTATACGTCTCCTCAAAGAACAAAAATTTTGGCCGAGGTGGTTAGTCGCAGGTTGCCAAAATCTTCCCAAACACGTTGGAATTTTCAATCACGGGTTGTTCAAACTGTTTATGAAAATAGTAGTACTTCACGTGATTTGTCATCCATTAATCAAGCAAATGATTATAAATTAAAGCTCCAGGATAAACATTTTGTATTTTGGCTATTTATTTTTATTAAAATAATTCCTCACATTGAAATTATTTTTCAGTCAATTGCAAAAAGTATGTATTGATTCTGTAAAAAAAAAGAATTGGAGAATTTTGAAGCAGTAATTCAAGGTATAAGGTAGCTAATGGACGTCATTATTAATAGTATTCAAGAAGAAATAATCACGCCACAGAGACAAGCAGATAATGATGAACGAATAAAAAAACGCGCGAATTGAAGAGTACAGGACCAGCAGAAATCGGGAAGCATTAGAGATACGCGATGCAGTTTTGTTACAAATAAAAACCTTTTAGGTTTACCTTCTCCGGACATTTAGTTGTTTCTAATTTATTTATGTCAGAGAAGTTTTCCGTTTATCAGCATCATCTTCCCGAATTATTTATTAATAAAACATGCAAATAATTTTTAAACAAAACTCGGCTTAAAACTGACTTAAAAGTACTGTATCAGTGAGACGAATTAAGTACTCGGTTATGACATCTGGGGCTGTGCCGCTATTAGTTTTATTAAATGATTAAGGTTTAAAATGTACATTTGAAGAAACTATTAAACTAAGTATATTAATTACCATTCCTGTGTCCACATCTGAAGAAGAACGTTGTTTTTCGATGCTAAAACGAATTAAAACATTCCTTAGAAATACCATGAAGGAAGAACTAAATGACATTGATAATTTTAATAATAAAGTGATTGAAAACTTTGCAACCAAAAAAGAAAGGATGGATTTCATACATCGGAAACTTTAAAAGTGATATTAATCAACATTATGCGTGTGTTTAATTACTGGAATAGTGATATTTTTATAATTTTGTAAATAGACTTTAGAGACTAAATCGTAATAACAAATTTCAAGTACATCAGCAGTAAATACTGGTGGTAAGTTGAGTTTTTTTTTATTATTTAACTATTTTGATAAATTGTGGTCAATTTCTTGGCACCCCAGAAATAGTAGTAGAAATAGTAGATACATATATAAGGTAAAAGTGCCTATTTGTTTTTAATTTGTATTTTATATATTTTTTGACAATATTATGAACCCGTCACTAAAAATTTAGGCCGTTGCCCGAACTCTGGCACTACCTTCTTAAAGTGATACGAGCCGCCACTGCAGAGGCGAGAAAAAATAAAAGCGACAGATCACACGACCACACTACGTGGAGTAGTGTACGCAGTCGCGTTAATTAATGGAATCAAATCGAATGCACCCAGGCTGTTCCGGACTCCCATATCTGCAGGGGCTCCAAGTCTGAGTTCTTCCTGCCGTTCTGAACGTCTAATCCTTTAGTGGCCTGGCAGAAAGTCACAAGTCTCTTCAAGAATACCAAATAAAAAATGTAAAGAGATTATAATTTTAAGAATTTCAGGATATAAAGAAAAAATCAAAATATGATTGATTTATTAAAAACAACAGAGAAAGTAAAAAATATAACAAAAATAACAATTTTCATAAAGGGCATGCGATAAACGTAAATTTAAAAAATTATTTTAATCACTCTCTTCAGATAATTCGGCATCTTCTTTAGGAATTAAAACTGTTTTCTTACGCTTGGCAACATATCCGGGACCTAGTTTTGATTTTCTGTACACTTCAATGGCTTTAATTTTGTTTCTTAACGAAGTTGATTTATCCCTTAATCGTTGATGAATTACATCTTTAGTGTGTAAACTTTTTATAGGAACAACTTTTTTGGGCTTTGGTTTTTCCTCTAATACCTTCAAAACGTCTGTATTAATTTCTTTTACAATTCTAGCAGAATTCGAAGTGGTCGCTGTTAAAATTTTAATATCTTCATCTTCTTTTAGTTCTTGTGGTATATATTCGACTGAGGAGACAGGTTGGGGAACAATTTTCGATTTTTTTTGTACAGGGTTATCGATTTTTATTTTCATTAGCTCGTTTTTTCGCTTTCTTCTGTTTTTCAGCTCTAATGCTAGATTTTCATAATCTTTAATGGCTTCCATTTGATCCAAAGATTTAGAATTACTCTCTGACTGTGATTTCTTATTAGACACTTTATTTTTGGTTTTGGGTTCTATTTCAGCCTGTTCTGAATCGTTATTTCTTTTCTTTCTTGGAACCGGCTTTCTCTTTCCTTCTTTAGTTTGAGCAGTCTCTTTCCTCAACTTCTCTTTTTCGTTGTTTAATTCTTCTGATGAATGTGACGTTTCATTTGGTTCTTTTCTTTTCTTTACGGTTCTTTTTATATGACTACTGCTATTTTTTTTATCTTGTTGGTCTTTCACAGTATCTTGATTTGTTACTTCTTTACTTTGATACTCAATTTGGTCGATATCAGTTTCCTTAATATCTTCGTTATTTTTACATGATTTTTCGATGTTTTTCTTTGATTTTGATTTGCTATTCTTACTAAATGATCGCTTTCCTGTGGCTAGTCGTTTTTCCTTTTCCAATTCGACCATTTCTTCAGCTATTAATTCATCTTGAGTTTTACCAAATCGATCTATTGCAGATTTAACTCTTTTACTTACTTTTCCTTCTATATTTAAAGAATCCACTTTAAACTTGGTTTTGAAGTAGTCTTTAATAGATTTTTGACTGTGGTTTTCTTCTAATCTCTTAATTATAGGATTTAATATTTCTTCGGTTTTTTTCATGGTCCAACCAAATTTTTGTTCTGCAAAAATGGTCAGACCTATAATATCAGGTTTACTCCATGAAAACGGGTCTTTGCTTGTTTCTATTTTGGGGTCCAAGTAAGCTTCGATAACTTGAGGATTAGGGAAGTGGTCTGCAAATGTTATATTCTTTAACTTATTTTTTAGAACTGATCGACCTGGACCTCCTGTTTTACCCTTTAGATACCAAGACTTAAACTCTTTAAGTCCAGAGAGTAATTGGTGGTGTGATAAGGTAAATTCGTGTTGTTCAGATGGAGGGAAACTGGCTAATATTTCCAACGCAGTGACAGGTCCCACTCCTTGTATACCAGTCGTATAATCGCTACCCACCAGAAATGCCAATAAAATCATCTGAAGCCTAGATAATTTGAAATGGTGTTCTATACTTTCTGATTTGAACTCCATAACGTATTTACTTTGATTGAAAAAATTTTTGTAAACTGTTTTACCACCAAATAACCAAATATCACTATCATCCGTTATTGTACCATTTGTAAGTTCTATTTCGTCTAAAAATGCACATTGTGCTTCCGCTTCCATCGGAGCTACTACATATGGTACCCCAAATAGCTCTAATAACTCCTAAAAATAAAAAAAATAGTATCAAAAACTAACCAAAGAATAAAAGTGAATTCTCTAATAAGAGCAAGTATCATTTTCAGAATTTTCGTTAGTAAAAGCCTATGTCGTCTTAGACAGCCTAAATTTTAGATAAAGTTTAGCATAAAGGTTTAAACTACAAATTCACAACATTGTTACCCAAAAATCCTAGAATCATAACTGTAAATGTGAATGTAGCCCCTTGGCTGTATTCTCTAGACATCAATCCATAAAGGATGGACTCAGTCAAGGGGATGCCTTGACTTGCCTCCTACTTAACATTACCATTAACCAAAGATATACGACGAGTGGATAAATCTTGCAACGATACCAGGATATTCCAATAGAATTCGAAGATATAAATGATTTATATTTTAAAGGGGGCCAAATAAAACATTTTGATGGTAATCTTCTGTTACTACTTCTGAATTTGACAAACTTTGAAATTCAAACGTAAGTTGTGAAAGACAATTTTCAAAAGTAAATCTTCAAAATGGTTGTGTGAATTTTACACCGTCAGAAATAATGGTTAAAACTAGAAATACAACAGATGCTCATCGAAATGGACTGTCACCCAACAAGATGGTCGGACGACATCAAGAGCTCAAGACCGGAGGCAATGAAATTATTTACATCAAGCCTATGTTCAGCAATGGACTCAACATGGCTAATGGTGATGACGATATTTTCTAATTACTATAATTTATTAATTACTATGTATTTGTTGAGAAAATTGTAAACTACAACAAATAAAATATTCATGGTGTTTGACATTAATGTAAGATAGGCTTAACGTAAACCTGGTAACTATGTCAACTATGTCAATGTCAAGTCAACACCACTTCCCAACGGGGACAATGGACGACATGATCATGTTGTAATGTATGAATAATATTAATATATGTTCAGCCGATACAGTAGTTTAATTGAGACCTTATTAACATACTTTAAACACATGGAACTATATTTACCTGAGCCTCCTGATACATTTGATCTGTTATATTGTTTGCCAATCTTTCTTTGTTGGATTTTTCTTTTAGAAGATCTATTTTTTCACGTTGATATGTATCTTTTAATTGTTGCATTTCTTCTACTGTTAATTCGGGAATTTTTTTATCATTAGGTGGATTCTGAATATGTTCTTTATCGTCAGTAATTACTTTATTTGCATCTACTTTTAAATCTGTTATATTGGTAGTTATATTTTCATCATTAGCTTCTTCAATTATTTCTTGCATCTTACTTGCGTTTGAATCATCTGCATCTAATGATTCTTCTGATTTATTAACAATTTCCTGAATGTACGAATCACTTTCAGATCTGCTTGTGTTGTGCGTCTCGGTAGAAGTATCCTTAACATGATTTTCAACATTTTCCAATGACGGGTCTGGCACATTTACATCGAGTATCTTATCCTTGCTACAAGTAGAAATAGAATTATCCATTTGATCATCAGCTTGTTTATCAAAAATATCATCAAAAAGATCATCAAGACCATCCTGCTTTATTTTATTTGGATCTATCACAATTTCAATAGGTTGATGAAGAATGCCATCATCTGAATCTCCACTATCTGACATAACTTCTACTTCATCTTTAATGACCTCAGATTTCTCAATAATTTCTTTATTAGTTTGAATTGATTTTTCTGGATTTTCTACAATGTCAATGGTCTGCTGCCCATCATTTGAATCTCCACTATCTGACATAACTTCTACTTCATCTATAGTATCAGATTTCTCAATAGTTTCTTTATGCGTTTTACTTGATTTTTCTTTAAAATCATCTACATTCTTAATATTTAGTTTAGATTCTTCTACTCTAGTTTTTGGTACGTCTACTACAGTTTCCGAAACAGCTAAAATTCTTTTTTCGTTCTGTAATGATTTTATTGAATTACTGTTCATCTCATTTAATTTGATATTCTTAAAAGTTGGTTTCGAAGGAGCTTTTTTATTTGTCATCAGAATTCTATCTATTTCTGCAGGTGTTAAACCACTATACTCCATCATATAATTTTGAGCTGAAGACATCTTTTTATGTAACGCTTTTTTGGATTTCGGTGTTGGCAAAAAATCATCACCTGAATCGGATTCAAAATCTTCATCATTGAAATTGTCTAAAAATGTATGCTTGGCGTTTTTGTTTTGAATTGATTGATCACCTTCAAGAGATAACTGAATAGCCAGCTTTAGCTCCTCTTCTTCTTCTATATCAGCTTTTGATTTTTTATGTATTTTTGGTTCTTCAATTTTAGACGTAGAAGGAATCTCCTCAAGGGATAATTGTATGGCTTTCTTTAGTTCTTCTAAAAAGAAAGAAAAAATAGGTTAGGTTAAAATTAGATTCAAAGTAATATTAAATTTGGAACTAGATTTTATTGTGCCATTGAAATCAACGTTTCGGCAGGTAACTCTTGCCTTTGTCAAAATTCTAAAATGTACAAGATTAGGAACATCCATTTATTGTAAAATATATAAAAAACTTACCAAAACGTAAAACAGAAGTAAAAATTGATATCTGATATCTCATGGTTTACTGTCATTAATATATAATTATTTTATATGGGCGTATTGTTGGTGTTTTCGAAAAAGGTAAAGTGAAGATATGTTATAACTTATGAGTCTTTTATGGTGTTATATTTATTATTATTTAAATCAGATTCATCATCATCAGTGGTGCTACAGCTCTAGTTGAGCCTTGACCTTCCCCAGTCGTTTCTGTTCATCGCCAACCGTTGCCAATTTGCCGAGCCGATTTTCCTCGCGTCCTCGTCCACACCGTCCCTCCATCTCAGTCGTGGTCTGCCTCTACTCCTATTTCCCACTGGGACCGATAATAGAGTTCGTCTGGCTGGGTAATTTTCATTTGCTCTTGACATTTAAATCAGATTGTAATATATTTTATTTAGGTTCTGTGTATCTTTTTTGTCATTGATTGCGTTGGTATTTCTTTTTATTTTTATTGATTCGTATATCTCCATCTTCTTTTAGTTTTGATGTTTTTGATGATAGGTTTTTAAATTTTTGATGTTTTCGAAGTCACATTTATGCTTCTTCCCATTTTCATGTTTTGTGAGCGCAGTGATGTTGCTCTTGTCATATTTGTGAGCACAAATTCTGTATTGAAGCAGTTAACTGGTTTGCCTAATATAGACACCTTAACAGTTAATACATGGTATCTCGTAAACAACGTATCTCGTGTTTTTAGTTTGGTGAAATATTTATTTAAAAGGTTGTTGCCTTTGTGAGCCACTGTTATGTTATGTTTCGCTAAAAGATTCCTTAGTTGTTCGGATAAACCTTTTATATATGGAAGATTTGTATACCTACATAGTCTTGATATTGTTGGGTTTATTGTTATTTATATTGTTGTAAAATTTATTTAGTCTTGATTTGAAAAAAGTTTCGATTAGATGTTCGGGATATGCATTATTTAGGAGGACTTATAATTACTGATTTCTTATGGGAGAATGGATGGATATCACCGAATTTGGTGATATATAACCATTTTTGTTCCATCTATCAATACGATCATGATTTCTTTTTTGGAAAATATTGGTAGGATCATTTCTAAGTTTATGATATATGATTTCGTATTTTAAAAGATCATTAATTTTATTGTCGCAATCATTAGATTTCATAATAAGTTAGTTTTGTTAGTTTTATCAGGTTTCAGTACAACTACATTAGAATTTTCTCTCAAAAAGGCTTTCGTCTTTTGAATTTTTTTGTGTTTTATTTTCAAATGAACATTTATTTTTGTTTTTTAAATTGGTTAAAATATTACAACACTTTGTTCTTATTTGATGTTGTCAATTTGCATTTAAATTAGAAATCAAATTTTAAATCTAACATATAATATCAGATACAGGAATTTGGTTTTTGTTATAAATAGGAACTGAAAAGTAGTCTCCTAAACTTAAAATCTCCTGTGTGTCGTTCGGTATTTCCACATCAGTTAAATTTTCGGTCCAAAACCTCTCGAATTTATTTTCAGTATCATTTGATTTTAAGTCATGATACTATGACTAAGAAGATAAGATATTGCGCATAAGTCGTGACGTCATTGGAGAGTTGCACGTTCGAAATGTCAGTTTTTTGTATGTATCAATAAATAATCTTTAATAAATAGTTTGGATATATCCCTATGTGTATGATTATTGTAATTATTAAACCTCTTAACTTATTTTCGTCTAGTAATTTCATCACAGAATGCATACAAATCCCATTTAACTTTAACAAGAATTCAAATTCTAGTCTCCAATGACGGCATTCCAAATTTAATATTACTTATTGAACATAAACCCAAGAAATACTAATTTTATATTAAATATAGTATAGTTCAATAAACTCCATAAAATTAATAATGGTTTTTATCAATTTGTATCAAAACCAATCAATAAGCGAATCTGTATTGAAACAATATTTAAAAGATACTATATAACTGTTATGCTTTCTCTATATAATAAAAAATATTTATATTACGTACCATCTTCTGTTTCTTCTTCCATAATGACTGGCATCTCTTTATTTTTTGTATCTTCCTTTTCGGCTTTCTTAATCTCTTCTTGTATATCTTTAATATATAAATATCTAGTTTTATCATCAGAAGCAATTCTTTTTCCTATATTAGAATCATTTGTAGTCTTAATTCCCTGATCTTTGAGGAGAGATTCTAGTTCGGCTAAAGATAAAGACATTCCTCCCATTTCTTTGGACACTTCATCTAATGCCGATTGAACTTCTTTTCTCTTTAGCAGCCGTTTCATTTGGTAAGATGAAAAGTCATCACTTTGTTTAGGAAGCTGATGAAGCTTACCCCATGAGTTTTGTTTTCTAGTTTCTTTTAAATCTGTTAATATATCATGTTTTACCTCTAAAGGTAAAGACTTAAAATAATGACTGGTGGTATCAATAGTATGTAGATCCCATTGTTTTGTAGGACTTGAGTCTGTGGTCGTAGTTTCAGAACTCTCGTCCAATTCGTCATCTGTTGAGGACAATACGGATTCAAATTCTTCTGTTGGTGGAGCATAAAGATTGTCATATTTTCCGCTAGACTTTTTTATGACTGGTAATGACGCTTTAGTTTTTTCTGATAAAACTTTACTTATTGCAGTATGTTTCAAAAGTGTGCTCAGAAGTTGTTTTTGAAGTCTGTCTGCTTCGGAAGCATTTTTTGATTTATACTGATTTCTTTTAGCCTGAAATAAACAAATATATAGGATAACTCATGACGTGTTACTAGCATAAAATATTGATATAATTAAACTTTATTTGGTATTGAGGAAGAGTAATAAATAGATGTCAAGTGACCATTTGTAGGAATGTTTTTTTTATAGGCATACCATATATTGTATTAATTTTTTATGAATAATATGCACTATGGATGCGTCCATCTTTGGAGTTGTACTAGCATGACGTGTTTAATACGTTAGCGTGCGTTCATAATGAGGCGCCGACCCTCGCTCGGACCATGGGATGGTATCATCTTATCGATTTTCAGTCAAATAAATGCATTATTTTAAATGCGAGCGTTCATCGTCAGTGGTATGCTCTCTAGAAAATGTCACACCGAGAGTGCAGTACGGCTAATATTGGCAATTCGTCGTAAGCATTACGCCCTCTAGCGGCTATTGCAATAACCGAGTTAAGAGCCATTATTTATTTTCTTTCACGTTGAAGGCCATTTGATTAATTGATTGAAGGCATATTCACAATACACTATGGGCATATTGTGTTTTGGTGTCATTGGAGATTATAATAATAATAATAAAGGTCTTTATTTTTCCTTCAAATTCATACAATACACAAAATATATAAAATTATACATGCATATAATACTATAAGAAAGAAAAAATGCCGAAGATCAGGTGGTGCTGATTTCAAGAAATCAGTACCTCTGCTTTTCATCTTAACCAAGAGAAAAAAATGTAATATATTTTTTTACATGTTCTGTAACAATCAAATAAAAAACCATAACTAATAGAAACATTTAGCATTTAAATATTGTCCAAGAACTATCACACAGTTTATACATATTTCATAACAGGTCATCAAATAGCACATGTTTTAGTCACTTAGCAATTTAGATTAAGAGATTTCTTAAAAGATATAATCGATTTTAATTTTGTTTATTTAATTGATAGTGTATGTACTTTTGTACATATGATAGAGTATGTATTTTTACTTTCTAGTCCAGAATAGCACTCTTTCCTCAAAAGATGCAGTTGTGCAAGTGAACACTCCAAAAGTGCTTACATTGTATGAAATCGTTAATGACATTAAATTAAAAAACTGTACTTGTGTACATAACTTCACTATTTATAACTGTATAGTAAATATGACTGAAAATTATATTAAGGACAAACGAGTTCATAGGTAAACGTTCGACAGCGGATAATGTTAGTTCTTACAAAGTTTAAGTTAAATTTGACTTATGCCACTTTGGGTTCTTTGTTTGGTATAACAGCTGACTTAACAAAAACTTATATTTATAAATCTTGAGCCACAACTTACGGTCTTTGGTGTATTTTCCCACCAAAGGAGAAATTCTTAAAAACAGGTCACTTTGTTTTGCTGATTTTCAAAATGTTAGGCTAATTTTGGACTGTACTGACATTTATGTACAGACTCCAAGTGTTTGTGTTGCCGAATACTATTTTATTCTCAATATAAATCCCATTTAACAATTAGTTTATGATTGGTGTTTCACCTGGTGGGTTAATAACTTACGTCTGTGAATTTTCCAGTTAAAATAAGATAACCGAGTTTAAAACTTGTTTTCCTTCTACAGCACATCTTGAATTTTTAGTACCACCCAAAAACTTACATATATTCTAAGATATTTAACTTAAGGATTAAAAAATAGAACTTTAAGTTCTTGTTAACTCTTTAACTCTAACAAGTCTATAACTAAAATAAAACTTATAATTAACAAAATTGTCTATGTATTAATCAGTAGGAATAAACAATAGTCAAATAAAAAATATTGAATTTAAAACACCATGGATAAAAGAACAAAACTACTCCAAAAACATAAAACTAACGCAATCGCAATATACAAGATGAGGTGTAAACAATTATTATAATGGCTCTTAGCTCGGTTCAAATTGATACCGCATTGGCGCTGCGATCTTAATCCGAATAGTCAATAGGAATGCACAATTGCCGGATTTCACGCCTTGTGCTTGGCGATACAAACAGGTCCAAGTGGTAGTCACAGAACCGTACCCAGATCTCTACGCCGGGCTCTGTTATTTATTATAAAATAATATATTGATAAAATAATTGTCTTCAAGTAGCCAAATAAAAGGCATGAATTTGAATAAAAAGACCTTAAGTTTTTAGCGAGAATTTTATTATAAAACTGTATACTTTATTAAACTAACAAATGTATTTTAAATTACATTTCTTGATAGCTATAAATATACCGGGTGGAACCTCCGGTAACTCGATTTCCGTGCACCCAGCCCAATATCCAAGAAAAACTTTTTCTTTTGTAAATATATGAAAAATCAGGAACGGGAATATCGAAAAAGTTTTGCACATTTTTTAATCCGGGCGATGTTATTAAAAAAACAAGTTGCGCACTTGAATCACTGCGAAATTTTAACACCTACTGTGAAAATTTTTTTTGTGGAAATCTGAAGAGCAGTTTTTGTCCTTGTTAAAACATAATGCAGTCTCGCATTTTTTACACACAACATAAGTTTACCTAGTTCCTTGGCATAGCAACCTGGTAGTTTTCAGCAAAACCTTGTGTTATTCCATATGAAATAATGGTTTTCCATGTTTATTGCATGCAGGTTTTAAAACCTGCATGCAATAAAACATATCGTGAACCTCGTTTAGTAGGTGCTTTTAAGCCAATATCCTCTCGCTCCACCATGATGCTTCTTCGGCCACATTTCTTATAAACAAATCAAATATCTTTAAGAAGTCTGTATAAAGTAGAAAGAGACAACGGCTGTATATTCTCATTACTTTGTATGAAGTTATGTATATGCTTTAAGAATGGCGGCAAATTTTTCATGAAAAATTCACAATGAACAATTCTCCGTAGAATACTTCTTACACCCTCGTCATATGTGAATATTCTAGAATTTGATTGACACACTCGTTTTTTACATTTTTTTTTTGGCGATTTCAACGTTGCACTCTGTTCTTTTTCTTTTTTGAAATTGTAAATGCCTCTTTCGCTAACACCAGTCATCAACGAAGTACGTCTTACAGCAGCACTTACATTAAGTTGTTCCGTATTTCACCGGATTTAAATTTTAGGGGACTCCATGCTCTCTGTTGAAACTCGGACTAAATTTTGAAGTGTAGTTTCGTTTTCCAAAAGCACTTTCACCTCCTACCCATCCTTAGGATGGGTAGGGGGTGAAATAGGGAAAGCTTGGAGTTTATCAAATACTAATTATGACAATCAAGTTTATGGCCATATTTAGGTGATTATGTTAATGATGGTAATTTGTAGCAGAAGTTTTACAAAAGAAATGAAGACCTATTTATAGAAATAACATAACTGTATTTTTAATATTTTACATACAATAGAAAAAATCTAATTTCTATGAAAGAATTGGAAATTTGAATATTACATATAATATCTATAAATAATATCATTTTCAAGTTTCCAAATTCTTTCCTAGAAATTATGTAGGTTTTTTCTATTTTACGTAAAACATTAAAACTACAGTTATTGTATGTTGTTATTGTAAAGAGGTGTTCAAATGTTACTCTTATGAATATGATTCAATTGTATATCTCATGTTGACGTTTTATATGCAAAATTCATAGTTTTCGTTGTCAATAACTCATCAATGCCTTTTTATTCTACTGTATATGTATACATGATATAAAATATTTTACTCATACTGCCGGCAGATGCATTTTATCCAAGCCGGTCCTGTGAGACAATGAGCAATCAACAGCTGGAGAAAACCGACAACCCTGCGCATTTATTCTCCATAAGAAAAGCATTGCCGTATCTTACCCGTACTGCAGTCTCAGTGTGACATTTTCTATAGGTGAGGATACGATGCCATATTTTCCGTTATTAACGCACCCTTAAGCGCCAGAACGGTTATTGGCGACCAAGGCTAAACCATAGACGTATATATTAACATGAACTGAGCATGCCAGCATCGAGCAGTGACAACATATTTTGCAGTTGTTCGATCTGTCTCTCTCTAGCGCATTGAAACTCCCCACTCGCTCTCTTCCAAACAAAAAGAAACGCTACTATACTTACTTGAAATAAGATAGAGGCACAACAAAGATGGCGTCGTCACTTAGCTTGACAGACTGTTCGATCTATGTTAATATAACGTATATGGACTAAACCTACTCACGACCCCGTAGCGGTCATCGGTGACCGACATAGGCGATTAAAAATTTCGGTTCTGACAGGCGAGATGACCACTACAGCATGCTTAAACTATTTCATATGACCGATGTGGCCCTTTGCAACAGTGAATACTTATAAAATAGAGCAGATAAATCTAAAATAAGTCAATTTAATTTATTTGCCGATATTAATTAACCAAAAAAAAGAAAATATTTTTAATAGTTAAACTATATTTATTGTTATGGCCCAGTGCTTTAGCTAAGTCCGGAATTACCGAAAATCACCTTTTTATCCCTAATGGAAGCCCATAGGGAGGCGAAAAAAAGGAAGGCCCAGAACGAGATGGTTGGATGACGTGGAAGACGATCTGAAAACAATGAACATAAGACAATGGAGAAGAAGGGTACAAGAGAGATCTGAATGGAAGGACATAGCCAGACAGGCAAAGACCCATCCAGGGTTATGATGCCAAAAGAAGAAGAAGAAGTTCCAGCAATTACGTTCTCTTTATTATAAGCCAGCTTGCGTCATCTATGTACTTTTAATGTTCCATTTTGTAGAACAACCTATGGTGCTAATAGCCCACTGAATAGATACTTATCTTCATTAACCCACATACTACTACTGCCCTTTTAAAAGGCAATCGACCTATTTCCCTTAAATTGATAACTGATACTTACCCTTGATAGATGGCGCCTGTGGGGTTTACTGTCAAACATATTGATCAAGATATTTCATCAGTTGCTCGCTTTAAAAATTTATTTACATACCAGCATAACATGCTTCCTGCCACTCTACGCAAATAAGAAACAAAACTTTCGATTATCCTCAAAAAACTAGGATCTGCACAATGGCTTATAGGTGATTTGTACCAGCTTCCTAAAGATGTTTACTGGAGACCAGAAATCGGACCTAAACAAAATCGCACGCCATTGCAGCTCTTCAGGCTATTTTTGGCGACAATATGATAACAACATATACCAATACATACGCGGTACAAAAAAACTTGACTAGTGATGTTACAGATAATGAAATTTGGTGTTTTGTGGGTGTGCTTATTTTGAGTTACTACGTGGTGTTACAAAAAAGATATACTTATGTATCATGATGATAGTCAGAATGAAAAAGTCGCTGAAGCTCTATCGAGAGATATATTTTCCCATATAATGAAAATTCTTCATGTGTGTGATAATAATAGTTTGGACAAAACAGTCAAGTTTGTTAAAATACGGACAATATATGAATAAAAATTTGTTAAATCACACTCCTTTCGAACAAGAACATAGCCTAGATGAAGCTATGGTACCATATTTTGGAAGGCAAAACAATTTATATGAAACAAACCCATTCGTTGGGGTATTCATATAAAGCTTTGGATGGGTACTCTCCATCTAGTTTATCTTGTATGGGTTACAAATATCAAGGCAAGTCAGTGCAAATACCAGCCTCATACAAAAACTTGTAGTATACTACAACCAATTAGATAATACTTTATATATTTTTTTAAATTTCAATGATATTATCCCATATTTATAGCGCTGGATCTTAGAATCATAAAATCAGCTGCTGGGTTTATAGGTTTTAAGATTTTATTATAAATATATGTGTATATATGGGTAATGTACTGTGTACATTAGGGTGTCCCGTCTTTGCATAAAAAAATTTCTTTTTGAGCTACACTATCGCAAGACGTATCCAAATTTGCGTAATTTTCCAGAGATTATAAAAAAAGTAAAATAAATACGATAGCACGTCACCTTCAGGGCTCTACTAGACTTTAAAGTTTTGTAAATTTTACGTTTGTACAGACCTAAATCATATACTTCAAATAATACACAAATTAAATTTAAAAGATATTTTATTATTAAAATTAATGAAAAAGGTTCAAAACAACTTAACAAACAAAATAGATCCTATATTTGATGACAAAAACTTAAAATTTGAACTTATTTTTGTGTCCAAAATTTGGCATTTCTGCCCGAGACTGCAACCTGGTTCTGATAAAGCTATCTCTAGAAGTAGCATCAGTTACGTTCTGCGAGGCTTCTGTAATCAGTTTAACACATCTTTCCACAGATTGTGTGTGGCAGGGAAAGTCAAAAATATCCAAGCTTTTATCTTTTACCATGATGTGAAGGTCCTCAGTAGAAATATGCCGAAGAACCGGCGGTGTTGTAACCTGACATTCGTGCCACATAATAATATCGGTGTAATCTTTAGCAGAGAAGTTAATTTTTGGTGTTTTAAATATTCTGCGTTTATCGTTACTTTCAGTGTCTCTAGCTTTTTTTATTCTTCGCCATGCCAGCTCCCTAATGTGATCTCTATCATCAAACAACATACTCACAAGTAAGTTTTCTGGGTGGGCAAAAAAGGCATTTCTTTCGATAACGGTATCCACAACAGATCTTAGATTTTCGGGTAGAAATCGAGAGTACATAATTAGTTGAAAAATATGCTTTGCTCCATCCTTAAAAGACGATTTTTGCTTAATACTGAACCACATCGGAGCATATACTTTAACAACATAGTTTACAAGCAATTGTAAATTTTCTGATGGATTAAGCGTACTTACATAAAGTCTGAGTAGACGATTAGCAGTAGTAAGCCATCTGGAGTGCGCCATTTTTCCAGGTTGACGGTTTGCCAATTCAGGAGTACAGAAACCGGTTAATACTGCTTGACATATTTCATATAGATATTTTTGATCTGTACTTAATTCATTGACTACATTTTTTGGCAAGTCAGGCAAATTACCATTCATACCAGAAAAAGTCACGGTGGGGCTGTTTTCATAAGCAACTAACTGTTTTCCAATAGGTCCGGAGTATTCTCTAGGACCCGAAGTAGAACCATCTATGGTCAGGAACAAGTGACGAAACGGTAACTCATTGGCATGAAGCAAACAAACGCACCATTGTAACGGTCTCTCCAAATACTCCTCTAAATATTGAATCACGCCACCCTTCCAGCCAGTATTAGTTGCAGTTCCATCACATCCAACGCAAATTACAGCATCTAAATTCAAACTTTGACCCTCAAAAAAAGTTGTGATCGAAGTAAAAATTCCATTTGCAGTGCCACGACTAGGCGTTGTATGTCCCAAAAAAATTGATCCGGGTTCTGATAACAATGAGATGTGTTCTTCCAAAATCTCTTTGCGATGGTAACGATTCCCTATTTTCTCATTTATCAGGGTCTTGTCCTTTCGTCCATCAAAGTAAATGCTATTTACAACAATACCTGCAACATCTTTTGAAGCATCTCTTCGGGCTTTACATACAGCTCTGTGGATTTTGTTTTTATCAATAACCAGTGTCAGATCTTCGGTAGAAACCAAACCCACATCAACCAAAACGGCAGAAGCAACAGCAGCAACAGATCGCATCGATAAACCGTATCTATCACTGACTTTAGCAACTGTTGGCAACGGCAACGTATTTCTATTAAACGTGGAAGTCAACGGTGTCTCTGTTGAGAAAGAGTGAGGCACTGCTTCTTCATCACAATTTTCTGATATAGAATCGGTCGTTTGAGTAACACACAACTTTTTTGTTGCCCTCATTGATTCTTCCATTTTTCTCTGCTGTCGTTTTATGAACCTGGCAGTTTCTTTCTTATCAACACCGCCTATAACCATTTTCCTGTCATTTCTTTGATCCAACAGAAAGTCTCTATCATTGATGGGAACTTTTTTATGTTTTAAACAGGAACAAGATTGAATAGAAATACATTTACAAGCAGCAACGTCGAAAAGATTTTCAGCTGACTCTACAAAATACTTCACTTTGTTTTCAAAACTGTTATTTCGTTTGATTTTGGGGTGTCGTTTCAAACTGAGGTACTTTTCGAAATAATATTTTAGTAACTGAATAATCCGTTCCTTAGTTACGATTGGAATCGAAGCTTTTGTCCAAATATTAATAACTTCTTCAGAAACAATGGCATATATTTCTGAATTGGATGGATCCTTTCCATTATACTTTAATTTTAGATCGTTCTTCACAAATAAAATATATTTCATAACATCTCTTATAGTTGGTAGCTGTCGATCGTCAAGTTCTTTGTAAGGTCCCATAATAGAACAAGTAGTCTCACTACGCCTAGAACTCATGATTTAAAACTCACAAAATCAGCTTTTGACACTAGAACAAACGCAACTGTAATGATGTTGAACGTCGAACGACGTGTCGACCACACCCCGAGCCACCTTCTCCTTCTACTTGTCTTTCTCCTACCATCAAAGCAGATCTGACGTAATCAAAGTTCACAGAATTCTCTAACTAAACTTTAACGTAACGTATAATACGACGCAGTATTATACATTATATACAATAGTACAGTACAATCTCAATTTATTTTAGTTCAGGAGCCGAAAAAATATTATCACAAAAATGACAATTTTTCCAAATTTTGAATATCTGTAGAACCCTTAAGATATATTTTTATTTTATTTTTAAAAATACTGTGATAATCTATTGGCAATTACATAAATTTTAAGAGGTCTTGCATTAAATAATGTTTTATATTTAGTTCAGGATGCGAAATTAAGTATAGTGAAATATTACCATAAAAATGACAATTTTTCAAAACTTTAAAGTTTGGTAGAACCCTAAAGATATATTGTTATAATTTTTTTAAAATTATTGTGATAATTTACGAGCAATTACCCCAATTTCAAGAGGTCTTGTATTAAACAAAAACAAAAAGCGATTTTTTGGGACACCCTAGTGTACATGTATGTGTATGGGTACATATATTTTTAGTCTACATTATTTAGTGAGCATTTAATTTTGATATCTTAAAATACTGTGTACTTCACCACTATTTTGTATATTGTAAATTGTAACATTTAATAGGGTTGTCCTGTATATTAAATAAATTAATAAATGAACACACTTTGTACTTTCATTTCACTGAAGATTTTTCTTTCAAATTCTTCACTTTCATAAGTGTCCAGGATTGAGATAACTAGATATGATATATCTAAATATAAATATACATATATGAAATATAGAAATATTTTATAAATATACTTGAAATAAAGATTACCCTGAAAATCTCTTGTTTATTTTTTGATTTTATCCATAATTTCTATACATATTGCTAATCAAGCATAACCCGAAAGCATGCCTTGATATTTATGTCAATAACGATAAATTTAGAAACCCTTTTCTATTTCTTCTTCTTTTCTATTGTATTCAGACTTTTTACAGTGTGAGGAAAGCAAATATAAAAAGCTGAAATGTAAATTTTAAACAAAATTTCATCAATTAATTTCATCATTTGTTTGTTTTTTCATTGCAATTATATAACTGTATTAAAATATTTCATCCACTTTTTAAGTATTTTGTATACATATTTAAAGTTTATACCACTCCCCCAATACCAAATACAGTATACATACAGAACATAAAAACAAAATATCATTATATAGGTAAATATAAAAGATATATCTACTGGCTATCTAACCACAGAAATAACAGTCAGGCAATGTAAACTTAAAATGGATACCAAGAGGTAGTCTGTTTTGATAGAAAAACACTACAATTATCTAGATAATATATTCATCAGAACCACACATTTTGAACTTGCCCTCTTTCTACAGTTCTCTTGTAATTGCCAGATATTTAATACCTTCAGGTATGATTATCTAAGAGTAGAGCATGCATTGATGCAGATGATGTATCGCATCACTTCAAAATTGTTATTAGAGTCAATTAACTAAGCTTTAAAATATTTTGAGAGTCACTGTCAGAAATATACAAGAGCTGAAATAAACTTACTTGTGCAGACTTCTTTAATTGAAAACAAGAAATCATAATCTCAAATATCGAAGTGTATATTCATTAATTTTGTTTAAATATTTTTGGAAAGGTATTAGTGTTGCATGGATGTAATATCATGTGTTAAAGTTTTAAGGCAAAATTTTATGTTTGTACTGTACTTCAATACTTATTTTACAAGACTACAAATTATACTGCCTATACAAGAAAATAAAGGTAATAACCTAAAAGTTTTTAAGCTTTGAAGATAATGTAGCAGGTAATTAAAGTTCCAAAATTAGTGATGATCCAATTAGAAATTTCAAAGAATTATATGAAAATTTAACACACCTAAGTTTCTGAAAAACTAAGCACTAAACCAACTGACCACCTCCTTAATCATAAGAGGTTATACATTACTAGATAATTCAGCATTAAACTAAAATCAAATTAACTGACAATACCATTACATACCATCAACTGACCATTTTAAAAATATTCAAATATGGTAATGTGTACTTCATTCAAATTATGTAAACAGAATCACATGTAATTCTAATACATTATAAGAAACAGAACTGTGTTAAAATCTACCACTGCATTATTTACTGTACTTAAATATGACTTTACTTTGGTATTTGGATGAAGTGTACTATGTTACATGTAACATAGTACACTGTTACAATGTTATATGTAAAATAAGGAATATGGCACAAACAGGAAAACATCTTCCTTGAATTTGCCCAATATAGGAAATCATTCATGTTTTATCAATTTTTTAAGTAAACATTTTAATAATCGCCAATATTCACTGCAAACCAGCATTTTTTGACGTTTATCAAAACTACATAAAAATTATTTAGTTTATATTTAGTGTACAACAAAACTAAACTCAATTTTAGGTTAGATTTACATATTTATACACAACATCCAAATACTTATCTACAATAATTAATTTCTTTTTTATTTGTATACAACTTTTTACTTGTCACTTTTAATATTTAACTTAAATTAAAAACTTACAATAGTTTGACGTTTAAGAGCTGGAACTCCTCCATCAAAAACAAATATAGGTTTAATTTTAAAATACAATAATTTGCAAACTCTGTGATATATCCCCAACAAATGAGCATTTGGAATAGGGGCTCCTTTATGATCCTGGAATCCCTTAATTGCCTGATGCAACCAAATGGAAACATCTAAATAATAACATTATTATTCAATTAGCAAACGATAAAAACACTGTGTAAGTACCTACTGCTAAAACTTTATTTTCAAGTGTCTCTAGTGGTATTGGCTTTCCTGATGATTCAATTAACTTCCAAAGGCCATGGACCCCCATATTACCCACGAAACTTGTTAAAAAATCTTCGGAACCTCAAAAATCTTTATTTTCCCACGGTCGGTAACTGTAAAGCGCTTCCTAAAGCAATAATAATAGATCTGAATTCTCATTATATTAGAGTTGGTATTAAAAGAACGAAAATAATGATTCATTGGATCAAATATGTAGTAATGAATCGGATCTTGGAACTGAAAAATATTTGTAACAACTTTTATGATGGAGTGGAAAGGTATGTATTTATTTTATATTCAGACAGACTAACTTTAAAATTATTTGTTTTTTCGGTGACAAGAGTTGTACCGCGAAATTTCGAGTAATCACACAATTTAAATTTCTCTTTATTCTTAATGCTACCAGTTTTGATAAGTTTATTGAATTCTTTATTGAACTAATGGAGTACTAATCTGCTTTAAGACTTTTCAGTAAAAGATAATTAGTTAAGTGATATGCTCTCATATTTCATAAATATGTTCAGTAACATCTCTACATCAATGATTCAGAATGAACACTTTTAGTTGGAAGCGGAGGTAATCTCTTTTTAAATTACTGTTGTATCAAATCAAATAAATGTTTGGCCACCCACTCTTTCCCACAAGGTATTTTCCCACGCCCCGATGTTAACCCCACAACACATCCTTCCCTCATTAAAAAATTGATACAGGAGGGGAATGTGCTGGAGGGGGTGAAATGAAATTCATTGTAATTTTAAATTCACACCATTTATACGAGGGTGTTATAAATAGTTCAAAAATAATTTGATCCATTTTAATAATAATATTTGAAATATATATTTTTCTTTTTATCTATTAGTAGAATTGTATATATTATATATTAGTTTTTAATATATACTCTTAACTAAGGAGCTATTACTTCAGCAATCAGTGAAAAACGTGAAAATCCTCACAAATTAGAGTGTCCTGAACAGAATTAACCTATTCTGTATGTTGTGTTGCATATTATTAAGGAAACATCTAATGGAAGAAAATAAAGAAATTTAAAATAATTATATTTTTCTATTTATGAAAAAATAGATATGTTTCTAATGATCTAGTTTCATCGTCACCACTATGGTATATTTTTTTATCATCTAGAATGCGTTCATTAGCATTAATCACACACTCGATTAAAATGTGAGGTTTAGTGTTTGTTTTTATTTTATTGTTATCATACATTTAAAGGGAACAAAAAATAAATGATAAAAATGATAACAACCTATTAAGAGGATTGAGAACATTCTTTTAATTTTTAAAATGTTTAAGGTGGTTTAAGTGAGAATTTGTGTTATCTTTCCAGTTTAGTGAAAATAAAAATGATTGTAGCATTTGGAAACCCATTATTGGATACGATAGTTACAGTAAAAGATACAACTCTTATTCAAAAATATGATCTTCCCATAGACGGCCAAAAGGAGGTACCACTTTATCTCTTGAAACAGCTGTTGCAGGATGTTCAGGATATGGAGACAACTTGTGCAGCAGGTTGGCTTAAAAATATATTTTTAAAACTAGAAACATATATTAGTTTATCTATTTTGATTTCCATAGAAGTGCGATTTCCAAAGGTATGAGTGTTTTATATCGTTTCATAGTCTGATAAGTATTGAGAAAGTAGTGAACAAAAATAATCAGTATTTATTACCTTATCAGTTATCTATTATAATAATTAAGCTTCAAATATCCATTTATTTATTGTCCCATATTTAACACTAACACAAACAAGACATTTACTGATGCCCATAGGCCATTCTATATAGCTTATACTTCACCATTGACATAAAAGCGCTTTGTATTATGGCTTACAGCTTATTATAAGTATTTACGATCTCTTTTCACTATATATGTATTTGTTTTCCGAATTTGATGTTTCTAGAATAGATTCTGTTCGATTTTAAACTTTGTGTTTTTCTTCCTTCTAAATATTTCATTCTTATCAAACTCTGCATTGTCCTATCTTTTAGCACTAAGGTTACTGTCATTATTTTTTATCAATCTGTTTCTGACACTATGTTCCTTGATATTATACTCTGTAAAAATTTGTAACAAAATATTTTGATTTATATTTTTTAATTATTTAATAGCTACTATAGAAGTATACAAAATATAAATAAAATAGAAAAAGAATACTATAAAACTCACAAAAACACAAAGACAAAGAGTGGGAAAGAAGAAATCATGGATATACTAAAAAAGGTAAATACTACTGAAGAACAGCAATTTGATGAATAAAGGTTGATTCAGACCAACAGTCACAGGAATATCAGATAACAGTCAAATCACCATCACATCAAGAGTCAAACACAGCCCGGATAGATCACCAGGCATGGAAGTATACTTCAGCATTCAGGTCAATCAATATGTAAAAAATGTAATAAAAATCACTTGTAATGTAAAACAATTTTTTAAATTGCTATTTTTCATTGCTAATCAATTTAATGTAGACTACTTATACTAAACACAATGCAACCTCAATATAGCAAAACTGGAAGGAAATTAGAAAATATTTTTGTTTATCGGTGATGGTCAAGAAATGGCAGTTCCATTTTGTCTTACAAAAAACTGAACATGTCTGAATCTGTCGAGACATGAATTATTGTGAAATTTAGTGAGATAATTGATACAATTCATTGTAAAAGTTATAAATTGACAAAATTCGTTATATTGAGGGGTCATTATAATTAAGGTTACACTCTATAATATACAGTGTATATACTTAATGGATGTGATAAATCATAATATTTCTTCAAGTGACGAAAATATGATAC
Organism: Diabrotica balteata; assembly: GCA_918026665.1. Taxonomy (NCBI): domain Eukaryota; kingdom Metazoa; phylum Arthropoda; class Insecta; order Coleoptera; family Chrysomelidae; genus Diabrotica; species Diabrotica balteata. The sequence goes on from OU898280.1 coordinate 139,610,876, forward strand.
AAAGACTGAAAACAGGTGGCTGACTGACTGTGTCCTATTCACACCAACCCAGCATTCCGGTCCAGTCAAGATCTCTCAAGTTACAGTCTTGGTTGCTGGTGGAGCAACTGGACGGTCAGTGATCTTGACTATTCCTTGACTGTGACTGTACCTTCTGTGACGTGACTGTTGGAATGCATCAACCTTAATGCTGCAACATAACATAAAGGGAAAATAATGCATACAGACTATTACCACAGCAACATATGACACAATAAACAGAAGAATTAATATGATGTTAAGGAGAGAAAAATAGATCAAAGAAACAAAAGAGAAAATACAGAAAAAGAGAGATATGATAACTAAATAAACCAACAGAAACCAAGAACAATGATGTTCAGCGACAAACAAAGAGACATAGTAACACATCAAAGGATGGACAGAATTCTTCAAAAATAAGTTTGAAGAAAACCAAAATGAACTATATGATGGAATTATACTGGATCAATCAGATAAATACCCCCTTGATTGCATGAATTAAGAATGAATAAACAACTGCCACAAAAATAGAATACCGGAGTGATCCAACTACAAAAAAAAGCAGACTAAATTCAATGCAAAATCTGAATGAGAAAACAAGAGATGCTTTATTCAGTATTATTTAGCATCACATTAGAGAAAATAATCAGAGAGTCAAAAGTCAACACCATAGAGGCAGTGATAACAAAAAATGTAGGTATAAATATTAGCTTGCAGATTGCTAATTGCAAAACAAGTTGAAATACATTATTTAACTGTTTCAGAATACTGTACTAAGAAAATGGTTACTGCTTCTAGTGGGAGTTGAAATTATGAGTATCTATATATAAATAGTAGTACCTTTTGGTTCTTTAGAAAAATAAAATGACGCCTGTAATAGCTCCATCTCTTAACACACTAAAACTTATCGAACAACCATATTTTTTTTAAATTACTCTTTAATTTGTTGTTACATTTCAGGTGGTTGTGCACAAAACACTTTACGGGTGTTCCAGTGGTTTACTGGGAAAGTCCATGAAGCATTTATAATTGGTTCAGTTGGCAATGATGAGAAGGGGTCTCTAGTAAAATCTTTAATGGAGGCAGATGGTGTAAAAACAGAATATATTGTGCAAAATATTCCAACCGGTGCAACAGTTTGTTTAGTTGATGGCAGTCGAAGATCCCTAGTAGCTAATGTGGGTGCTGCTGAATGCTTTAAAGTAGAGCAAATCAGACGTACAAATATAAGGTCTATTATGTATGATGCAGATTTAGCATATATAGAGGGTTTTTTCTTGACGAACCGAGAAGAAGCAGCTAGATATGTGCTGGATTGTTGTAATACTCTGAAACTGATGGTTGCGTTTAATATTTCTGGAGTGTATGTTTGTGATATGGTACCAGACACTTTACAATATTTTGTTGAACATTGCGATATAATTTTCGGTAATAAGCGTGAGTTTGAAGCTGTTGCAAAATTAATGAAGTTTAGCACTGTTAAAGAACTTATTCAAAAAATACTAAAAAACAATACTTACAAACTAAAAAAAGTGCATGGTAACATTGTTGTAATAACCGATGGAGCAAATCCAGGGCAATGCCATCATGGAGAAGGAGAATATTTTGAATTCCATGTTATGGATGTTGAACAAGATAAATTTAAAGATTCAATAGGTGCAGGGGATGCTTTTGTCGGAGGATTCTTAGCTGGATTGCTGGAAAAGAAACCACTTGACTGGTGTGCTACGTTAGGATGCTACACTGCTAATGAAATTATTAGGCAAACAGGGTGTACTTTACCAAAAAGGCCTCCTGTATTTGATCTTAATGATATTCATTAATATTATTACTGTGTTTAATGTTGGTGGTGTGTACTTCAGAGGAATATATTGTGATAAATTTTATCTAATCTTAAGATACTTTATAAATTTGTTTAATATTGACATGTATAAAATTTGGAGTTTTTCTTCACCAATAAATGTATATTTTACAGTTTTCAATTTAATTCTTTTGTTAGTTGCGTCTTTTGACTTTTGAAACATAGTTTTCGTACAATTATATCTATATTTAGCAAGAACAGGAAACCTTTTTAATTGATTGCTATAATAGTTAAATAATCGTATTATGGGCTTGGATCGAGTCATTTTTTAACTCTTATATTTTGACTCTTATGTGGGTGCATCTCATCACAATGAATCGTTACTCTTGTAGGTAGCTTCTTCGAGGACAGGGGAAGGCTGTTGATCACTGTAATTAAGGTATTTAACGTACTTAGGGTAGAAGACCAACGGTCGGGAGAAACAATTTCACACAAACCACTCAATGTATCCAGAAGTGAAACGTGAATCCCCCAGTTGTTAATTTTCACCTCTGGGTACATTGACTACTCGAATTACCGATATTACCAACCTTTTCCTACTGAAAAAACTCTGCAAAAGTGAAATGTTGACATAAGGGTCGTCCAAAATGGACACGATAACCCAAGTTCGTGGAAACCCAAGTTCTCCTCCCGTGGAGGAGATTTTTTCGGATAAATTTAAGCACTACATTTCTAAAAAGGTTTCATAGGTATAGTTTATTGTTTATCTAGTCTTTATTTTATAAACTTAATAATAATTCAGTTTACTTTAGATCCGATTTTTATAAATATTTGGAATTAAGAAAATGATTTTGTAGTTATTAACATAATTTTTGTAAAGTTTAAAATTTCGAAGATAAACGAGATATTGCAGTAGTTTTAAAAACATACGTTAACCAATTGTCGGGAAATATTTACGACCCATGAAAAGTTTTGTGAAGAGTTAAAAAGTTTTCTAGATTTAAAATCTATATTAAACAAATTTAATCAAAAATTTTCTAGATACAACAAAAGACAGCTAAGAGAAGCCAAGGATAATAAAAAGGATGATTCTCAAAAGAATTCTAAGACCAAAAAAATCCAAGATGGTGTTAAGACAATTATTTAACAACGAGATAGCAAACCAGAAAATTGAAAAGATCGAGTCACACATACAAAGGCTGCTCGGAGGTTGAAATGGCTCGATAATGTACTAAGACGAGAAAAAAACAAATTAATAAAGAAATTATTAAATTACAAATACAAGACTTATAGGGAAACCAAAGTTTAGATGAGAAGATCAGGTCAGAGAAGATATTAATAGAATGAAGGAACCTAGCTGGAGAACAAAAATAGAAAAGAATCTACCTTAATCACCAATCTGGCAAAATCACAAAACAACCTGTGAAGGAAAAAGAGAACAAGAAAAGAAAGAAAAAGCGGAGTGGTCTCCCGCGAAAAAACTAGATTAGAAGTGCTGTTAATGGTCAGCTTATACTCCTGTCAGACCCACAATATATAAACCTATTAGATTCTAGACACAAGAAAACAATAACTAGATTAAGATAAAAGTTTGTAAAATATTTGTTAATATATATTGGGTTTCATTCGAAACGTGAAAACAGGAATAATAAAAAATCATTTTGCTAACTAAGAGTGCTCGTACCGAACATTAATTCAACAAAGATATTTGTAAGACATGAATGGGTTTTTCAAGCTATCTGTTATACCGTTCGTACTGCAGCCAATTGGATTAATAATATCCATTTCAGAATTCTGGAACTTTGTACCAGCTTATACAGGTATATTGGATGGGTATCATATTATGTTTTTGGAGTAACTTACAGAAAGGAGACTCACAGTAAGGAAGATGGTTCTGAGTTGATTCCTGTCTATTTTCCGCTGTACTTAGCATATGTCCATCCAATATACATTATGCCATGTTTGATCGGATATACTACAAATAATACATGTAACTTATCTACCGTACGGATTGCGTCGTATTTAGACATGTACGAGGAAAATTTTTGTAGTAAAAAAAGTATTTGTAAAAATATTAAGCTTCTCTTCTTTTATTTTGTAATTATTTTCTTAAGTTTGGTTTTTCATTATTGTCTATATAGCGCTACAAACATCTTTGCAACTATTCTTTTAAGTTAATTACTATTTAACTGGGAATAAGCCACAATTAAAGATAAAAATACGTTTATTATAGCTTCAGAACAATATTCTTTTAAGAGCGTAGGCGCAAAATTTCGGGCCAATGCTTTTTAAATGTATTCATTTTTTTTTCGAATTTTGAGAAAACTAATAAATATTTTTGAAAAATTTAAACGCAGAATGAAAGAATACCTACATTATTACCGAGGGCCGAAAGTCTCTGAAAACTTCTATAATGTTTATTTTAATAAGATACAGGGATGAAAAAAAAAGAGAAAATTGAGTGTGATTTTTAATTTCAAATATCTCATTCAAAAAAACTTTTTGTTTATTCTAAGGGACTTTAGGCCCTCAGTAATAATGTAATCTTTCATTCTGCGTTTAAATTTTTTAACAATATTGGTTAGTTTTCTCACGATTCGAAAAAAATGAATTCATTTAAAAAGCATTGGCCCGAAATTTTGCGCCTACGCTCTTAAATCAATCAACTAAAGACTATTATCGGCGCATTGTATCAGATTCAGCTATATCATCAGATACTATTATTCTCATGAGCAAATTTAATTTCTTGAAAACATTCTCTCATGTTCGATAAAATCTGTGGATTTATGGCATTCTGTAGTCTAATTCTTGTTTTTTTGTCAATAAAATTTTGATACAATATTTTAACATGTATTGGAATAATATGGTGATTTTATATATACTATTTTTTAGAATATAATGATAATCAAAATGAAGTAATTAAAATTAAATGCAAGATTAATAATATAATGAAAATGTGAATGATGAATAAATTCTATATTATATATAAACAAATTTTTTAAATTACTGAAATGATTAAACAAAATTTTTAAAGAAAAAAATAAGATTTTTTATATTTTAAAGAACATATGGTGTTCTTAACAAAATTCAAAAATATTAACATTTCAATAATAAGCAGACATACAATTTCATTCAAGGAATATTCACTTCCGTCGGTACTCCCCAAGTGCCACGCGCTTTTTTTAATACTAAATTATTAATAAAAATATTAAAAATTGTAATGTAAAAACAGTATGTATATTTTTTTTGTGATGTTTTATATAGTTCCTAAACTACTAGTGGTACTTATATAGTTTGTTAGAGAATTGTTAGTACCCGTTTGTCAGTACTTTGTTTATTGTAGTGTTTTGATTAATTAGTTGTTAAACAAATTTATAATATTATATTTTAATCAATTATACAAATTTCTGTGAATGTTTGCTGTGTTTTATTTAAACTAAAAATGAAGACTAAAGACAGATTATATACGAAAATTAATCAATTACAATGTATTATTCATAATACGAATGAAGGGGGTGAACTATCATTTATAAACTGTTGCAATAATCATAATATAACAAGTGTGTAGTGGGAGCACTTAACAAAGAATCCTTTTCAATTTATAGTCATCATCATCATGATCAATCTGTACGCGTCCATTGCTGAACATAGGTCTTCCTCAGCTCTTTCCATCTATCTCCGTCGCATGCACTAACACACGCTACATTATGGGTATAATATTTTCTTAAGACTTGTGTTAAATTCAGAGTAAATGGAAGTAAATTTCCCGTCTAGGAAGTCGTGCCTTCGGGTGCGTCCATGATGCCCTACCTATCAACTAAAACTACCCTCAACTATACACGCGCCGCTGGTCTTTATGCATACGCGGATTTTTTCTCTTCTGTTTTTCCCTTTATTATTTATGTCTGCTGTCGTTTCCATTCTAGGATCTTTCCTTTTTTATCCTAGTTATAGCCCCCAGGAATTCTTTGTATTTATTTTCTCCTCTTCCCGCCACTTCCATTATGTTTTTCGTCCACCCTGTTATATAGCTCCGCCCTCTCATTCGTGAACCCTTTGCAATCGAAAACACAATGTGGAGGGGACCACTTCCATGAGAATTTTCTTTCTACCTGTTCCCAGATCTTCTATGTTTTGTATGATCTTTATTAGCGCTGCTGTTCTTTGATCGGATTTATTTTTTTTGGGTATTTGTTAAAAGAGATATATTCTCTCGTTTTTGGACCCTTAGAGGGTATGACCTCCGTCTTCTGTGTGGTTAACGTCAGTTCTCGCTCCTCTAGCCACATCCTAACTTGTTCAACAGGTGTTATCCATTATGGGCCCATTCTCGAAGTGCTCCATTAGCATGACTAGATCGTCTGCCTCATCGTCAATCAATTGCCTTTATTCCCTCTCCTAGATTTTTCTTCAGTTTATCATTAAAGAGTACATTCTAGGACCGAGTCCTCTGACATTCTCGCAGATGTCTTCAAAAGTTCGATGGAAAAGTTTGTAGGTACCAATTACTACAATAAAACAAATTTGTCTTTCGGCAAGTTTGGAATTGATGTCTTGTCAAACCATTGTTCGTATATTGATCAAGAAATCGTTCCATCGTTCTCTTCTTGATTAAAAAAGTTAATTCGGTCCATACCATAAAACCAGTTTCGCTTCCAGCATGAAGAACAAACCGAAGACCTCTTGGCTTAAAAACATAAGGGATTGGACAAATCTCGATGCCCATGCACTTTTTAGAGCCACACAATATCGAGAGGAGTATTCCAGAATTGTCGCCAACATCTACTAATTGGATAGAGCAACATAAGAAGAAGAGGTACTTGTGTCTCCAGGATATGATATCTTTTCTTTCCATCAATATCGAATCTCGACCTCTTTTACCATATACAAAACGCATGTCATTTAGTAGCCTACGAAATGTGGTTTTTGAAAAAGATGGTAGGTACTCATCATCCTTCACTCTGTTTTTTATGCTGTCAACGGTTAGTGGTTTTCCAAAAAAAAAATCATGCACAATTTTTCTTGTTCTAGATTTCATTCCTTCATCGTAAGTATTCTCGCGTGAATTGGACTGGAAACTGTTTTTCTTCCTTTTTTGTACCGGTTTCAGCTCGCCTTACTGGACCTCTTTGCGGACATCGAATTTTGCGATCACTCACACCGCACATTTTCGAAACTTTTTACGCAGTAATAATCAAGCAGTCAGCATTTTTTAACTTCAGATGATAGTTCAATACATTTAACACCACACGTTTTACTTGCACACTAAGAGCATTGATTATAAACCACTACCTGTAGTGGTAGTGGTTTATAATCAATGCTAAGAGTCATCCTGTTTGAAATTCACGACAGATACTGGCAACAGCTCCATGATGTAGGTACTTTCATCCGCTTGCGAAAATGAAATAGAATTATTGTGCTTTCATAGTTTATGCCAACAAGTTTTTGGTCTAATGGCCAGTAGCCAAATCGACAAGGAGACATGTTGTCATTTTTTTTCGGTTATTAAAAGTATAGGTATACAATATTATGTATTTTTTTCTTTTATTTTTAAACCATTAAAAGGTAATTTTTTAGATAATGTAGGTAGGTAAATCATTTATGGTTCGAAAGAAATACATAGGTATCTATAATTAATTTTTATATACCTAAACACATCTGCAGAAGTAAATCCGGTTTTCATGTAGTAAAATTTCTATTCGTTATCAAAAATAATTAGTTTATTAGAAATAACGACCCTGAATAATTTCGATGATTAACCTATTACATGAAAATTGGTTTCTCATATTCATTCGCGTTAAATTGGTTGCCTAATGTTACACATGCGATATAAAAATATAAGCAAATATATATACGATATAAATGTCAGCCGTTAAAAAATATTGAATTGAATTGAATTTATTTGGACACCTTGAGTAGAAAGAAAAAATAATCCAATCAGTTTAAGGTTTAAGAAATGCTCATCTTCTATAAGTTATCCGCTATCAATTATTATATAATTTACCTACTCATCATATTCGCTGCCTATTTTAAAAAACTTCTAGTGTCACTCCTATTTACAAAAAAGTTTATGTAAATAATTGAAAAGTTTATTATAAAAAGCTGATCCCTGATACTTACAGGCCAATAAGTTTAACATATGTAGCGGTTAAAATTGTAGAATCCATTAAGTATTAGAGACACTTTTATGAACTTTCTAATTAGACATCATTTAATTCCTGCTACCCTTGGTTTTTTGCTTTAAGCAAGAAGCAACCAGTAGTCATTATATATTTGGGTTTTTCAAAAGCTTTCAATAGAAAGCCTTGATTGAAAAAAAAAACTTACGCATAATGGTAACAGAGCGAACCTAATCGGTTCAAGCATTTTTAACTAATCGAAAATTTTGTGTCCGTGTTAGTGAACATTTTTGTCAATGGGCGTTGTGTTTAATAGTGTGTTGCAGGGATCAGTTTTGGGTCCATTTTTGTTTTTATTGTACTTACATAGCTGCATCAGATGTTAATATCAAAACAAACATTTCCTTTTTCGTCATTAAATTATTGATGACAATAATTAACTCCAAGACGATCTACATAAACGTCTAATGATTAGAATCGTGGCCTCTTTTTTTGAATACATTAAGTGTGTAGTCCTACAATCAACTAAAAATAATTAAACCGGTATATACTTTCTAATGTAAGTTTGGAATTTGTTTCTAAGCAAAAAAAAACTTAGGTACATATTATTGGTATAATAAACACAACCTTCACGACGTTACTAATGACAATGGTTTAAGGCTTATTAGTATGGCAGCTTCCAAAGATTTAATTGTGGGAAGTACATGTTTTAATCATAAGAATATCCATAAAGCAACTTGGATATCACCAAATGGACACACCACAAATCAAATTGACCATGTTATAATTGACAGAAAGCACTTTACAAACCTAATGGACATCAGAAGTTATAGAGGCGCAAATATTGACTCAGACCATTTCATGGTAGGGGCCAAGTTACGAGAAGAATTTCCAATGCCAAGAAAGAAAGGGGCACTAGACAAGGTCAATATAATTTACATACCTATGCTAAATAAAAAATGAAAACAAAGAGAAACAGTTCCAGTCACATATAAAAGAAACCCTAGAACACACCTGGGCAGTCGACCAATATAGCACGGAAATGTGGAACAACTGCAAGAAGGCTCTGAACACATTGGGAATATCCCAAATCCAAGAAAGAAACAACTGGTTCGACCAAGACTTCAAAAAGATAACAGATGAGAAGAACGAGGCATTTAGGACCATGCAACAACGAAAAACTAGGACAACAATAGATAAATACAAAAACTTAAGGAAAAAGGAAAAACGCATACACCGAAAAAAGAAACGAGACTCGGAAAATGACATATGAGAACGACTCGAAAGCCATATGAGTCACGGAGAAACAAGAAAGTTTTATCTTCAAATAAATATTATTAGAAAAGAATTCAACTTACTTACCAACAAAGAGGATATCCTGTTACGATGGGTAGAGCACTTTCGAGAGTTGCTGGAAGGGGAACCTACTAACAATATAGAGCTGGAATACCAAAATGAGGAACTCGTGGAACCCCCCTCGGTAGATGAAGTGAAAATATATCTATAGAAAAACTAAGGAACCACAAATCCCCAGGCAGCGATGGCATCCCAGCAGAGTTATTTAAGCACGGTGGAGAGCAGCTCACCAAGGTGATGCGAGAAATTGTTTGTAAAATTTGGTCTGAGGAGCAAATGCCTGAAGAATGGAGCTTAGGCTTAATTTGTCCGTTACACAAAAAGGGAAACCAACTGGAATGCAATAATTACCGCGGAATAACTCTCCTAAATACAGCATACAAGATATTGTCAAAAATTTTGCACGAGAGATTGAAGCCTTATACCGAAACGTTTCTAGGAGAATATCAGACAGGATTCAGGCGTGGACATTCAATCATTAACGAGATCTTTACACTACGACAGGTCCTCGAAAAAGCGCAAGAGTTTAACATAGATATGTATCATATTTTTGTCGATTTTAAAGCGGCATATGATAGTGTCTTAAGACCAAGTCTTTACAACGCTATGAATGAGTTAGGAATTCCAACAAGATGCCGAGAAGAACGGAGTCGGCAACTGGAAAATGCAAGCAAGGGACTGAACAGAAAGGCCTTTTTTAATCAGTGTGTATAAAAAAAGATCACTTTATATTTTTCAAAAACAGTTAAGTACCTACTAAAATATTACCAAATTTTTTTATAAATCTTTTTAATACCTATTCAAGTCCAATTCTTAAGTGCCCTGGTCCAGTAAGGAATACTGATTGGCTCAGAGATAAAAATCTCGAATCTGGACCAACGATTCCTTATGAATACCATCATCGATTCTCTACAAGAAACGCTTAATATAACCAAAGTATATACTATGTTTCAAGATCGAATGTGATATAACACATCCTTGTAAATTACAAGAATTAACTTTTATCAGTGACACATACCCAAGATGAAAATCAATGAGGAAATACTCATTATTACCTTGCAAGTCCGTAAATGACCAACCAAAATTTATTCTTCCTAGGAAGAATTTACTAGGTAGAACTGACCAACCAACCCAAACATGCCGTCGAGATATTTATAGTGTGAGGAGCTCAAGGTATATGACGTAAATGTTTAAAGTAATTTGAGTTTCTATTAATAAACCATTATTATCGAAATTATCCTAGTCTTCTATTTCCAGAACTGCTTTCCTTTTACAAATTTGTTCTCTAAATCACAGAAAGAACCTGTGCTAAAGTTACTATTAACTACCTACCCGTTATTTTATTTTTTTGATATGTAAGAGTGTCGAGTTTAATATCGTTAATGCAGTACGCCCCCCGTATATCACTGTAATAGAACTTCATGTCAATTCATTACTGTCAAATTAAACAATTTAATATACTGGTTTTCAAACAATAATCACTGCAATTTGGAGTTTGGAATTTATTACTATAGGTAATATGCATCTGACAAAATAACTTTAAGGATCAACAATAATTTTAAAATTGCATTAACATTGCATATTATATTTTGATTTTTAGATGTTGAAAAGTTGGTCAGACTGTCGGAAAATTCGAGTTGTGAACAGGTGTTTTTCAAATGGAATGAGGTGAAATAGCATGTAAGAACAAAAAGAGGGGAGAGAATCTCACAACAGTTGAACGGCAGCGTTTTGTTCTCACGTATGAAATATTACATTACAGCGGTAGTCGTAGAGGAGTATACAGTGGTTACGGATAGTGTGTTTGTTGTTTGTTTACATTGCCTTCATAACAATTCAAATGGACACCGAATTTATAAACCAAATATGAAGTGTATACTTTGTGAGGTTAACTAATGGTGTTTTTATTTAGTAGTGTAAAGTGAAAATGCCTCATCAGTACGGCTTACCGGGTATAAATCATGCCCAGTCGCCTCCTACACCTCCACCTCAGCATGGGGCTATGTATTCTAGGTTTGCTGGGGCTGTCGTACCGGGAGGATATCGTGGAGAAGACAGAAGACTCACCAGAGAGGCCATGGAGAGGTACCTAAGGGAAAGATCTGACATGGTGATTGTTATTTTACACGCAAAAGTTGCCCAAAAGTCATATGGTAACGAGAAGAGGTTCTTCTGTCCACCACCTTGTATTTATTTGTTTGGGGAAGGTTGGAGACTGAGGCAAGAACAAATGCTTCGAGAGGGAGAATCTGAGCAGGCCTCACAGCTGTGTGCCTTTATAGGAATAGGTATAAAAATGTTATTTTTATTCTGAACACATTTTTTATTACTTTAAATTAAGCTATTTACCTTCTTTTACAATTATATGCTTAGAACACACATCACACTTTACAGTGAATTATTATCTATCTGAGATATTTCACAATAGCATTGATTCCGAAATTTGTTCTGAAATTAATTTTATCAGTTTTCCTAATTCTTTCATTCATCTGCTACTTGCTAGTTTGCTTTCTGTTTGGTCTTCTAAGTTCTAAGATAACTTGGATTTCTAAGATAACTTGGATTTCTACGATAACCTGGATTTGGATTCGACTCTAAGGTATCTCTTACAGTTGAATTTTTTGAGTAACCAAAATATTTTTGGCTTTTTTACTTCTTTTTTACTTTGTTTCTAATTATTTTATAATCTTGTTGGTTCTTATATTCTATTACTTATCGTTTTGAGTAATTGACTTTGTCTATTTATTTATTATTTTTTATAATAAATTGTATTGTTCATTTTTGAAAGTAATTTATTTTGTACTGAGTAAGTAATTTTTTTTATTTCTCTTATATTTGTCTTCTAATAAAAAATGTACTTTTTCATTAATTCTTTATCCTTTTTTCTCTCACGCTATGTGTCCATAATTGTTACTTGTATTGCATTTTTTTTATCATGGACACATCCCCTTTTTATAATAGTATCTAGTACTGGGAGATGAGCTTAGATATATTTTATCATCATACACAGTGACACAACCCTTTAGTAGAGCCTCAAATGTCCCAAGTCTATTTCTTCAGTCAGCCCTATCCATTGCCAACCTATTTCAGTTTCCTTCACCTATTTTTCTAGAATATAGATAAATTATTGATCTTTCGCCTTGGATTTTAAATTTCTGACCCCTAGATTCCTCAAGTCAACTTCGACTTGGGTTTTAAATGTACATCTTGGCCTGCCTCTCTTCCTGGTCCGTACTGGCTCTTGACTGTGTTTAGAGTGTCCCATTTTTAAAAAAACACTAACTTTTTTTTCTCTAATCCAAGTAATATACTCTATAATTTATACATATTTATATATTTCAAAAATGTTATAGACAGTAATCTGTGTACATTTAATAATTAATGAAGCATCCCCCACATTACCAGCTAATATGACATCTGAGTATATACAAAAATCATACATCTAACCACTAACGTCCCTATATACAATGCACATTCATTTAATCAACAATAGAGTTAATAGCAGAGACAGAACTGCAAGGAATTAATTGCTTATGTATTGACGAAGTTTTATGCCACAAAACAAATATATTGACGAGATATATCTCATCAATGAAAGAGGCTACAAAGCCCATTGTGGTGGCATATTTTATTTTATTTGCCGAGAAAATGCTAAAGATTGGCTAGGTTACATGTAAACAAGCTAGCTAGCATACCATCTTACAGTGGATAGTGGATAATATTTCAGTATGCTAGTAGGGAGGGTGCTGAAGGATATAAACAGCTGAGTTTAGCGCTACTGTGATGTGACTGCAGCTTAATATAACATCCAAGTTTTGGCAAAACATAGATTAGCTGATTTGATTGCTGTTGTGAGAAACGCAGTGATTGGTGGGAGAAATGGACAAAAATATAAAACAAAAAGCAGTGTGCTGATTTATTTGTAAATTTCTTAAAATCTGTACCTAAGGTTCGGGGTTATTTGTCAACTCGAGATATGATCAAGTTGTTACAAGTCGTAGCCAATTAAAAGTTAAAAAAAATATTCAGACTTAGTTTCTTTGCACAAGCTTATCAAAAATTAATCCCTTATATTAAATCCTCAAGAAATCACGAGCTCTTGGTCGAGATTTTGTTAAACAATTTTTTCATACAATTTTCAAAAATTAATTTTTTTGAAAAACCCAAATTAACCATTTTCAAAGCTCTGAAACTCCATTTTCCGAATGGAGTTTCTCGACCATTTTCAAAGTAAAAAATCGTTTTTGAAATTACAAAGTACTTACAGTAAAGTTTAAATATCCATGTGCAAGATTCTGATGTGTTTTTCAAAATTATTTTTATTGCAAAATCCTTGTCTTTAATGCAACCACTATATGTTGTGTTTCCCTCGCATTAACGCTGAATATACATACCTGGTAAATGATTAGCTGGCACTTGAACTTAGTTACCTATTATATTATTTCATTTTATATATCTTTTTAAAATTTTTAAATTATTTACTGACTAAAAATCTTTCAAAAAATCTATATTTAATTTTAATTCTTAAAAATATTATGTTTTATTAGTGTTATGGTATTATGTTATGTTATGTTATATTATGTTATTATCTTTATTAGTGTTATGTGTGGTCGATCCTATTGTATGGTTGTGAGACATGGACGTTAAAAACCACAATGCTAAACAAGTTGAAGCATTCGAATTGTGGTGCTATAGACGAACCCTAAAGATATCGTGGGTTTCACACACTTCCAATGAAGATGTTCTTTAAATGATCAATTCAGAACGTCTGCTCATAAACACCATAAAGAGGAGAAAAACAGAATACTTCGGCCATATAATTAGAGGACCTAAATACCATTTACTTCGCCTTATAATACAAGGAAAAGTGGAAGGAAAGAGATAGATTGGTCGAAAGAAACTTTCATGGCTGCATAATATTAGACAATGGTGTGGTTTCACAGTAGAAAAATTATTTCGTGCAGCAGCCGACAGAGAAAGGTTTCAGGAAATTGTAAACATGATGACGGCCAACGTCTGAATACGGACACGGCACCCAAAGAAGAAGAAGGAAAATATTACATTTTAAACTGAATTTAATGAATAAGCAATGATTTACTTATTCTGCTGAGCGTAGCGTACGGCTTATTTGTCTGAATAGAATTTAATGAAATTTTGTAGACACATCAGTGGCAAGTCAGGGAAGAGCTGTATAGTTTTTGGTTTATAATAACCATCTTATAGCAATGTATTGCATAAAAATTTCATTATTTAACCTTTTGCAGTAACTTTATCATCACAGCATAATCATCATTTCTCGGAAATGGTTGCAGCAATAAATTGTTTCTTGGCACAACACTTCAGCTATAAATTAGAAATAAATTCTTGGCGGTTCACTTTTTGGCTGATATCTCGGTTTTCAGGAGTTTTGATCGAGGGGATGATGGGGGTAGCTTTTGAGTATTGGTTAATATAACAATCAACAATAACTAATTAGTAATAAAATATACCGCCAAGATGCGGCCTGTAACCCTTTTTAATGCCGATATATAGCTATAGCTATGCTAGGTTTACTGTAAAGTTAGCAGATTTATTGTTTCTTGTAAACTGCTGCAGCAATTAATTTATTCTTGGCGTAAAACCTCGACAATAATTAGCAATTTTTTGCGGTCCTCTTTTCTAGTTTCATCGTTTTTGACCAATATTTCGATTTTTCCAAGGATGACTTTTGCGCTAGGGTATCATGGGGTAGATTTTGTGGATTGTTCAATATACAAATCAATATGCAGCCAAGATGGGCTCTGTAGCCTTTTTCATTCATAAAGTTAGCATTGTTTCTTGGAAACTGTTGCAGCAATAAATTGTTTCTTGGCGTAAAACTTAGGCGTAAAACTTAAACAACACATTAGAGATATCTCGATTTTTCCGGGGTTGAGTTTTGCGTTAGGGGATGATGGGGTAGTTTTGGGGGAATTGGTTAATGTACCAATAAATACGAGCCCCTTCTTATATCACTTGACCCAACGTTAGATTGGTAAGAAAATTAAATTTTAGAAAACAAAAATAAAATCGCAGTACAAATTTTAAACAACATTTTTGAATTTTCTAATTATAGCAAATATTTTATAACGTAATGAAAACTGTTGATTAAACAGAATAATGTATACTTCTTATAGAATAATGTAGTTTTGTATCTTCTGACTATATTTCTTACACTACAGAGTGGCAACTGCAACATATTCACGGTTTCTGAATTGAATTTTTATAAGATACATTTGACATCAACTGTTTTGATGTCATTTTTTCATAGCTACCTCTGGATTTAACGTAATTATGAAAAAATTAACATATGTTGACATAAGTAAATGCATAGCCAGGGTTTAGTGATTTTTTTTTATTGTTGAAAATAAATAAAATAGGGGTAATATTTTAAATAAATATTAATAAAATAAAAACATGCAGAGTATAGTTTGTTTAGTAGTGACTAGCTAAATAGCCAGACTGGCCATTTAGCCAGTCACTACTTTTTTAAGTTCTTCCCAAATATTGGCTTTTTGGTTATCCATGGAACAAACAAGACCAATCAAGACATTTTTTTTAACTGGACTTACAAATTAAGGTTACTTTTCCAAATAAATTCTGTTAAGTAGTTATATACAATTTTGTTATTTAATGACAAAATGTTATATGTAACAAATATAACATTTTGTCATTAAATACAAACAACATAGGGTGGAAGGATTTTAGGTTTGATTAAATTTTTTATTAAGTCGTCAGTTTGTTGTATATATTTTGTACATTCAAAGAAAATGTGGTTTTAATCTGCAAATATACAGTTTACTATCATATTTGTATATCTTTACTTATTTCGTTTTTTGTTTTCACAGGAAATTCGGATCAAGATATGCAACAACTAGACCTCAATAATGGCAAGCAATACTGTGCCGCAAAGACTTTATATATTTCAGACTCTGATAAACGTAAACATTTTATGTTATCAGTGAAAATGTTCTATGGTTCGGGACATGATATTGGAGTGTTCCATAGTAAACGAATTAAAGTGATATCAAAACCTTCTAAGAAAAAACAAAGTTTAAAAAACGCCGATTTGTGTATAGCTAGTGGTACGAAAGTGGCTTTATTTAATAGGTTACGATCTCAGACTGTTTCTACGCGATATTTACATGTAGAAAACGGACATTTTCATGCAAGTTCAACGCAGTGGGGAGCATTCACGATACATCTTTTAGACGATAACGAGTCGGAGAGTGAAGAATTTCAAGTCAGGGATGGTTATATACATTATGGTTCAACTGTCAAATTAGTGTGTTCTGTTACGGGTATGGCTTTACCAAGGCTCATTATTAGAAAAGTAAGTTAAATTTTTGTAAGCGTTGTAACTAATATTACTATTAATTGTCCTAGTGCCTTCTCTTGTCGAAGATTTGCAACCATTTTGCCGAATTCGTATTTGTTTTGGAGCTTTTTCGGCAAATCGTTCTAGCCCAAACCTGCAAAATCTTGTTTTTTTTAAGCTAGAAGCATTTTATTCATCCTGGCACACGTTTGCTGTGAATCTTACTGTTGTTTCTCTTTACATGTACGAGATATGTCGTTTTTTTCCTTTTTTACGTTCTCTGCTCATTCGGCGAAGAACTTATAAGTTGGTGGCGTGGGAAGTCCAAAGTATTTGGACCAAATACTACCGTTTTAGACAAAAGCTACTACCTCTACAACGCAGCACATACACTTTACTATATCTTGTTAAAATATTTTAAATCAGCAAACTACATATAACCTGAAGACGAGCCCTTCGTTCTAACCCACAGACTTGGAGGGCCCGAATTTTTTTTATCGACATTTTCGGTATATAGTTCAGAGGTGGTATTTTGTTTCACAGCCACTTTGCCGATATAATCGATGAACGCGTTTCCCTATCCGCCACTTGGAGACACGTCTGGTGGGAGAGGCAACTCCACACAGAGTTTTTGAGTAAAAATAAAAAAAAAATCGGATGATAGATCAGATGAATAGGGAAGACTGGAGAAAAATTCTTGAGGAGCCTAGGACCACATAGGGTTGTAAAGCCAGAATGATGATGTGAAAAATGGCGAGCTACGTATCTTTTGTCCATTACATATATTAAAAACGGCAACTAAAATTTTTGGCGTGTCATCCTAAAACACATTATATTATATATCTTCAATGGCACTAGCTCAAATCGTACCTTTTTCCTCCTCAAAACTTGGCTGTCTTGCGCCTATCTCTGCAATCTTTCGGTCTTCATTTTTACTACATGACCAGCCCATCGAAGTCTATGAAGTTTAACGAATTCTGAGATCGGTGTCTGTATGAACAGTTGGTTCATGGCTCTACCTGGATGTCCATACTTCGTTTTCGTTAATACATCCAAATATCTTCCTTAGAATTTTTCTTTCAAATACTTCCATTTTTCTGTGCATTATGTCATCGCCCATGTCTCGCATCCATAACATACTTCTTTATGTGCCGTCTTCTACCGAAGGTTGACGACCATCATACGATAGGTTTCTCTGTTTTGTGCCGCATGAATTATGTTCGCAGCTTCTGGTATTTGAAACCATTCTCTCAAGTTTCAATCTTGCCTTCCACGATAAGCTGTAGCAGACTGTACTTATCATTACGGAACACATGGCCCAGGTATGACGCTTTCCTCCTTTTAACAGTTGTTAACAATTCCACCTCTTTACCCATTCGTCTTAATACCTCTGTGTTGGTCACACTGTCTGTCCAAGGTATTCTCAGTATGCGTCGATACAGCCACATTTCTAGAGCCGCTAACTTCTTTATAGTTGCTGCTGTTAACGTCCACCCTTCTACGCCGTAAAGTAGCGTAGAGAGTACGTAGCATTTCGTGGCGCGCCATCGGAGGTTAATGCTTAGGTTGCGGTTGCTTAAGAGCTTTCTCATTTGGATGAATTTGGATCTTGCTATTTCAATTCGGATCTTAATCTCTACTTCTGGGTCCCACTTGTCATTTACTGTATATCCCAGATATTTAAATCGGTGTACTCTTTCAATACGTTCGTCTTCAATATGCAGGTCGATATGTTGAAATTTTTTTTTACTGATCACCATAAATTTAGTTTTCTTTCTATTGATCTTCAGTCCAAATCGGCTGCCAGTTGTATTAACTCTATGTAGCATCATCTGTAAATCTTCGATGTTATCGGCCAGTATAATAGTATCATCTGCATATCGAAAATTACTTATTGGTACGCCATTAATCTTGATGCCCTCATTGTACTCTTCTAGTGCCTTTAGAAATATTTGTTCCGTGTACAGGTTGAAAAGCAGTGGCGAAAGAATACAGCCCTGTCTTACCCCTCTAGAAATGTTTATGTTTTCACTCACCATATGTCCATTCTTCATGTAGGCTGTTTGATTCCAATATAGATTTTTTATAATCTGGATGTCCTTAGTGTCAAGTCCTGAAAGACGTAATAGTTCTATGAGTTTGTCATGTTTGATAGTATCGAATGCTTTCTCATAGTCGATAAAACAGACGTAAACATCTTTCTGTTGATCCAGGCATTTTTGAATGAAAACTTGTATTGCAAAGAGGGGTTCTCGAGTTCCAAAACCGCATCTAAAACCGAATATAACATACTATTAATCAGATAATAGTTTTGTAGACCTTGATTTTCGATCTCCAGTGTGTGTGTTTTGGAACTGAACACATTTGCGAGCGAAAAATAGGCTTTACTATTATTTTTTGAATATCTGGTTTTTGTGTTTATTTATTTATTTATTGACGGGCTAAACCCTTTTTCAGTTTTTGTACAATATGTATAAAATGCAGTGAGATACATAAGCTATGAACTATGTCTATACAAAAAAAACCTGTAACAATAACACATTATTTTTATAGTATTGAACATTTATTAGTCTGAATCATACACATTACTACAAAATACATTCTACTGCAACTAGATACTATTTGTACAATGTACACAAACTGTCTCGGATTTCGCGTGTTCTAGGCACACACAATTATGACAGGTTACGCATATTTTACTTGTTTTTCTGTGTTTGCCTCTACAACACAAATGGCACCGCCGCCTTGTATTTTTTGTTCTACTCTGAGCTGAGTAATATGCAAAAGTTCTGGGAATACATCTGCCATATGACGCTTTTTATTCTTTTGGATGTACTTATTATTATGACGCCTGAAAACATATTCCTTTTAATTTCCTTACCTAGTGCCAACATATACATTTTAAGCTTACTCATATTGTGCTTTTTCTAATCAGGATATTTTAATAGCCACAGTTTGTAGGAATTAATACTTGCCACATCAATACGATGACAGAAGATGGCCATTAGCCAATCCCCATTTAAACTTGTAAAACCCTTACATAACCAGTAGGACACTCACAGTCGGTACTCTAATCCATAAAATCTAGGGGATTCCCGCATTATTATAACTTTATTAAAATGCATTGTATATGACATAAAAGGTTGACTGGAGTATTAGAAAAAAATAAATTATAAAACTGAAGTTTAAATTTAGTCTAACCCTAAATACTCTTATATGCATAATTTTTATCAATAAAATATATAAACCACAGATATATGAAAGATGGCCGATTAAAATTAAGATATGTGAAGTAACAGCCAAAAATTGTGCTTTGGGGTCAAAACAGACCCCCGTCAGTCCGATGAAGGTTATGGTTATGTTGAGCAAAGTGATCACACGGCAGCTTGTTAACATTGTTACTATTTCTTTTTTTTTGTATTGTAATAAAAGTACCTCTTTACTTTCAATTGTTGTTTCCCCTTCGTATTTTAAGAGTTCATTTGGTAAGCCATCGGATCTTGGCATATCTTGTCCACTCTTTAGTTTTAAGTTATTTCATCTTTGCGATGTATATTGATCTTATGTCTTCTTACAGGTCGATAAACAACAAGCTTTATTAGAAGCGGATGATCCAGTATCCCAACTTCATAAATGTGCATTCTATATGAAGGATACAGAACGAATGTACCTCTGTCTATCCCAAGAACGAATCATTCAGTTTCAAGCCACACCTTGCCCCAAGGAATCAAATAAGGAAATGATCAACGATGGAGCTTGCTGGACCATTATATCCACAGATAAAGCAGAATATCAGTTTTATGAGGGAATGGGCCCAGTACGATCTCCTGTTACTCCAGTGCCGATAGTACACAGTTTACATTTAAATGGCGGAGGGGATGTCGCTATGCTCGAACTTACTGGTGATAATTTTTCTCCTTCACTGCAAGTTTGGTTTGGAGATGTTGAAGCTGAGACTATGTATAGGTAAGAATATATTTTTTAAGTGCTTTCAGATATTGCATTCAGTGTGAATCAAAGTGTTAGGTTAAGTTATAATACATTTGGACATAAAATGAACCAAATTTATGTGTCTTCGCATTTTGAAAATATAAAATGAAAAATTTTTATCTACTTATATTCGTATGCGAGGTGTGTCCGTATCCGGAATTCTCGTTTTTGACAAAAATAATTATTTATTCGTCTAAATTAATGTTTTCTCCTTCAAAGTAGTCCTCATCAGATATTATGCACTTGTGCCAACGTTTCTGCCAATCCTTAAAACGCTTCTTAAACTTGATCTTTGGGATAGCCTTTAGTTCTATCAGCGATGCACTTTTAATGTCATCTATTCTTGCAAACCACGGACGACCCTTTAAAGTATTCTTTATTTTGGAAATAGAAAAAAGTCACATGTAGCCATGTCTGGCGAATATGGAGGCTGGTGCATCATTACAGTATTGCTTTTGGCCAAAAATTCACGAACAAGCGTTATGAAGCGTTAAATGAAGTGTTAGCTATTGCATTGTCGTGATGCAAAAGTCATGAGTTGATTTTCCACATATCCGGTCTTTTTTTCGGATTGCTTCACGCAAACGCTTATACCACTCGTAAACACTTGTTTTTTCTTATAGCATGTTTATCATAGGCCTTTGTTAACATCTCATACACTTTGGTATAGTTTATTTAATTTTTACGCACAATTTAATACAAATTCTTTGATCCATTTTTTAAATAAATGAAAATCGGTGAGCTCATAAGATTCTTAGAGGTTGCCACAGACAAGGTAAACAATGAATATAGTTTCAAATTTTTATATACTTTTGGAACATGTATACCAACATAATAAAAAAAATTGTAAATAATTTAAATAATTCTCTTATGTACTGTTTCCCATATAGTGTTATCGTAGCGGATATTTTTTTGAGGGTCTATGACGTGGATTACTTTTTTTCTTTACACTAAAATTCTGATTCGAGCGTCACCGAACTAGCGCCACAAGATGGTGTCGTCACTACTCTCGATCAATTCGTTTCTAGTTATCATAGAAAGTTTAAATTAAAAACTGCAAGAAAAATCAGATTGAGCTCACAATGGTATGGGAGCAGCCTTAACACTACTTTGTTTTGGCTTTTTGCCATCTCATCAATGATATATTTATTATATTGTCCCTTATGTTCCTTAACGATAGCCAGCAGTTGCACTTTTAACGTGGAGTCCTCAAACTCAATATTTTTTGATTTCAGCCTCGCTTGGATGTCAGCTTTTTTAGAAGTAGTAGTTGGAATTATTTCTAATTTTCTGGAATGATAAGACGCGTTGTCCAATACGATGATGGATTTGTTTTCTAATCGGGGCAGTTTATTTTTGAACCAATTTTCGAAAGATTTTCCGTCCATCTCTTCATGGTAGTTCCCACTTTTTTTTTATTCAAACACTCACAGCCCTTCTGGAACAAATCCATCTTCACTGCCAATGTGACATATTATTAGTCTTTTTTCCTTTTCCTGAAAATTTTATTATTTTAAAATTTACTTGAAGTGAAAAAAGAATTACCTGCAGGATTTTTTAATCCCGTGGAAAGTCCATCTAAAAACACTTGATTGTAAGACGTTACCGAATTGTCGACCCATACTTTAGATTTGGTGTGACCAGCGTTTAGCTAAGTCTCGTCTAAGTAGTAAATTTTGCGGTTTTCATTTCTGTAGGACTTAATTTTCATCAGAAATTCTCGTCTCCACAAGATAATTTCGTCCCTGTCTATCAAAATGCTGTTTCGCTGACGACGTTGAAACTTAAAATTTATTTCTTTCAATAGTTTAAAAAACGTAGTTCTTTTGAAGTTAGGCAAAACCGGATCTTCATTAAAAACCCTCAGAACTTTGTCAATTGTGGGTATTTCATTTCGAAAAAATAATTGATGGATTATTCTTCTTATTGCTTCTCTATCAAATTCATCTAGCGAGGTAACAATACTTTTACAATACTCAACTGATTTTGGTGTCGACAATGTTCCCGTAATTTCATATTCATGAACCACATTGCTTTTTTTAAGCTATATTTTTTCTAAGAATACGTTTTTCTATCAAATACTTACTTTTTGAACCATTTGCGGAAAACCATCTAAAAACGTGGTTTCTTTATTGAAAAATGATCATATTCACTCGCAATTAACTCGATAAGTATTGACTTTGTGCAAAAACGGTATAAAATAAAAGTTGCTTAGAATTAGTCAGTTTATTCACTTCTGGACTTATTTTGAACGCATGTTTTTTCACAGCCGAGAAAAGCTAAAACTCACCCCCATGACAAAAGCATACATCGGTACAATATCATTTGTTTTCTTTACCATTAGCTATGTATACCTATGCCAAATTTCATGTCAATCCAAGCGGTTCTTTAATATTTACAGCAAAAACCGTGAATAAATGGACTAAAAAGGAAATAAAACTTATCGAAACATCAATATATTAAGATATTGGTTTCTCTTACCTTTATTAAAGTGATTACCGCAATCTATTTTTACTTTTGATTAAGAAATACTTTGTTTTTGGATACTAAAAGTTCACTACACACTATAAAACTTAATAATAAACACTTAAAGTAAACTCTAAAAAATAACACGACCAGTAAATAACTTAACAATAACTATAACCTATAACACACAATATATTAACTTAAAAACCAACACCATACAATTTGAATTTAAACAGATTAACAAGTTTGGACCTGTAAAATGAGAATCCGTCTGGCTTAAGGCAATCAATTATATTTAATAGCCTCTTGACGAATGAGAGGGCGAATATCAACACGTGCGTTTATTTACAGTTGGGAATTTGCTGAACAAATGAATCTGCCGTTCCAATTTTTTTGTTTCAAGGTGGCGTTTGCGTGGAAGTATGTTTCTTTATTTTTTTGACATGTCTGGATTCGATAAGTTCTCCTTATGTGGAATGACGTAACGACGGAAAGTTATATATTTTAAAAAATCGACAAGGAAAATATATATATATATATATATATATATATATATATATATATATATATATATATACCACGTATCACAAAAAAGAGGTTAAATTTTTGTAAATGGGTATATTTAAAATTTTTTTCCATAATGGTTACAAATCTCCTTCTTTAAAATTTTGAGTTGAAAGGTGTTCCTTAAGGTGGCTGGAACATTTCTTGGAGCTTTGATTTTACAAAAGGTTGGAAAAACTTTGTAGTTAATACATTGTGAGATGAACCATATATCCAACTTGAGAGTACATCTTTTAGTGGCTAAGCGCATGTATTGAAGAGCCAAGTTGGCCAAGTTTTTTTAGTTTTTGATGCGTTTTCAGTATTTCAGTTTATATAAGTATTTTTTTTATTTCAGATGCCAAGAAAGCATGCTTTGCGTAGTACCCGACATATCACAATTCCGAGGAGAATGGCTGTGGGTACGGCAACCGACTCAAGTACCTGTTTCACTGGTCAGAAACGACGGTATTATCTACGCCACTGGACTGACATTCACGTATACTCCAGAACCTGGACCTAGACCGCATTGTTCTTCTGCAGATGAAATAATGAGGCAGGCGCAAAGGAATCAAGGGGCTGCGCAGGCGCAGTCGCAACCTGCCATTACAGAAAATGCTTGGAATTCGCATGGAATGCATTAGTCAAACACGAACTTTCTTTAGCTCGAAAAATTGTAGCAATAATGGAAATGGTGAGTGAAAGCATTTCGAAGTCTTCGGAAATAAGAATTATACTGTGAAATTACTTATTTTATATACAATTTTTGGTTTTAGTAATTCTCTATAAACCATATCCAGAAAGATAATAGGTACATTGAGAAAGTTCTATGCATAATTGAAAAGGTAGTTTATAACCACCTTTTAATTTTCTAGAAAGCTGTTGCATAAGTGAGAATAATCTTTGTTAGCATAACATATTCCAAATTACCCTGAATTATCACCAAACACACATGAAAGAGTATGGAAATTTATATGCATGCACAACAAAATGTTCCATTACTTATGATAATCATCATCATCTTTGGCTCGACAATCCTCTGTGGATCTTGGCCTGCTCTAAGATTAGTCGTCATTCTGTTCGGTTTTTGGCAACATGTTACCATCTGATTTTTAATATTCGTAAGTCGGTTTCAACTCCATCTAACCACCTAATTCGCGGTCGGCCTTTGCTTATTTGATTGTGATGATAATAACAAGTTTATAAATGAAAGTACCTATAATTAAATATTATGTTTATATGGGATTAAGTCACAATATATTGTAACGAAAAGTATCATTTTAACAGCTGTTTGATGTTTCGATGTCCACTCCGGAAATCTAATGCCTAAAATGCCTAATTAACTGTAAATATGCCAGAATGTGTGAGCCACATCTTGATTTACCTATAAGGGTATTACAATGTTCTCTCTCTCTCTCTATATATATATATATATATATATATATATATATATATATATATATATATATATATATATATATATATATATATATATATACTTCATCTAATTTAGATAACGACTTACGTCATTATCTACGTCAGAGATCGAAGTTGACATAGTTGCCAAAGTATAAAAAAATCCTGACTCCATTTTAAATCAAATAGATTACATAATTATTGCAAAAGTATTACCATCTCTTTACAACGACTATTTAAATTCTTACGTGACATTTTTGAAATAAAACACACTAATTTTGTTCTAAAAAGAACAGATTTTATTAAATAGTTAAAAATATAAAACAAGAGATATTCACTTTAAAATTCAAAATAATGAAGTACAAAAAGTGTCAACACCGCAACTGTCAAATAAGTGTTACCAATTTATGCCAAAATTTTAGCTTTGTTCGATTACAGTTACAGTGTGTTCCGAACAAATGTTCTTGATAAAAACGCTTTATAATGCATTTATACAAATTAAATGAAACATATTATTGTGTATTTCTATAAGTTAACATTAATAGAAATTTTTAAATATTATTTCTACGCGTATATAATAAAATATGTCTAGTGGCTGTAATGCCAGTGTACTCGGTAAAGTGATTCTAAAAAAGAACACACCTACACCCTAAATATTTTGTGTTGGTATCATGTAACGTCACAGGCTATGACGCCGATGACGTGCATCGTTATATAAATTAGATGAAGTGTATATATATATATATATATATATATATATATATATATATATATATATATATAACCTAGAGCTAAGATTAATATTATTACTAAAATTAATATTAAACTCACCAGTCTTCCGGGTTGAACCGCGTCGTAATCCATTTTGCCAAGCTTTCGGCATCCTCTCTGATATGCCTACCTCAGGGCTTCCGAGGTCTCAGTCTCCCGAGCCCCCAGACACTACTACACTGTTCACTATTCACGGCACGATCACTACTGCCGTGAATAGTGAACAGTGTAGTAGTGTCTGGGGGCTCGGGAGACTGAGACCTCGGAATCCCTGAGGAAGGCATCAGAGAGGATGCCGAAAGCTTGGCAAAATGGATTACGACGCGGTTCAACCCGGAAGACTGGTGAGTTTAACATTAATTTTAGTAATAATATTAATCTTAGCTCTAGGTTTTATTGTACTAACCGCGGAAATCTTTCCGAACATATATATATATATATATATATATATATATATATATATATATATATATATATATATATACAGTACATTATGTTTTAAATCAGATAATCAGATATGCAGTGGTTCTTTAAAGCAATAAGAGCGTAGATTTTTTTGTAAATAACAAGTCTGTTTACACGCCCGCAGTAAAATAATAAAATAGTTTTGTGGTGGTAATTCTGGAAAACAGTGTGTAGATTTATTTTCTAGGTTTTTTGAAGGGAGACCAATTCCTTGCGTACATTTAGTTCATAATATTGTTAAAAATTTTGGGAGTTCTTATTGCCTCAAAAATTGCAGGAAAGTCACGCTCAAGAAGTGTCACCAGAAAAAGTTGAGGAAAGAGAATACTGGGATACACAAATTTGTGTAACAATCAAGGTATATTCAACATGTTCTAGTAGAAGCGTTGCTAGAGAGTTAGATGTTAACAGTGTTACTGTAACGAAAATATGGAAAAGGCAGTGTTACAAGAATTTTAAATATTCTAAAACGCAGAAGCTTTATCCAGACGAATGAATCTTCTGTTTCGTTAGTTGAGAGACACAATCCTTCCAATACGAGGTATTGGGCGCAATGTAAATCATTACATTAAAAAATAAGTATCATTAATCGAGATAAAAAAATTTTACAAAGTTTTATTATTTATTTGTACATTTCAGAATACATAAAACCGCTTTTAGTTAATATCGTTCTTATAAATTCTAATAAAATTGAGAAAGTTTTTAATGTATAAAGGACTCTCCTCGTCGAGTAAATGGACTCTTCCAACTATTTCATGACGATCGTTTTAGCATTTTACTATAGACAACAATTTATACAACGCCAGTAAAGAAGCTTTGCTTCAAAAATTGGTTAAACTCGGTTATAGATATGTTTCCAATCTAAATGGGTTACACCTTTGGGTCATGTATATGCATATAAGAAAGACAGATTATAAAACCAAATTGAAAGTGTTATTTCTTATAATATCAATAAAATTGAAAACTAGGACTGTTGTTATCATTTATAACATTCTTATATTTGAATTTATGACTAAAATAACTTTATTCAAAAATGAACAAAAATGTAACTAGGATGAGTAATTTTATATTTATATAGTTTTTATTTCGAATAATTTCGAGCTTGCGTGTTTATATTTTGACAATTAAAATGATATTTATATTATAATTATACTTTTGTTCTAGACTGGGAAATGAAATTGCAACACTATGCTCCTTTCGTTGTGGTATGACATATATAAAAATATTTATTTAATATTAATTTTCTGTTAGTGAAATGTCCGTGATTTAATGGAATTGGATTTGAACGAATTTTTAGAGATTTTGTGATTAAGCAATTGAACTAGAGCACTTTTGGCAACTTGTGGCAAACTCTCTCTCTCTCTCTCTCTCTCTCTAATCGATTGTTCTCTCTCTGACGACCGTCACTAGGAACAGTGAAACTGTAATTTTTCAAATAACTTATGTTGTCGACTATTAACCTTCATCGGATGGGCCTCAGAATATTACACAAAATACGGGCCGAGGTCTGAATGGACGTCATTCTTAAATGGGTGAACAATGCTCATTGTTCACCCATTTAAGGGTGAAAAAAACTAGTTAAAAACCACACAACACAATATTTCTATAGTATTAAACATTTATGAGACTAAAGCATACACATTAATACAAAATACATTCTACTGCTGACGTTAACAGACTAAATAACAACTACATACTATTTGTACAATGTTCACAAACTATCTCTGATTTTGGGTATTCTAGACATACAAAATTGTTACATTTTACACATATTTGACTAGTTTTTCTGTCTTTGCCTCTACAACACACATGGCACCGCCCCTTGTATTTTTTGTTTGTTCTACCATGGGCTCAGTAATATTGAAAAGTTCTGGGAATACATCTGTCATATGACGCATTTTATTCTTTTATTAGAAATAAAAATATCACATACATCTCTTATTGGGCCAGTTTATCTACTGATTTTCATTCTTGTCTGGTTTTAAAATTGTTAAAACATATAAATGAAGTCATTTGTTTCAAACTATCTCTAGACATAGCAACTGGTATTATAGGACGACTGTAAGTAATATCGTCACACCAAATCATATCGATTGCCTCTTTCAGTCCATGAAAAGCTCCAAGTATAAGCAATACTTCAATATAGGCCTTAATCTCTACAGAATCAACGCAAATATACACTTTAGTTTTATTTGGGTTTTCACTATTCCATTTATCGTAATACGCTTGAGCCTTCCGATAATTTTTCATTACAGTTATGTTTAGAATTTCTTCTGAAAAAACCAGGAGGAAAGCGTTTTTGATACTTGATATATCACTGTAATTTCTAAGTCCTAGAGACTTTTGTGTTTTTTGGCAACCTAGATCACTCAGTTCCATCTTTAGATACATATACCGGTAAGCCTTCGGAGTCAGTAACTGTTGGTTAATTTTACTTTATGCTTTGATCAATAATAAGGCCATTTTCTTCTTGCACCCTTGTTACATTGTCTTCATCTTCTAAATCACTTACTGTATCGTCATTGATATCAAGCTCTGGATCATCACTTTCAAGTAAACGTAAAAGTTCATCTTCACCAGTTGCTTTCGGCTAGATATAAATGAAACGTAACTCATGTTCAGAATTTTATGCACTATTCACAAATACGACAAGAAACCAACTGACACTAGAAAACTATAATTCAATATATTTATATTATTTCGTTAAATTTTATCACAGCTCGGGGAATTCCCCATTTAAACATGTAAAAACCTTACATAAAACGATAGTATACTCATAGTCGGTGGCCGGGGTTATAGGAGACCCTAGCCTATAAAATTGAAGTTTAAATTTAATCTAACCGTTAAATGTTCTTGTAGGCATAATTTTTTATCAATACAGTATATAAACTATAGATAGATGGAAGACTGTCGAGTAAAAATTAAGATCTGTAAATTAACAGCAAAAAATTGTGATCTGGGGTCAAAATAGACTCTGGCCAGTCCGATGAAGGTTAAAATCAAATTAATTTTTTAAAATTTTATTAGAAATGCTTTGGATGATGAGTCAAAAATGAAAGTAATTCATGATAATAAATGATCACGAAAGCGTTAATAATTTAAGAATGTTTGAAAATGATACGGAAAAGTTTTATTAACGTCTTAATTTTTAACCAGTTTATTTTTATTTCTTATGTTCCAAATTTAAACTTGGAAATTTTATTTATTAAGTATTGGAATCTCTTTATAAAATAACTAATCGAAAGTATTTAAATTTTGGGTTCTAGCATGTTTTGAATAGATGCTTAAGAATATTTAATGTTGAAATAAGTCTACGAATTCAAGCAATGTTTTCGATGAAAAAAACAATGTCTCATACGACTAAATTTCACTAGAATTTGCTTTGAAGCACATTGCAAAAAGTAAGTATCTTGTGTTTGTGTGATCTTGTGGCTAAGGTCTGGTGTTAGGGTTTTCAGTCGAAGAAGCTCCCCTAACATGCTTTAAAGACCATTTGCATAGCCGGGACCGACGGAAAATGTCGTTGTCGATACCACGATCATACCAGTGATTCATCTAATTTACATACCGATGTACGTCATTATCTACGTCAGAAATCTACTAGTTGACATAGTTGCCAAAGTATAAAAAAATCCTGAATCCATTTTAAATCAAATAGATCACATAATTATTGCAAAAGTATAACAATGACTCTTTACAATGACTATTTAAATTCTTACGTGACAATTTTTGAAATAAAACACACTAATTTTGTTCTAAAAAGAACAGATTTTATTAAATAGGTAAAAATATAAAACAAGAGGTATTCACTTTAAAATTCAAAATAATAAAGTACAAAAAGTGCCAACACCGCAACTGTCAAATAAGTGTTACCAATTTATGCCAAAATTTCACCTTCGTTCGATTACAGTTACAATGTGTTCCGAACAAATGTTCTTCATAAAAACGCTTTATAATGCATTTATACAAATTAAATGAAACATATTATTGTGTATTTCTTTAAGTTAACATTAATAGAAATTTTTAAATATTATTTCTACGCGTATATAATAAAATATGTCTAATGCCAGTGTACTCGGCAAAGTGATTCTAAAAAAGAACACACCTACCGACTAAATATTTCGTGTTTGGTATCATGTGACCTCACGGACTATGACGCCGATGACGTGCATCGGTATTTAAATTAGATGAAGTGTATTTATGCTATATTCACTATACCCAAGCGTTCGACTGGAAGGGAAAAATAAGCATCAGCACTATTTTGCACTGCGCACCTACAGGTACTAAAAATAACGAGATGGAAGAGACCTACTTTGACTAACGAATGCTGGAAAGATTTGGATACTGATCATTTTCCTATTGGAATATTCCAGCTTATATGATCGTTCTACTTTATAGTAGACTCCCGTAAGTTCGGCCACCTCTGGACCGGACCCTAGGCCGAACTTAAAAGTGGCCGAACTAACCGATGCTTATCTAAAAAATGCCCATTTGTTGTTTGTAAGGATCTAGCAAAAACAGAAAACTTGTACATTAAGTAGAAGACAACACAGAGGAATAATCTGACATATATTTAACACATATGAAAAGATAGACCGTTACAAATATACTATAAAACAATACTTACAGAACTATATATAACAAGCGAGTCTTCTACAGCTGGCGCCGCTTCTCGCATCCTAATTTCCAGCGTTTTCTGTCGAAGCAATCTTCAGTTGTTAGATCTCTGGCGGTCATTGCATCGTCGACATCGTCTCTACAGGATCGTCTTGGTCTACCTCGTTTTCTTCTAGTTGGCGGAGTCCATTCTTCTATTTTTTTTTGGCCATCTATTATCCGGCATTCTCTTAAGGTGTCCATACCAGTTAAGTCTTTTAACTTACAGAACTCTAGATCTAATAAAGTTTAAAAATATTGTACATTTGTGATTTGGCTTCTTAAATACTTAAAAAAAGTCAGTAATTTTTTTCTAAATTTATTTTTCTAATGATTTTTGATGTGCAAATTCACGCCACTTTTAATAATCATTACATCTATGGAAGTTGCTTCTTTTTGCTGTTCGACGTAGGTAGCAACTGCAAAGCTGTTTTGCCTTCAGCGTGGTTCATTTTATTTTCTTCATTTTCCTCTTCATTCTCAGCAGTATCTGTTTCGTTATCTTATTTTCTTGGCGAATGAGACAGTCGGCGATTTCGTCGTCGTTCAAAACCTCGTTGTGTAGCTCCTCTTCAAAGTTGATCCACTCCAAAACATCTTCTTCAACAGTGGGACCACAGTTCGGTAGTTGTTGAAAGTCGTGCAATAGAGCGGCATTGTCATCAGGTTTGTTAACAAGCATCCTGTTTGGCTCATCTGCTGATGTGTTTGCTTGGTCAATCTTATCTTCTATATTTGGTCAAAGTTTTTTTCAAGACTTTACAAACGTCGACGGTGGTATTTCGTCGTATGCTTTGGCCGACATGTACACAACATCCTTCATATTAACTGACTTCAGCACTTTTAAGAGGTCTAAGTTGTCATTAGCCTCCAGTTTGGAAAGAACTTCAGAAAGTAGTTTTCGGCGATATTTTCTCTGGAAGCTCTCAATGACCCCTTGGTCCATATATGCTGTTGAAGACTGGTTACATTGGGGGGCAGGAACAGCAGTTTAATTTCTTTTTTATTTTCACACTGAAGACCTTCCTGGTAGTAGGCGCGTTGTCAACTAGTAGAAGTGCTTTGATGGGCAGATTTAATTTTGTCAAATGGTTTTTCACTTTCGGAACAGATTCATACTCAAACCATTCCTTGAACAAATATATATGCATCTATGCCGATTTCTGCGATCGGTAATACATTGGTAGAGTTTCAATGTTTATGTTCTTAAACGCTCTCGGTTTTGCTGCTGTGCCAATGACAAATTTTATCCTTTCTTTGCTGACTTTAAATCCTGTCGCATATGTTTCTTGTGGGATGGAAAAGGCTTTTCTGGGCAGAAGTCTAAAATTTAACCCAGTTTCGTCGAATTTGTAGATTTGCTCTGGACTCAAGTTTTGGTCACCAATGATGTTTAAAAATTTTGCAGAAACATTTTTGGCGGCTGTTGGGTCTGCTGACAGCTTCTCGCCACAAACTCCAATAAAATGGACCTCGTGTTTCTTTTTCCATTGGGAGAGACATTCCTCATTAGCCGAGAGCTAGGTTGAAGCTTTGAGTGCAAGATCATAGCCTTCTCTTTTAGGATTAGTCCGCCTAACGGGGTTCCTCGTCTTCGTTCTTGAACGAACCACAACCACAGAGCATCTTCCACCAATTCGTGTTTTGCTTTTCTCAGTGTGCAATGATTTTGTAGAACTTTTTCAGTTTCAATCTGTGTACAAAAGCCTTTGATAGTTTTTCTATTGCGCCACCAGTCGTTGATTGTACTTTTGCCCACGTTTAGATTTCTTCAAATACTTTGCACGGATTCTCCTTTGTCTAATCTTTCCAGATCTTGTAGTCTCTGTTCCATTGATTTGTACTTACGTTTACGCGTTTCACTCATTTTAAAGCAGTTTAATACACGACGCGAAACAGTTATTGTCCACACAGACAACAAGTATACTGTCTATATAAACAGTAAAAATCGCAAGTGAAACAAGAATCACTGACTGTAGGCCTACCGTAAAGTCGAGCGCTTTACCTTCTCGCATCTAGCTGGCGCTCGCCAAGTGTGTGACTAATGCTCAGAGAGCCGGCCGGACTAAGCGGAAACCGAACTAACCGAGGTCGAATTTACGGGAGTCTACTGTACACTTCTATTTCTTACCCAGTTGTTGGCCTCCACCTTGCATCTACGTCGTATATCTGTACTTCTAGCTCTATCTCATAGTCTCTTACCTTCAATTTTTCAGTGTTTTCATCTCTGCTGTTTCTAATATCCTTTTTGTCCTTTCTGTATCAGGTTGTGTTTCTGACGTGTTTGTCGTTATTGGTGTGGTGAGTGTTCTGCAAATTCTGCCTTTCATTTTTTTCCCGATATTTTTCTCCATATTGTTTCATTCAGGTAACCTGCGGCTCTGTTTGCTCAATTCACTTGATCTACCATTTCAATTTCGAGCTTCAGTTTCGTAGCTAGATAATGTGATGCCTAGACAAATTTAAACTCCATTACATGTTCTATCTTTAACTTTAGATTTCGTAACTATGAGTTTTTACAGGGTTGGGTAGTTAACCCAACGCCAAACCCACTTTTCGGAGGGCCATTTCACCCGTATCTCTTATAAGAATAGGAAGACTAAGATGGGCAGGACATCTAGCAAGATCACAGAGAGAACAACCCTCCTAGAAGAATCCTTATGTCACAACCCGTGGGAAGTAGAAAAAGGGGTAGGCCAAAACTCAGATGGAAGGATGGTGTAGATGAGGATGGTAGAAAGATAGGCGCATCAAACTGGTAACGGTTGGCAATGGATAGGACTGCCTGGCGTAATAGACTTGGGAAGGTCGAGGCTCTTTCATAGGGCTGTAGCACCATTGATGATGATGACATGTTCTATTATCTGACCAAATGCATGGTTATAACAGCAAATCTATTTATCTTTAGTGGCTTATTCCATCTATTTTTTATTAGTCTACCTAGTCCTCTAGTGGTTTTTATCCAGTGCTTTTGTCATTCATCTTGTTCCAGCATACTTCTTAAGATCATTGCTCTGTTTCATTTGCAATTTCACTTGTAGCTTACAACGAAATAAGATGCCAATGTTTCTTCTTCTTCTTCAGATGCAAATCCACTAATGGATGTTAGCGATCACATTTTCCATTAACTCTCTATTTCTTGCAATATGTATCAGAGATTGTATGTCGTTAATCCCTGTCCATTGCCTTATGTTTCGGAGCCAGGACATTTTCTTGCCTCCCATTCCTCTCTTGCCTTCAATTTTACCCTCGATTATAAGTTGGAGGAACTGGTATTTTTCATTTCGCATGATGTGACCTAGATACGCCGTTTTCCTTTTCTTGATGGTTTCGAAAAGTTATGCCAATGTTTAAACAGATGAAACGGTTTGTAGAAGAGGAACGACTTTTACAGCTTCGATAGAACAGAGAACAAGCAATGTGTACATAACGTTGTTCATAACGTATTTAACATTTTGTTTTTGATATATCTATCATAGCGATATTTTCTCTTTTAATTTTTTGCTCTGTAGGTAACTCGGAAATAACTTACAATGGACCTACAACTTTTGTGTTTTTTCGTCTTATAACTGAATCTATATTCTCTATTCCTCCTCCTCGGTCCTAATCCCTTATAGGGATGTGGTGATACCATCAATCCAGTCCAAGTCCACATCAATTCGAAGGTAAAATTTGATCAACCTAGCACAAAATTAAGTACTCAATTTACTAAACAGTTCGGACTGAGTTCAGCTAATAGAGTATAATGAGGATTTCAACCTTAAACCACGTAGTGTCCTTTGGGCGAACTGCTAAATTTTAAATAACCATGCTTCTGTGTTATTATGTGAAAATAGTATATTTCTTTGTTCACATAATAACTGTGTAAATATTACATAATAATAACCATTTAAGTTTTCTCATGTTTATCGTTCAGGTTCAATGAATGAGCCTTCAACTATTCTTTTCTAAAATAAATTGCATCAATTCGTAGACTTAATGACATTCAAAACTTCCGTTTTCAGTGAGACAATTAATTTTTTTGAAATGCGGTAATTATTACAATAACTCCAAATGTGTGTGTTTGTGATTTTCTAATGCGTTTATACTGTTGTAGACTATACTGTTAGTAAGTAGGTGAGTCAAAACAATCACTGATTATGTGCATTTAAGTTTCAATTTAAAATTATTTATGAATGAATCATAATCGGTTATAACGATAATAATGTTATCTAATAATTGATACATACGGCTAAAACAAATGTAAACTTTTACAATAATATACATTTTGTACTGTAATTTAGGGTGACTCACTTTCGAAGTTTAAATGTAGATTTCAGTATTCTGAGTAAATAAAAGTATGTTTATTTATTTGTATTTGAGCTTTTGACTACTTTTTTACAAAAATTATACTAAAACACAAAAAAGCGATTACTTTATTATAAAAAAATAAATATGTTTTGTGCAAAGTCACCTGCTAGTGGCGGGTACATGTGTATTAAGCTACATTATACATTTATTCTTCTGTTCTCTGTAAGTCACCCTACAAGATGAATCAGAAACAAACATCTTGTTAGGTATAAAAAATATTTATTTAAATTTCAAACAAAAAAAAACTAAAACTAACATGAAACTCTACACAGGGCCCTAAGTTTACAAAAAACATAATTTCTTAACAAAAAATAAACAATAATAAAACGATTTACAAGCTTTTTTAAATCTGGAAAGAAATATCGGATATCTCCAAGTTCCAATGGCTCTCAATCATCTTATGTTTAGGCAATTCACTAGAGCCAGCTGCAGCAATGGTCGCTTCTTCAGAGATTTCTTGATCTAGGCTACTACCAAGTACAACTTCGTTATTAACGTCTCTGAGGACCTCATTTTGTAGATTTTCTTTCTGTGTTTCGCAAATCTGATTATTGTTATATCTGAATATAGTTTTCCTTTTTCGTTTTTGATTTTCTTGTAGTGTGGTTTTCTTTTACTGGCTTCTTCTTAGCCGCTTTTTTTGCAACTGCAGCATCTTGTTGGCTTGTAACATCTTCAATACAGATACATTTTCTGCTGTAATTTCTATTTTTCTTTTTCTTTTAACAACTCCACCAGTTGTGGACTGCAATCCCCTTTTTCTGCAAGAAAATTTAAAACAGCGTCACTTACTCTAGGAGGTACTTGCGCAGCACCAGTTTTATAGTTTGAAATTTGGAAAAAAAGATGAATTTCAAAAAAGTGAAATTTTTCCGCCATTTACATTAATTATTTTAACCAGCCACTTTTATGGCCCAAGTATTTTGAAATTGTACACACTATCAAACTATTAAAAAGTAATAAAACCCCAGGACCAGATGATATGTACGCAGAAACAATCAAGTTACTTATTGAAGAAAACCTAGATATTATTGTCAAGCTCTTTAACATCTACGGACATCTAAGATACGGGCCAGATTCCAAAAGATTGGCTTCGCTCTACATTTATCGCCCTACCAAAAGCACCACGTGCGAACTTCTGCAAAGACCACCGACTAATAAGCCTAATGAGTCACTTTTTAAAACTTTTCCTGAGAATACTGCACACTAGATTGTTTAAGAAATATGAAGAGGTCAGTGGATGGAGTCAGTTTGGTTTCAAAAATGGACTTGGCACGAGAGAAGCGATCTTTAGTATGGAAACATTAATACAGAATTGTTTAAACATTAATACAGAATTGTTTAGATCAAAGAAAGGATGTTTTTGTCTGTTTCATCGATTATGAAAAAGCATTCGATAATGTAAAACACGAATTGATGATAAAATACCTACAAGAGTTGGGATTGGACACCCAAGATATAAGAATTATCGCCAATCTGTATTGGAACCAGACAGCAACAGTAAGTCTTCAAAATTTCAACGTAACAGAAGATTTCTCCATTAAAAAAGGAGTAAGGCAAGGTTGTATACTGTCTCCAATGCTGTTCAATTTACACGTAGAAAAAGCCTTCGCAGAAGCAGTGGCAGACTCTAATAGGGGTATTAAAGTTAACGGCATATTTATTAATAACATCAGGTATGCCGATGATACAGCCATAGTGGCAGATAACATCGAAGATCTTCAATGCCTTTTAAATGATCTAACTCTTGCAAGTGAAGCTCGGGGTTTGAAAATAAATATCAAGAAGACAAAGACAATGATTATAAGTAGAAATGATTACCCCAACGCAAAGATATATGTCTCGGGAGAAGAAATCGAACAGGTCAGGCAATATTAATAATTGGTTTGTTTGCTGAAAGAGGGTTGGGACCCCGAAAATGAAATAAAGAACAGAGTAGAACAAGCCGGAAATGCTTTTTTGAGGCTTCGTAAGTTTCTGACTGATCGCAAATTGGACTTCAACCTCCGATACAAGATGCTGTGGCCTGTTCTCTTGTACGGAATGGAAGCATGGACGTTAAAGGCCAGTTCCTTTAACAAACTTGAAGTGTTTTTAATGATATATGGGACGATAAATTGTCTAAAATGTGATAAATAAATTAACGCTTTAATGTCAGGAATGTGTTTCAATGTTGGCAATAAAATAGAAATGAACCAGGCTTCGAAACAAACTGTGTCGAATCATCCGCTTTTTGATCTGTTGTACCGTGCCTCATTTGGGCCATTTTCTACCCAAGTCGACCACAGTTTATTGGATTTATATACGTCGTATGGAGGTAGCATTTCTCCAGCCGTATTTCCACAAAACATTATTGATATTACAGATTTACTAAAATTCATAATTCTTTCAAGATATTTAGTCCCACGTTTTGTTAAAATTTTATTTTTGCGGGGGTCGTCACTTAAATCATCGTAGTTCCAAATGTTGTTAGCTGGGACATCGACGAGTTCATTCTGCAATTTGTTAAAGTAGTCTCTTATAGTGGTTTCACTGATTTCTGCTCTCGATCGTTTGATGTTGCTAGCAAAACGTTGAGTAAACAACGGATTTCGTTTAAGGAAAGCATTTAACCAGTCTTTTCCTGGTAAGTTTTTTTAAATTGCTTAATAATTCGACCATCACGATCTAAATAATTTTTCACTAAACTTCGTAAATCTGTCTGATCCAGTGGAAATCCATATAAAGATAAGCTACAAATATGAGACGTGAAGGCGTATTCTTCAGCTTTCGTAAAAATTGTCTGACCACCATATTGTTTTGTATGCCTATTTTTTAATCCATTTTTTAAAGTATTTACTGGCACTCCAACTTCTATTGCAGCTTTTCTCTGAGATAAAACTTCGTTGTTGATAGCTCCTAGAGCTCTTTCCACTGTGTCTGCCTTGTAATTTCCATAATTTCTACAACACGTTTGTAATTGGAGGGCATCTAAAAGAGAAAAAAGGTTACCTATGTCGTTAGTGCTATAAAGTTTATAAACCCTGCAGTTGTTAAAAGGCTAAATTCAAATTTAAAATCAGCATTTACTTACTTTAATTTAATTTAGAGTTAACGAGTGACCAAAATCCAGTAGCTTCTCAACATGATTTGATAATCTTCATCACTATATTTATGTTATTAGAGAGCCTTGAACATATATGTTATTAGAGAGCCTAGAAATTTAAATAAAGTTTGTATAAATAAGACTTGATTTTTTGACTCACCTTTTAAAATTTGGTTGAAGTAAAAAATGAGCCTATATTACTGAGTTTGCACATATTTTTTAGAAATCTATTTAATTTTGTATATTTTTTATGTGATATAATAAAGACAAATCTATTATTAGCTTATAAACAAAGTATTTGTAAATGATTCTCATATATCTTATTATTATTATCTTTAAACCAAAGTTAAATTGGAGTCCAGTTTATTATTCTGTATTTTTTTTATCAATTTGATTTATATTGTATTTTTTAATTTTAAGTGCAATTATAAACAACGAGAAGTAAAATAATAATGTGTACATACAAATAATTTTCATAGTAGTTAACAATTGTAACTGCAACGTAATGCTACTTTTGTAGACATATAAAAACATTTAAAATAATTTTATTTTTATTTACCTTACCCATTTGTCTAAGAATTTTATGTATTTTGCAAACTACAAAAGAATCCAACATTTTCCTCGAGAGAATAAAAACGCATACACCGAAAAAAGAAACGAGACTGGGAAAATGACATATTAAAACGGCTCGACAGCCATATGATTCATGGAGAAACAAAAAAGTTCTATCATCACACAAATATTATTAGAAAAGAATTCAAACCGAGAATCAACTATTGTAATGATAAGGAAGGTAGATTACTTACCAACAAAGAGGATATCCTGTTACGATGGGTAGAGCACTTTCTAGAGTTGCTGGAAGGGGAACCTATAAACAATATAGAGTTGGAATACCAAAATGAGGAACTCGTGGAATCCCCCTCGGTAGATGAAGTGAGAATATCTATAGAAAAACTAATGAACCACAAATCCCCAGGCAGCGATGGCATCCCAGCAGAGTTATTTAAGCACGGTGGACAGCAGCTCACCAAGGTGAAGGCGAGAAATTGTTTGTAAAATTTGGTCTGAGGAGCAAATGCCTGAAGAATGGAGCTTAGGCTTAATTTGCCTGTTACACAAAAAGGGAAACCAACTGGAATGCAATAATTACCGCAGAATAACTCTCCTAAATACAGCATACAAGATATTGTCAAACATTTTGCACGAGAGGTTAAAGCCATCATACCGAAACGTTTCTAGGAGAATATCGGGCAGGATTCAGGCGTGGACATTCAACCATTAACCAGATCTTTACACTACGACAGATCCTCGAAAAAGCGCAAGAGTTTAACATAGATATGTATCATATTTTTGTCGATTTTAAAGCGGCATATGACAGTGTCTTAAGACCAAGTCTTTACAACGCTATGAATGAGTTGGAAATTTAAAAAAAACGCATATGTTTGATAAAAGTGACAATGGCGAAGATGCTATCAGCAGTAAAAATTCAAAACGACTCGTCAACTCCATTTGAAATACATAGGGGATTAAGGCAGGGAGATGCGCTGGTGTGTCAGCTTTTAATGTCGCATTAGAAAAAGTTGTACGAGACGTTAATTTAGATAGCAGGAGAACAATATTTAAGAGATCAGTTCAAATTCTAGCATATGCAGACGACGTGGACATAAATTAAAATAAAACCAAATTCATGGCGACTAACAAACACAAGAGCTGGAAATGTTGACGCAGATTTAATCATCAATGACCAAAACTTCGAAGCAGTTAAAGAGTTCATATATCTAGGGACATCGGTTAACCCCAATAATAACACACATGAGGAAATAAAAAGGAATAATAATTGCAATCAGGTGTTATCATGGTCTATCAAAGTACTTAGCTAACAAATGTCTCAAAAAACTCGCACAAGGCTGTATAGAACACTGATAGTCCCGGTTTTAATTATGGATCAGAGGCATGGACGCTAACTAAAACAGATGAATCCGCTCTATCGATTTTTGAAAGAAAGGTGGTACGCAAGATATTCGGAGCGGTCTGTGAAAACGGACTATGGAGGCGTAGATATAACTTTGAACTGCAGAATATCTACAAGCATACGTTTGGTGGTAA
Organism: Diabrotica balteata; assembly: GCA_918026665.1. Taxonomy (NCBI): domain Eukaryota; kingdom Metazoa; phylum Arthropoda; class Insecta; order Coleoptera; family Chrysomelidae; genus Diabrotica; species Diabrotica balteata. The sequence continues at coordinate 139,651,354 of OU898280.1, forward strand.
ATGTATTACCACTATAATTAAGCGAAATCGCCTGCAGTGGGCAGGACATAATATAGCCCCTGAATCCAACATGATAAAAAAGATTCTAACAGCGCAACCCGTGGGAATGAGAAGACAGGGTAGACCAAAGCTGAGGTGGATGGACGGGGCAACACAAGATGCCGAAAAGATCAGAGTTGGTAACTGGAAAATGCAAGCAAGGGACAGAACACAATGGCGTAGAAAGATTGAGAAGGTCGGGGCTCTCTAAGGGCTGTAGCACCAAGATGATGAATAAGAAAAGGGCACCACTTATCTTTTTTTAATAAAAAAAGGGAGTTAAGAAACCTTAGATCTAGAAGAAAATTAAGAAACAACAAATTATGTTCTAAAAACCAAAACTTTAAAAGATGCCGAGGTTACAATAAATTATTGATTAGATGTTTTCAACACAATCTATATATAAATAATGTAGCTTGCCAATTGTTTAAGTTTCATATTTAATCAGAAAACTTGTTGGTAGTAGAATAAATAGTCAGTTTAAAATAAAACTCAGTATTTAAAAAAAGTGTTGAAATACAGACTAAAAAAAAAAAAACGAAAAAAACACTTTAGAGTTCAAAAATGGTTGAACTACAGAAACAAATGAAACACTAAACCACTAATTTCAACAAGTGGTTGAAATATTCCTAAAAATAAAGCATATAAACATTAATCTCAACAAAGGCTTGAAATAACATAAAAGCAAAACAATAAACAATTCTCCAACATATTGAAAATGTGTAATTGTACATATATTGAAAAATATTGAACACATGTATTTGGGTTAGTACATTTTACACACTTAGAATTGATGGTAAAACACTATGGGACAGAGCTAGAACTAGAAGTACAGATATACGACGTAGATGCAAGGTGAAGAACATCAAAGACTGAGTAAGAAATAGAAGAGAAGAATGGAATGATCATACAGTGTGGAAACCACTTATGGAATAAAATTGTTTGTGTCCTTATTATAGAAAATAATCAAAAACTCTGGGACACGTTAACTTTTAAATTTAAATGTGCGCTTTTTAAACATAAGTTTAAATGTACAGGGTGATCCACGCACGTCTGGCATAGTCCATAATCATTATTTTTAATGAAACACCCTGTATATTTTTATGTTTTTAAAATACTTTTAACAACCTGATTTCAATGAACTATATTATGTAGGGTCTATAATGAATAATACAAGGTGAAATTTTGAAATTAAAAATTTATCACGTGTTATTAGCTAAATGCAGACAATAGACTTATACTCTAAGTGTCAGTACACTGTATATTGGAGAAAATTTCTGTTTAGTAACCGTGTTAACATTTTTTGTCGTGAATAGGTAAAAACTGTATAGATAGTCTGCTAATTAAACTAAATCGGTAAATAATGCGGATTGTTATCAATCAGTTGACATGCTGTTGACATTTTAATTTCTTGCAGAAATAAAAATGAAATATTTAACGAAGGCCCACCAAATTGAGATTTTAATGATGATCGTTTACGGGGAGAATCGTAGAAGTCAAGTTGAAGTAGTAAACTTATTTAATCAGAGGTATCCTCAGTTGCCTAATATTTCACAAGGTACTGTGTCTAAAATTTATGCACAATTCAGAGAACTTAGATATGCCAAACCATTAAAAAGTATTATTAAAAAGAAAATCAAACTTCATTGAAGATTAAGTGAAAGTGGATATTTTGTTAAGTGTCGCACAGAATCCAACGTCAAGTTCACGTCAAATTGCACGTCAAAATAATGTGAGTCACACAACTGTCCTAAGGTGTCTCCATGAAGAAAACTTCATCCATATAAATTGACATTTGTGAAGGAGCTAACAGAAGACGATCCGGATCGTAGAATGGATTTCTGCAAAATAATGAGGGATAAAATTAACAAATGAAATAGCTCTTGGTACAATTCTTTTTTCTGATGAATCAAAATTTACATTGAACGGAGAGGTAAACTGACAAAACTGTAGATATTGGTCAGCGGAGAATCCTCATTGGATGCGTGAGACACACACTCAGTATCCTCAAAAGTTGAATGTTTGGGCAGGTATTATAGGAGATCTTATTATTGGTCCTATATTTATAGATGATAATTTGACAGCGGAAAAATATTTAAGCATATTAAGAGACGATGGTCTTCCTTAGTTGGCTAACTTATATCCCAATCCAATAGATTCGACCCTACCGTATGAAACTGTCTGGTTCCAGCAGGACGGTGCAACACCCCATTATGCTTTAATGGTGAGAAATTACTTGAATGAAATCTTCTTCAATAAGTGGATTTAATGAAGGGGACTAGTGAGCGGCCAGCTAGGTCGCCAGATCTTACGCCTTTGGATTTTTTTGTGGGGTTATCTCAAGAACAAAGTATATGCAACACAATCAACTATCATTGAAGACCTCAAAAAGTAAGGATAACTACAGGAATACGGAATATTTCACCCTAAACTTTAAACAAAGTTCGGAACGAGTTTTATAGGAGACTGTGTTATTGCCAACGACAAGCTGGAGAACATGTTGAGCATTTATTTTAATGTAATCCAATCAATTACCTCGGGTATTCTATGAATTCATTGTCTTGAAGAATATACCTAATTTCAAAATTTCACCTTGTATTATTCATAATAGACCCTACATGATATAGTTTGCTAAAATCAGGCTGTTAAGGAGCTTTTAAAAACATGAAAATATACAGGGTGTTACATTTAAAATACAGATTATGCACTATGCCAGACTTGGATTGATCACCCTGTACATTCAAATTTATGTCTAAAAAGCGTAAATTTATATTTAAAAGTTAAGGTATCTCAACGTTTTTTATTATTTTCTAAAATAAAAACACCAACAATTTTATTCCATAAGTGGTTTCCACACTGTATAAGCCGAATGACAACAAATACAGTAGTAAAGACGACAAGAGACGGTTCTCCAATAGGAAGACCACGAAAACGATGGAACGACAACACACTGGAGGCACATTGAAAAACAGACAGGGTCATGTTTTTTAATGAAAATTTAAATTTTCTTAAATTTCAATTAAAACTTTCACATACTTAGGAGTAATAAAAGAAGAAAACGGATCTCTAGAAGCCGAAATCAATAGCAGAGTAGAGAAGACGCTACAACTGTATCATACAATGAACAAAAAATTTATATTAGAAAAGAAATATCACGGAATACAAAAATGAAAGTTTTCAAAGCAGTTTATAGAACTGTCCTCCTGACTTTTGGCAGCGAATCATGGGTACTAACGGAACGGCATAAGAGTAAGATACATGCTACAGAGTTTTTAAGAAGAGTTAAAGGCCAAAATGAATAGAATAAGGAACACAGATATAACGAACGAACTGAAAATACAATCCACATTCGAGTTTACAATACAGGACCTCTTATAGTAAAGTAATACCCTATGTCATCATTTTGGCTTTACAACCCTGTGTGGGTCCTAGCCTCCCCAAGGATTCTCTTCCAGTCGTCCCTATCCATCGCCTTCCTCCGCCAAGCACGTATTTCCATATTTCTCATATCTTGGTCTATGTTATCTAGGAATCTTGTTCTGGGTCTTCCTCTTCTTCTTTGGCCAATAGGTCTATCAAGGAGCGTTTCTCTAGCTGGGTCGGTTTGCTCCATCCGCATTACATGGCCTACCCATCTCAGACGTCCTATCTTAATGTGTTTTACGATATCTGGTTTCTGGTATATTCTATAAAGTTCGAAGTTGTGTCGTCTTCTCCAGACACCATTTTCATTTACCGCTCCATAGATTAGACTCAGTGTTTTTCTTTCGAAACATCCTAACATATTTTCATTGCTTTTTGTTAAAGTCCAGGTTTCTGAACCATATGTTAGAACTGGGCGTATTATTGTTTTGTAGAGTTTTACTTTTGTATTTCTTGATATAACTGTAGATTTAAAAAGGAGATTAAGCCCAAAATAGCATCTATTAGCCGTGCAAATTCTGCGGTTTATCTCTGCGGTAGTGTCATTTTCAGTATTGACGAGCGTTCCCAGGTATACAAATTCGTTAACTGCTTCGATGATGTCGTTTTTTATAACAAGTGGCCGTCGTATTTGTGGTTGCGGACCTATTTTCCCGTATTTCGTTTTATTAATGTTTATTATTAAACCCATTTTTGTAGCCGCTTCCTTTAGTGCTACATACGCCTCTCGTGCTGCGTTTTCCGTTCTCCCAACAAAGTTTGATATCATCAGCATATGCTAGGATTTGCACAGATTTGTTATATATTGAACCGGTAGTTGTGATTTGTGACGTACGTATTAATTTTTCCAGAGCTAGATTGAATAGTACACAGGAGAGTGGGTCTCCCTGACGTAGCCCGTTATTTGTATTAAAAGGTTCAGAGAGTTCTCCCTTAGTTTTATTCAATAATTTATTAAATTAAGGTTATAGAGCTTTTTGAATTCACTTTTTGGTAATTATGTTTTATACGCTGCATGTGATCTTAAATAAAAAGTGTGTTTATTTCCATTATTAATTTTTTTCAACTATCAGTAGTCGGCAAATACAAAACGGGCAAAATGGCATAGCATTATGGCGGGCAAAATAACATACTATGCCATTTTGCCCGTCTGTTTTTCAGGTACACATTTAGTTTTTTTTGCAGATGGTTTATTCATATAAAACGAAGTCTAACAGAAATAGTTGGAGTGAGGAAGACATGCAAAGAGCTTTGGAGGCAGTCCGAAATTCCGAAATGGGTTGGCTTAAGCAAGCAATACATTTCATGTACCGTTCTCAACACTACGACGTCGAGCAGGTAATAAAAATAAAATTGCCATTGAAGCAAAAAAACATTTGGGCTCCCTGGCAACAGTTTTAAACGAAGATATGGAGACTGCAATAGTTGCCCACATTCTGTATCTTGAATCCCGGTTTTTTGGCGTGACAAGAGCAGACTTATGCAAGCTAGCATATAGCATTGCAGAGAAAATGAAGATTAATCATCCGTTCAATAAAGTGACCAAGATGGCTGGCAAAGGATGGTTGCATGGTTTTCGCCAACGAAATCCGCAATTATCATTACGTCTTTCAGAAGCTACGTCTCTTGCACGGGCCGAGGCATTTAATAAGCCTCAGGTAAATAAATTTTTTGATAAGTTAGAAGAAGTTGTTGAAGAACACAAAATTCAAAATACCATGATATTCAACATGGACGAATCAGCCTTGACCACCGTCCAAGTTCCGCCAAAAGTCTTTGCTCAGAAAGGAAAAAAACAAGTGGGCTCTATCACGAGCGCAGAAAGGGGTGTACACACAACAGTTGTAGTGTGCATGAGTTCTGGAAGAACTTACGTGCCACCATCAATAATTTTCCCCCGAAAAAGATTTAACCCACTTTTATATGACGGCGCACCTGTAGGAATATTAAAATTGCATAATGAATCAGGATACATGACCGGAGATTTGTTCATAAGGTGGATGCAACATTTCATTGACCATGTCAGGCCGAATCCTGCGCAGAAAGCATCATTAATTTTAGACGGACACTCCAGCCATAAAAGCTACGAAGCTTTAGAATTAGCTTAAACAGAATTCAGTGGTATTACTTTGCCTGCCGGCACACTGCACGCACCGCCTTCAGCCATTGGATGTTGCCTTTTTCGGACCACTCCATAAATTAATTACTATTAAACTGGGAATAAGCCACAATTAAAGATAAAAATACGTTTATTTCACAACACATTTCAATTTCCACTTCGGAAATCGTTCTCAAAATACAAACAGTTTAATTTACTGTTTGTATTTTGAGAACGATTTCCGAAGTGGAAATTGAAACGTCAATAAACGTATTTTTATCTTTAATTGTGGCTTATTCCCAGTTTAATAGTAATTAATTTACAATGCCACAAGAAAATAGCTTCAGAACAACACTCCATAAATATTATAATCAAGCTGTTACTCATTGGCTCAGAGAAAATCCTGGTCGTGCAATAACCATATATCAAGTGTCCAGTCTCTTTCAGAAAGCATATGAGAAAACAACAAATACATATTGAGATCGCAATAAATGGTTTTCGGGCCACAGGAATATCACCTATAAATCGTGACATTTTTCCGGAGCATGCATTTTTGCCTAGTGCAACTACAGATGTGCCTGGTTCTACTAATAAACCTGACATTGCTTCTACATCTTTACCTGCTGATGTTAATGTTCCTCACGCTGCAACTCACGATCATCATGATGTCCAAGAACCATCTGCATCTGGTTTTAAAGATGAATCTATTGAAGGAATCCTGATGAAATTGGCACCGGTCCTCAGAGTAATGTAAGAAAATCTACCAAACGTAAATCTGGTCAATACCAAGATGTATTAACCGAGAGCCCCTTCCTGAAATATCTCCTCGAAAAAGAAAATGAAAAAAAAGCACAAGAAATAAAAAGCAGAAAAGGGGACGCCGTGAAAAGAAAAATAGTCAATGATTTAAGTAATGGAAGACGTATTGTGAACAAACATAGACATCAGTCATAGAGAAAAGGCAAGGGAAATATTGTGACCAGATCAATACTGAACAATATATCAAGTGATGAAGAAGAACTCTTTAGTATTGATGATAATGAACAAGAGGACTGCGCTTGCATTTACTGCAATGATACGTTTAGTAGGTCCAAATCTAATGAAGGATGGTTAAGATGCCAAATTTGCAAAAACTGGTCACATTCAGAATATGCTGGACTTCCCAAAAAAGCAAAACAATTTATTTGCGAACTTTGTATGAACTAAAATGTTTAATTTCAATTTTTTTTTCTTCGTAAAAACAAAAATTTATAATTATTTTTGTATTTAACATTATTGTTTATGTGTATGCCATTTTACCCGCACTGTGCGGGCAAAATGGTTTTTTGTTACATTTTGATTTTGATTTTTTTTTAATAAATCTCTTTGTATGAGTGATTTTTTGTTACTTAGAATAGTAGAAAAATGACCTGGCTATCAATATACATCAAAAGGAATGATTTATCTCTATTTATGTCTCAGATATATGGAAAATAAACTAAGTATGCCATCTTGCCCGCCCTTCCCCTATAATTCTATAATGCTTCTTTTTCTTCACATGTAAATTAATTTCAATCAAAAACCCCCTGTTCTATCTAAAAATGTCACATAACAGCTTTTTGTATTTCCTTATTTTTAAACATAAGCTTTATTTTTATCGATGTCATACTTAGAAGATGGCTTTCTAGATAAATAGTTTTAATGCGTAGTAACCTTCTCAATTTTTACAAATTAGTATCTATAGCAACAAGTTAAAATTTCGAAGTGGTTTTATTCAAAACCCACTTTTGTCCTATGTGCCCTTTTCACGTAGACTACCTTAATTGATATTGAAATTCGAAAGTGTTGCTTCCCGTACATTTTATAATATTATGGAACTATTAAAACAACACAGATTAAACTTGGTACGAAAGGAATACAGCATCTTTTGTTTTAAACAACTTTTATTTTAGCCTAAGATATTTGAAGTAAAATATCATTTTGCGTCTTGTTTTTACAGTTTTTCTATCTCAAGGCAAAATAAGGAAGTTCATTTTTCTCACGGATTCATATAAAAACAAATTCTCACGGATAAAATGAATGAAAAAACATAAAATCTCTTAGTACACTTGTTATTTATACTTAAATGTGGGAGAATTAAGATAACAATGGAATTATTTTTAATAATTGTTTCCTCCTGTATATTAATTAGGTGAACTGATTCCCACACTGAAGTCAAAGGTAAGAAAGAGGTCTTATTCTTTCATTGAGTACATGGGAAAAAAGGAATTGGCTAATGTGCAAGTCAAGGCAGTGATTTTGATCAAAGAGGGTGATAACGACACACCGGTAGATAGCTACATAATTATTATTTTATTGTTATGTATTATGGACTCCTTGCGGTTTACAATTATAGTGTACTGTAATTCTTGGTATTTTTACATGTTACTTTAATTTTCAACAATGTCTGATTTGACGTTAAATAAATTGCCCCCAGATCCGTATTGAGCTCTTATTGATCTTAAGCAAACGAAATGTAAATAAACCTAAAAAATTATTTTTTTTTGGTATATTAAGTCATTATATCATCAGCATTTAGCTTTATTATTCTATTTTAGATTAACTTGAATTTTTTTAGAATTTTTTTCGGAATTTTTTTTTCTTTACACAAAGCAGCATCATTAACGAAGATTTATTAGCGGGTGTTGAAAAATTACAATAGCAAGTTTTGTGTGCAGGTAAATTTACACAAATGTATAAACTAAAAAATTATTACTTATTCTTTTTAAGAATTAAATTTATATCCACAAGATATTGAATGGTATCGAATAAATTACAGTTCACTAATTTCTAAGTTCACTAAGTTTATTCTTCTGAAATATTATTGACGCTTCTTTCATATATAGACATTTCATAAATATTCTGTAAGGATCTACTGTAAACTGACTTTCCTGCACCTGCGGACAGCTAAGCTGGGGACGAGTGTAGTTATAAGGGATGAAATAAGCGGTTTTTTTGTGACGCTCGTGCTGTGGCGCACCCAGGGGTGCTTTGGGGGTTAAACCCCTCCCAGGGCATATAAAGTAAAAAATATATAAAGAATAGTAGAAAAATGTAACTTGTCTTTAACACACAATATAAAAAATCCAAAACGCTAATTGAATAATTAAATTACCACTTTAAATATGTAGATCACAATAATTATTGTATATATGCACAATAATTAATACACAATAATTAATAATATTGTTTATTATATTTAGATATATACTTCATCTAATTTACATATCGATGCACGTCATCGGCGTCATAGCCCGTGACGTCACATGATACCAACACGAAATATTTTGGTGGTAGGTGTGTTCTTTTTTAAAATAACTTTGCCGAGTACACTGGCATTACAGCCACTAGACATATTTTATTATATACGCGTAGAAATAATATTTAAAGATTTCTATTAATGTTAACTTAAAGAAATACACAATATGTTTCATTTAATTAATATAAATGCATTATAAAGTGTTTTTATGAAGAACATTTGTTCGGAACACACTGTAACTATAATCGAACGAAGGTGAAATTTTGGCATAAATTGGTAACACTTATTTGACAGTTGCGGTGTTGACACTTTTTGTACTTTATTATTTTGAATTTTAAAGTGAATACCTCTTGTTGTATATTTTTACCTATTTAATAAAATCTGTTCTTTTTAAAACAAAATTAGTGTGTTTTATTTTAAAAATGTCACATAAGAATTTAAATAGTCGTTGTAAAGAGATGTCAATACTTTTGCAATAATTATGTGACCTATTTGATTTAAAATGGATTCAGGATTTTTTTTGTACTTTGGCAACTATGTCAACTTCGATCTCTGACGTAAATAATGACGTGCAACGGTATGTAAATTAGATGAAGTATAGATACCTAATATTAGGTTTATGACAAAAGTAGACAGAACGAATCTGTTGCGAGTAGCATGCCACTACAGGATTATATCTGCGGCGGCCTTGTGGACTATCACGGGTTGTGTTCCTCTGCAAAAGAGACATATCTATGAGAGAAGAGAGCATTTGACAACAGCTCTAACAAAAAGAAGAAAGGGAAAGATCAATGGAAAGATGGCAAAAAGAGTGGAACAACAAGGAAGATGTTGCCCAGTGGACCAAGGTGCTGATCTCGAGACTAAGGGGCTGGGTAGATTGTCTGTTTTAGGGCGTATCTTCATAGGTTTAGGAAGACAGATACAGATAAATGCCTATACTGCGAATATTTCGACATTGTTACTCACAAAATTCTGGAGTGTAATAGATGTACAGTGGCGAGAAACAGAATGTATAAAGAAATAGGTATGAACCCTGTGACTGTAAGAGAGATGATCGTGAAGATGACGCTAAGTACGGAGGGATGGAATAGTGTTTACAATTACATCAGAGCAGACATTAAAAAGAAAGAAGAAGAAGAGAAACACCAACCGGGCTAACGACAAAGATATGATCTAATTACTATTTTAATGGGAATAAGCCGCAATTGAAAGTTAAAGTTTATTGACGTTTGAATCTTTGATCTTGCACTGATAACTTGTTTATACTCCAACAAATAATAGAAAAATAATAGCGGTTGGTACCGAAGTACATCTAGCTTTCATCGACCTAGAAAAGGCCTTAGATAAAGTTCCAAGACTTAAATTGTCACAAGCTTTACAACAACTCGACGTTAGTCCATACCTTTTAGAAATAATCACAGAAGTATACAGGGATAACACTACTTAACTAAAACAAGGATACAGTATGTCACCCTTACTGTTTAATTTATTTATTGAGGCAGCCCTCCAAAATTGGAAAAACCAGTGCCAGGGAATGGGAATCTCCATAGGAAATGACTGTTCTCCCTGAACTTTACGGATAACCAAGTGGTCCTAGCTCAAGATTCTTATGATCTAGAATTTATGATAAATCGTCTATACAGAGAATACGTAAAATGGGGGTTACAAGTCAGCATGAAGAAAAGAGAATATTTAGTTATCAATTCAGATGCAAGGTTTGAAGTGTTGATAGGCGAGGACCTGGAAATAAAAGGAAATAAAAGGCAGTGGAAAAATTTAAATATTTAGATGCACTCATTGCTAAGAACGGCTTGGGAGAAACCTAAATTAAACACCGAATTAATCAGGGACGTAAAATTGTAGGATGTCTGAACTCCTTATGATGGGATCGCGACATTTCCAAAAGGAACAAAAAAAGAATAGGGCAAACCATGGTTGAATCAGTTCTTTGTTATGGCTCTGAAATATGGACAATTAATGCAGACCTGAAGAGAAGATTGTTGGCAGTTGAAATGGGTTATTTGGGAAGAAGTGCTAGAACATCAAGGGAGAATAGGAAGACCAACGAATCTATAAGAAATAACATGAATGCTACAGAAACAGTCAATGCCTGACGAACGTTGGCCCCAAAAACTTCACAAATGAAAACCCTCTGGAAGAATAAAAAGAGGTAGACCTCGACCCTTATGGAATGAAGGAATTAGAAGAGCAATGGAATCGAGAGGTTCGAAGAAGAAGCATACCTTGGACCGGGAGGATGGGCTGAGTAGAAGTTAATACGGCGATAGCCGTCTCCAAAATGTATTGTATTTACAAGTTGGATTAATGTCAGACGTCAATAAACTTATTTTATCCTATTAATTCTGGCTTATTCCCATTAAAATAGTAATTACTTTAAAATTCCACAATAAAATAGCTTCAGAACAATAGACAAGATCTAGATAAGAGAAAAGAGTGTTCCAAACATGTCGTCAGCCTTACAGCAGCCACCACACTTTCGGAGTACGGTACATGCGACAGTCAACTGCGCACAAGTAAAAGAGGGTGGTTTTAGTTGGTAGGCAGGATAATAGATACCTGAATCTTTGGCACTGCTATCTTTAGTACTTTAAATTAAACTAAAAGGTAGCAAAAAAAATTCAAACCCCCCTCCTCTGACCAATTATCGGTGCGCCATTGCGCTCGTGATCAAGACAGTACACCAAAATTTGGGTATAAGCATCGAGTTAGAATCTGTTAGAATTGTAACTCGATGGGTATAAGTAAGTCATAGCGTAACTAAACAAAATCTTCAGGAGCGGACAGCTCCATAGGGGACAAGGGGGTGGCGGACAGGGTGAATATGCAAAATTTTTCTGGTCAAAACTCTACTGGTCTCTACAGGCCAGGCATCTACAGTATGGCCATTCTGCTGGTAGCTGTTTGGTCAATAAGCACTTGTTAATGCATGCCGTACTTATGGCAAATTTTTAGTCAATTTATCACATCTTATTGTCTTTTTTTTTGTCGGTTCTGGACCTAGACATTTATAGAAGATTTGGTCTCTTTAAGTTTTGATCTATTTGAATCCCAACAAAGCTGCCAAACTCGTGTACTGTACAATTTTATTTAATATTCATATAGACATATATGTGACTGATACGCGATAAAAAGACGAGTAGAAACGGAATATACCGATTTTTTTCATTTCTACCGCATTAACCCTATTTTATTAGATTCTATATATTTTTTCAAGTTTAAGTGTATTTTTTTTAAATTTTTTCAAGTGGGCCGGAATTTGTGATGAATAAATAACATAACAAAAGAAAGAATTTCCTGAATCGCTTCGAGTACAATTTTTTTAGTAAATGGTTCCTATGGTAAATGGTTTCTAAAAATGGTTCCTTTTTGAGTTATTTGCAATTTTTTGCTAACAATTTTGATAAAAATTTGCTAAAAAACTATTGAATGAATTACAATTCTACAAGAAGCTTTATATTCTTTAAATCCTCACGTATAAATAAAAATATTTTGACAAGAATAAGTAGTTTACATCTTGCTAAAAACATAGTTTTAAATTTAAACAAAGATTTCTAAGGGTAAATGAATATAGGAAAGAAAACTCAATACGGCTATTCCCCAATCTTTTGATCTTGTATACTGAGTATCTTGGTAAGGATCATATCCATGAGAAAAACGTATACCAGTAATTGGCCATTTCTAAAATTATGTCCATTATTTTAGTCTTTGTAAAGATTCTATTTTGAGCACAATTTTATCTTCGTTTGATATTTGTTGCTTATTTCTGCGAGAAAATAATTTTTCCCGTTATGGTCATTCAATGTTTTGACATCGGTATACAAAAATTAAATATACTTGTCGCTTTAAATAATAACTAAGCAATTTCTTAATAAACAAACAGCCTAAGATATCGATATTCTGATAGAAATTCCTTCGAGACTTTTTCAAAGTTATTATTTAATCAATTACCGGACTACCAGACCAAAATAATTATGTTAAAATATTTTTTTTGTGGTTTGTAAGTGTTGGCACTATCTGTTCAAAGCGCATAACACATGAACATCGAACCGTGAAAAGGGCCGTGAACATGCAGGTCTGGACTGGCTAAGTAAACCTAAATAAACTGAAAAAAATGAAGTTATATATATATTTATATATATATATATATATATATATATATATATATATATATATATATATATATATATATATGTATGTATGTTTATATACACATATATCCAAACACAAGTTTGGAATATTGGAATATTGCATTTTTTATTGATTTTTATATATAAACTTTTCTGAATAGTTAATTATCATTTTGATTCAATTCTCATTAATACTAAATAAACCCAAAGCCAGATAAACGGTATAAAAAAAAATGATTTAATCTCTTGGAGTGAAAAACGTAGAATGTATCACTTACATTTAAAAATAAATTAATATAGATAAAAATTTTTAATAAAACTAATAATCAGTATTTACTCCATTAGCCTGTTTTCATGCCTGTAGACGATTTGGCATACTGCCGAATAACTGATCGAGCTGGACTTGCGGAGTTCTCTCCCATTCTTCACGAGCAGCATCTCTTAGTTCTCGAAGTATAATAGGGGGATTGTTTTGCTTCTTTATGCGTGTTTTGAGAATGTCCGAGCATGTTAAATGAGGTTCACGTCGGGGGAATTCGAGGGCCACTGTAATGTAGATATTCCTTGTTCTTCCAGAAAATTTCGTACTGCTGCTATACGATGAGGAGGTGCGTTTTAATGCATAAATACAAATCCACCACCTTCTGCCCCTCTGTATGGAGGCACGACAGGATTTAAAACTAGATCGATGTACACAGCATCAGTGACTCTTCTCTCCAAAACCAGTAGTAGCGTCCGTGTACCACTCATAATACCACCCCAAACCTTCTGCCACCTTTACATAGGACACGTAATTGGGCTGTTTCTAATCGGGTTTGTCATCCAAGAGTCCTCCAAACCGGTATTATTCGCAAATCAGAAACCAAGCCAATTTTTTATTCATCAAATTCAATTTATTCCAGTTAGAACCATGATGTACCATTTCTCTAGTCCATTGCAACCTTACCATTTTGTGTTGGTAGGGTAGTTTGGGAATAGGTTAGGGTCTTCTAAGATACAAATTTACCTCATTTAGCCCCCGTGTTATTGTTTACCATGAAATATTCAGTGCTTGAATCCTAGCAATTTCTCTGGATATACCACTTGCAGATTCCAGACGATTTCTTCGAGCTATCAATGTTATCTGACAGTCTTGTGCTGCTGTTGTACATCAACTTCTGCCACTTCTGGGTCGATCCTTCATGTCATTTGTATCTTGGAATTTTTATTAAATTTTCGATTTTATTTAAATTTTAAGTTTGGGCACCGCTGTTCTAGACCGTATGCTATTACGAAGGATCCAAGAATTAAAACATTGTGCCTTGAGATTTATGGAAATACTATTATTCTTAAGGACGATTCTAAGTTTGCAAATGGCAGCTTCTATTTTCTTCTAGTGCCGTCTCCACTAATGAAGGTTTTTTGAAGTATCTATGGTTTTTGTTTTCTTTATGTTTATTGTTAAACCAAACTGTTCCCCAGTATCGCAAATTGTGTTTAGTAACATCTGCAGATCTCCCCCACTTTCAGCTATAATGACTGTATCGTCAGCATAACGGATGTTATTTATATTTTCATCATTTATCTTGATCCCTTCTGTACAGTTTTTAAGTGCTTGCGTAAATAACTCTTCAGAATATATAATAAATAGTAATGGTGAAAGTACACAGCCCTGTCTCACTCCTCTACTTATCTGTTGCGCATCCATGCTATTTTTATCTAATGTTACACAGCCTATTGGTTCCAATAGAGATTTCTCACTATGTTAATGTCATTTTTGTCAGTCCTTTTCTCTTTAGACATTCCATGAGAATGTTATGTTTAACTTTGTCGAAAGCTTTCTCATAGTCTATAAATGCAACGAAAAAATCATTTTGTTGGTCTTGACATTTTTGGGCAACAGTTGTGAAACTATACACAGCTTGCACTGTTCCGAAGCCGTTACCAAAGCCAAACTGTCTTTACAGTTGGCTTTGGCCGGCTTTGGTTTCCGTTACCAAAGCCAAATTGTCGCCATTTAAAGTTCTATCAAATAAATATGGACCTACGATCTTTCCATCAACTATACCACACCAAACATTAAGACTCCATCTACATTGAATCTGCACCTCATGTATCCAGGGCCGATTTTCTTCAGCCTAATAATGCATATTATGCAAATTAACACCACC
Source organism: Diabrotica balteata (assembly GCA_918026665.1). Taxonomy (NCBI): domain Eukaryota; kingdom Metazoa; phylum Arthropoda; class Insecta; order Coleoptera; family Chrysomelidae; genus Diabrotica; species Diabrotica balteata. The sequence continues at coordinate 139,666,492 of OU898280.1, forward strand.
CGCACTATTAAACGTAGCCTCGTCGGTTTACGACGAGTAAAACGATTTATTCATTTTGTTACGAATTTAATGCAGTTTCATTATAATTTATAATAAATAGGTGTTTCCATTAAACATTTAGAAGAAAAACAAATTTTAATTGTTTCTATTCGAAAGTACCCTTTACCTATGACAATTAAAACTAAATGCAATTATTTTATTAAAGATGTAAATTAATTCATCTACATGCTTTCTAATGACACTAGTTTCGTTAAAATCGGTTGATCCACACCAAAGTTATAGGTATTTATCCACAAATAATTTCCCACTCACCCCTACCCTTTATTTGAAAAAATAAAAAAAGTACTTGAACAACTTTGTGCAGAATTTAGGTCTCTTTCTAGTTTACTTATTTAACACTTGGTACATGATACTATGAATAACAAGATAGGATCTTCCCGTAGCTCAAAATCGGTCGGGTTCGCGCATGCCGTCATTGGAGACTAGAATTTGAATTCTTGTTAAAGTTAAATGAGATTTGTATGCATTCTGTGATGAAATTACTAGACGAAAATAAGTTAAGAGGTTTAATAATTACAATAATCGTACACATAAGGATATCTCCAAACTATTTATTAAAGAATATTAATTGATATATACAAAAACTGACATTTCGAACGTGCAAGTCTCCAATGACGTCACAAAAACATGCGCAATATCTTATCTTACAGTCATAGTATCATGACTTGGTATAATTGGGCATATTTCCCAAAAAACAGGTTTTCAAAGTTTTATTCACAGGTTATGCCCCCTAGCGGTTAACCCAGAAACTTGAAAGTTATTTCCAGCGATTTCTTTTGGCCACTTTTACTAATGCATTTTTTCTCCTAAAATTATAACATGAATAGTTTCTGATATATAGCCATGAGATCGGCTCATTGGAGCACCCGGTACATCTTCTAGTTTGTGGCTTTTTAAAGAAACTGTTTATACAAGTTTTCGCTTTGTATGTACTTTATTACAGTCTCCTCTCTCTTATTACGTTTGTCCTGTTCAAAGTTTCCTCTGTTGTCAATATTGTCGGTATTTGTTTTGCCCATTTTGGCGCTAAAATCACCCATAATGATGCAGTAAGTAGTACGAGTTATCTACTTTTCGTGCCGTTGTTATATCTTCATACAACAATTGTTTTATCTACAAATCTTCTGCAGGTTATTTACTTCTTATTTGTATTTTTGCGACATTTGATGGACTACATATATAACATTATCTGATATTGAGTTCACTTTTATAATTAGGTTTTTGATTCTTCTGTTCACTAATATTGTTGCTTCGCCTATGTGCGACTCTTTATCTCGGTTGTATAACCCTTTAAGAGTCAGTGGTAGCAATATCTACTTTTAGGCATTAACACTGCCTAAAAGCTTAAAGTTTATTTTGGAACAGCAGTCATACCACCGTTACGCACTTCACTTGATACATTGAGTATCTCTGGTAAGAATGCATACGTCAACAAGAAATGCTTGCGAAAATAATATGATGATTTTACCAGTATATATATATATATATATATATATATATATATATATATATATATATATATATATATACTGCCCTGTTTGTAGAATTTGGTCTGAGGAGCAAATGCCAGAAGAATGGAGCTTAGGCTTAATTTGCCCGTTACACAAAAAGGGAAACCAACTGGAATGCAATAATTACCGCGGAATAACTCTCCTAAATACAGCATACAAGATATTATCAAATATTTTGCACGAGAGATTAAAGCCTTATACTGAAATGTTTCTAGGGGAATATCAGGCAGGATTCAGGCCTGGACGTTCAACCATTAACCAGATCTTTACACTACGACAGATCCTCGAAAAAGCGCAAGAGTTTAACATAGATATGTATTATATTTTTGTCGATTTTAAAGCGGCATATGACAGTGTCTTAAGACCAAGTCTTTACAACGCTATGAATGAGTTAGGAATTCCAAAAAAACTCATACGTTTGATAAAAGTGACAATGGCGAAGATGCTATCAGCAGTAAAAATTCAAAACGACTCGTCAACCCCATTTCAAATACATAGGGGGTTAAGGCAGGGAGATGAGCTGGCGTGTCAGCTTTTTAATGTCGCCTTAGAAAAAGTTGTACGAGACGCTAATTTAGATAGCAGGGGAACAATATTTAATAGATCAGTTCAAATTCTAGCATATGCAGACGACGTGGACATTATAACAAGAACTAGGGCGAGAACTGCGGAAATCCTAACCGAGCTAGTAGCAGCAGCAGAACGAATGGGGTTACATATAAATCAAAATAAAGCCAAATTCTTGGCGACTAACACAAACACAAGAGCTGGAAATGTTGACACAAATTTAATCATCAATGACCAAAACTTCGAAGCAGTCAATGAGTTCATATATCTAGGGACATCAGTTAACCCCAATAATAATACATCTGAGGAAATAAAAAGGCGAATAATAATTGCAAACAGGTATTATTATGGTCTATCAAAGTACTTTAGCTAACAAACGTCTGTCTTAAAAAACTCGTATAAGGCTGTATAGAATACTGATAGTCCCCGTTCTCACATACGGATCAGAGGCATGGACGCTAACGAAAACAGATGAATCCGCTCTATCCATTTTTGAAAGAAAGGTGCTACGCAAGATATTCGGAGCGGTCTGTGAGAACGGACTATGGAGGCGTAGATATAACTTTGAACTGCAGAATATCTACAAGCATACGTTTGGTGGTAAAGATATTACCACTATAATTAAGCGGAACCGCCTGCAGTGGGCAGGACATGTAGCCCGGGCCCCTGAATCGAACATGATAAAAAAGATTCTAACAGCGCAACCTGTGGGAATGAGACGACGGGGTAGACCAAAGCTGAGGTGGATGGATGGGGTAACACAAGATGCGGAGAAGATCGGATTCGGCAACTGGAAAATTCAAGCAAGGGACAGAACAGAATGGCGTAGAAAGCTTGAGAAGGTCGAGGCCCTCTAAGAGCTGTAGCACCAAGATGATGATGATGATGATATATACTGCCCTGCCAAGGAAAAGGGCAGTATCTGCAAAACATCTGTTTTAAGATAAATGGAAGTAAAGTTTCAAATTGGATTATTATACTTAAATGGATTATTTTCCTTATATACTTTTGTTGTATTGTCATATGTGATACTAGCTTTGCTTTAAAAGAATAAAATCAATATAATAATTCAGTTTTTAATAAGAAATATCACTTACTTATTTTTTTTAACCAAAAAATGCCAAGCTAAAAGGCAGTATGTACAAGTTACTGCTCTTTTCCTTAGCAATGTAAAATTAACAAAAGCAGTAACTACACTTTTTTTAACAAGATTTTATTAGCTAGTTAAAGCTACAGGTCTAAAAAAATTACAAAAATATAAAATTCTCAAAAAATTGTCTTTAACATGTAGGTAGTCTCTCCCAGAATACTCTTCTATTTTCTGGAATAATATTTTGTAGCACTTGAAGTAATTGGTCTTTTCTTTCCCTTGGAAATTTTTTAGGTGAGACTAGTTTGGTAGGTTCTGGTATCCCAGTCTTCAAAATCCTCGGTTGCAACAAATTAAGTTCCTTGAAGTCTTCTGATTTGTCATACGTGCTTTTATACTGTAAGGTGTGTTTACCCCTTTCAAACTTCATGTGAACAATATGTTTGAGATAAGGTCTGTCTGGCTTGGCTTTTATTTTCGCTTCAGACTTCCAATTTTTCCACACAAAAAAGTTATCAACTCATTTTAAATACATCAACATGCCCTTTATGGGCAGCCCCTACAGCATCAACAAAATCGTACGTTTTTTTCTGTGCTTTTAGTGACAGTTCCACCTGGTGATGAAAACTATCGGCACTCATAAAGGTGTGCCCAGGCTCGAGTCACACAGTCCAGCTTCCGTTTCTATCTTCAACTTACAGCATATTTCCCTCTTACCTTTGCCGTTGATCCAGCTTTCTTTCTTCCTCTTTTTTTTGATCACTGTACAAATATAGGTTTGCACATTAGTCCAACCGTCTTTATTTTCAATAATTTTTCTCACTGTAATAAAATTCACACCTGTCTCTCTTTCCATTCTGTTCCTTTCTACTGTCCAACTTCATCAGATGGACAGTGTTCATTTGGTTCTTCTAATGTTGAGCAACTCCCCCCTCCCCCCCCAACGCAGCCATACTATTCGCAGCCTACGTGCTCCTCATTATCCGTTTTGGTGTAACGTAACATGTCCCTCTCAGATTTTACGTGTTTCTTGGGTGTTAGACACGTACCTGCATTATAGTTCCAAACTTTGCCTTTCACCTTCAGAATGATGGCTGTGGTTTTCTCTGGTGCGAGTTTCAGTCCGTGCTACGTCACGTGGGGACCCCGGCAGATACGTCAATGATTGCTGCCTTCTCCACCATAATCCTTCTCTCGGACAAATACTAAGCCACCACATTCATCAGACAACCAGGACATTATCTCTCCTTCATTGGCTTTTCCCTTTGCAAAAACCAAATTGCCTTGGAGATAAACCACCTGACCTCTCAATCATGTATCCGCATCCTTTCATACAGCTTATCGATGCACGGAAGGAGGCAGGTGGGGCGATACTTACACAGGCAGTACTAACCTTGATGTCCTACAGGACTCAGGAAAGGTCTGTGCCTCGAGCAGTGCATTCATGAGATTAATTTTAATTGTACACCGTCTTTATTGAATAGCAGAATAATTGATAATAGTAATCTCTTTTTAACATTCGCTTTAATATCCTTTATTGTCAAATCAATATTAACAAAAATAATAGCCAGATAAAAATATAATTTATTGTCATTCACCTATTTACAAACATTCTCACAATATAAAAACATGTACCTTATAAATATTACATAGTGATGTAAATATATTTACATTACACATACATAAATAGTTGACAACAAATATATATAAAGTTTCGAGAAACATAAAACACTTAAGTCAATATTGGTCCGTATTAACAAGTACCTACAAAAATAAAATTGGACTTTTCGAAGAGATTCGGTATAAAAGTATTCGCCTTTATGTTTGGATCAGCCCTTATAATATAGAAATAACACAAAAAAAACTAGTTTTTTTACATTACTAATACAACTAAACGTTTTTACTAATAGTTTTACAATAGTAAATGTCCTCAAAGTAGAATAGAATCACAATCATTAAAATGGAATGTTATAAGACGTTAGCGTTTACAAGTGTTTCTACACCTTTTTTCGTACTGAAATTGGGCATGAATCTTAAATTTGACATTTGTCATAATTATCACGTATATTCTAAATCTGCTATAAGTATCTAAATTTAACCATACTTTATGCCATATTGTCATAGTTTTGGATTATATTGTTTTTATTAGAAATGTTTTATAATTTTTGTGTTAGTAAGGTATTTTAGTTCAGGTGCTTCTAAATGAGTAATATTTTTACTGCAATATGTGGCTCTGATACTGGCAACACTGTCTCAGCCATTTAAGACAATGTTGAATACAGCAGATATCTCAGCAACAGTATGGCCCGTAAATTTGTTCGTAAATGGGCAATACAAGCGAGTAACAATGGAGGACGAAATCATACTCATCGTATCGACTTATGTTAAAAGAAAATAAAAAATAAATGATTGTGGATTTGACCTAAAAAGGCGTGACTTTAGACAACACTAATTTGCCACTAGCACTTTTAATCTTTTTCCCTTATAATTTGGGTACGTAGCTTTTTTGATTTTTTATACGCTTCATCACTTAAAATCTCACATTTTTCAGTGTCATCCATCCGTCTTTTTGGCGGTTCGATCGTTATATATTCCGATTTCCGCATTCCACAACTCAGGCCGCAAATGTATTTCGTTAATAAAATCTATAATCTCTCTCCTCCGTCTACTGCAATTGATTCTCCAGGGGAAAATAAGACAGTAAGCGAGGGTCAGGCAGGAAAAGACACTCGTGGCTCCAAAATCTGTGGACGTAGTTCGAGCTCACATCGGTCGAACTATTCAGAAGCGCCGCAAACAAGATCAGAGTTGCCATGTTAATAGCTAACGTTCGCAACGGGCAGGGCACTTGAAGAAGAAGAAGAATCCTCTCATTGGTCATTTTATTGATCCAAAATTTATCAAAACAACAAATAATCACCAAAACCAAGTAAATATTGCAAGTATTTTCGATCGCCAAGCTTTCGTCAGGTAACTATTGTAAAACAATAGTGGCGATACCAAAAATGTGTTGGTGGCTACGATAGATTATATGACCTAGACATAGATATACTAAAAACATTCCCCTATATTGCGTAGTCTGGCCGTTATTGTTGGCAATATTGTCAGCTATTGTGTTGCAGCCACATATTGCGGTGACAATATTACTCGTTTAGAGGCACCTTTATTGTTGAAACAGTTCGCTATCGTCTTTTGGTTTAAAATTTTTCGGAAATATAATAATCTAATTTTGTAAACTCCAATATAGATAAATAACCACTTTTAATCAAGTTATTGTAAGATATCCAATTAGATAAATAACCACTTGTAAACATGTTATTGTTAAGAAATTATTTTTATGAACCCACAATTCAGATATAAAACAGGACCGTGTCTATTACTTAAAATATTATAAGTATGACAATACCTCTAGTAATATCGCATTTATTATACATTTATTTTATGGATATAATTTGAGTATAACTCGTTTGAACGAAAAATAAAATCAACCTATAAGTTTAAATTTCTGTTATAATAATTTTAGTTCTACAATAAAAGTAAACTTGGAAAATAGTACACGTTCATAAAAATGAAGCGATTGTAGCAAAATATAAGTAATAATTACCTGGAACTAATTAATGATATGATTGTAAATATACCTGTTGACGATACCATGGTATTAAATTAATCTATTTCATCAGCATATTAAATCTATGCACAATATTTTCGTCTCTAGACAAAAAATAAATAATTATAAATAATTAAAAATAATAAATATTTTTTTTTTCTGTAATCACTGAAAGTGGAGCTATAAATAAAAATAATGCAGTAAAGAAAACTGACACTTTAAGTAAAACAACACTCATGTAAAAATATGGGTATACCTTTCAATAATACAACGGTGTACAAATTATGATTTGCAGATGACCAGATAGTACTTTCACAGGATTATGATGACGATGAATATAAAATATAAAAAACGGAGCTTAGAGGTAAACATCGACAAAACGGAATACATGTGTATAGGTGGAGAGCAACAAGGAAACGTACGAAGCTACTAAACACAAAAACAACGACGGAAGAAGAGTAATAACACAGCTGAATAGCATATTGTATGATAGAAGTTTACCAAAAGAAAATAAACACAGAATATTTCTTCTTCCTCACGTGCCATCTCCTCTAAGCCGCTGCTCTAAAGAGGTCAGCAGAAGTGCAGTTGAACCAAGATCTCAAATTATTCAACCAGGAGATGCGTCTTCTTCCGCGACTGCTTCTACCCTGTATTCTTCCTTGCATTATTAATTGCAACAAGTTATAACGCTCGCCCCTCATAACATGTCCCAGATATTGCACTTTTCTGACTTTAACTGTATTTAAGACCTCTTTATCTTTACCCATTCTTCTCAACACCTCGACATTCGTGACTCCATCTACCCAACTTATTCTTAATATCTTTCTGTAGGCCCACAACTCGAAGGCTTCCAATCAGAATATACAGAATATATAACATTCTCATAAAAAGTAAAGCAACTTATAGCAGAGAGGGGGTAAAGGGATGTGCTTCTTTGTCAATCAGCGTAAAGCTAAGCGGTAAAGGAGGTAATCCTAGGTAACGAGTTTTGCACTTTCTTTCGAGATTCTTAGAACTTTGCACTCCTTAAACCGTCCCAAGACCGCTGGCTATTCCCAACAATGATTAGAGGTGTGTAATCTTTGATTCCGCACTTCACGAGGTGGCCCTGTTAATACCGAACCCAGCGGATCTATACTGGAGATAATCGATAACACTCCCCAAGTCGTGAGACAACGTGGTGAAGGCTGTAAGGCCCTAGGGTGACAGAATGACAGTGTCACAGACGGTTCCTTTAGGACAACAGGTAGTTCTCCATCGTATTTAGTCTGACCGTCGAAAGTGAGGCTCTACGAGAGGTGGAAGTCTGTCTCTAGCAACTTATGGAACCAATATGGTAAAGAAGAAAAAAAAAGGAAAAAACTTAGGGCTAAAGGATTCCTGAAGGCTAAATGCCACGAAACTCTTAAGCCAAAACCACGGTTCCTAAAGCCTAAGGACAAGGAACTTCAAAAGAAAATCCGAACGCCGAAAGGCCAAGAAGTTTCAAAGAAGTCTGTCAAGGCTTTGCGTTGAAACATGTTGATCTATCTGGCATTAAAGCTAAAATCAGTAAGCTGGTGAAACAAGGTCAAGATTACATACAAGCCAAAAGGGCTGTAATCAAGGCCAATTTTACCAAGGCCGCTCCAAGGACAAAACCATTAGAGCTCATGACAAAACAGTAGTTTTGTCATGGCCGCTGCCGCTTCTGTTAAGGTTGGGACAGTACTAACAGGATTCTCAGAAGCCAAGATGGATGTGGAAAAACTTCCAAAAAAGACAGTCCAAAAAGCTATTCTGGTGGCTTATGAAAAAATTCCAGAAGTAGCACCTCAGGTATGTTATTATTACATAAAGTTGTGATTTCATGGCCAGTTTGGGATAATGGACATTTTATATTCCACAAGGAAAATAAAATTCCTCTAGTTGGTTATATACCATAAATCATAAAAGTTTTATTTAAAAATCCTTTATAAAAAGTAAATTATTACAGACCCTTTTACACCCCTTAAAAGGGACCCTTAGAGCCTAGAGACCCTAAGACCCTTAAAAAGGCTACATCACAAAACGTTTTCGGACTAAAACGCCCATCATAAAGCCTAAATATCTGGTTAAAAAACCTTAAAATGATATAAAATTTATTATGTGGTACATTTTTTTGTTTGTACGAGTTTAAGAGTGTTTACCTAGATATTTAGTGAGTTGATCCTTGTATACCTGGTAATAATACACTGATGATGAATTTTCAGTCCAAAAACGTTCTCTGATGTAGCCCGAAATGGCCTTTTTAATTATACACCATTTACAAAGGATTTTTAAATAAAACTTTTGGACATTTGACGCTTTCTATAAAATTCTTTATGTAACAATCACCCTATTTCTGCATTTATATGTAAGAGGTAAATTAGATAAAAAATACACCGTGTAAATGTGTCATTAACCTTGGCTAAGACAGTAGAAGAACATGAGAATGTTAAAAAAATACTGTTTTAAAATTATAAGAATTATATATCGTTTTTTTTTTTAATAAATGATCCTAAAAAAAATTGCATATTCCTAAGAGCTTATTTATAACAACTGTTATCTTTACAGCTTCCTCAACAGAAGAGAAATATAGAAAAGCCAATTTTAAAGTGGATTTTAAATAAAAGTGTACTAAATTCAAAGTATCTACCATAACAACATAATATCGTTTCATTTTTGTTGTTGAGATAGGTATACAAAAATATTTATATTTTCTATAACCTAATATTGCCTTTTTGGAAACTACTTTATTCTTATACTCCTTTGCTTATTCATGTTCGTCAACATGAGTGAAATGTAAGAAGTTAAAAGATCGTCCATTTTGTAACCTAAGGAGGTTTCGCACAACAATTTTGATCCCCTAACTAAGTTTCCTATGGTCATATGGAAGTACGTGTTGCCGGAAGACCAATTGGAAATCCTGGTGAAGGGATGCGTTACCAAAATATCCTGGAACAAATATATACATATTAATATTAGACGAAACATTTATAATTTTGAGTTTTATCGTAAATATCCACAAAATATTGAGTGTAAAATTATTCTTTTGGAACCATTTAGCAGTGTGTATGATTAATATAAATATTGCTGACTATGATTTAATCAATTTTCATCATTAACTTTACTTTTTTGTAACTTTTCAAAATGTCAGGTGGGGGAGTCCATAAATTGTTAAAACAATTATTATGTAAGGAAAAATCATAAAAAAAGTATCAAAAGAAAAAGTCATTCAATAACTCTTAGATTTGAGACTTACTCAATTACACTAACATAATAGCAGACATCATCTAGTAAATAAGCTGTGTGCAAGATTTTTTCACATCAAACGTTGTTTTGTCTGGAGAAACGTTTGAATTAAAATTATTTTATAAAAATCAAAATATATTGGTAACTTTTCTACAAGAGCAAGAGCAAAGTTGCCGCTTCTGTTGAGGTTGCGGCAAGTTAAGGCAGTCCAAAAAACCATCTTGGTGGCTTATAAAGAAATTCGGAAGCACAACCGCAGGTTCGCTTCCTGAAAAGTACCCACAAGCCGGGTTTTCTAAAACTGTGCGGAAAACAGACTTGCGAGGTGGCCGAAAGAGGTGTTTCCAATCTTAAGGGCTTGAGAGGGTTCATCTCCGAGCTTTAAATAGAGAAGATATTTCCAAGCCGCACTCATGCACTGTTGTCGTACACGATGAAGATTTTGAACGTCTTGAGTTCAAATGGATGTTTAATAGACTAAGGATAAGTAACCATAGGCTCACTATACATATATGGGGAGTCTAGGGTAACAAACCTTCACCTAAAAGAGGTTATATAGATCTCAATGGATTCTGAATCTCCATAGGAGCTCCAGAAACTCAAAATGTAATCCTCTTACGGTTTGAGGATAGTTGACTTTTGAATCCAAGGAAGGGAAGACAAAATCACTAGAAGAAAAGCCAGTAGCAACTCGCTTTAGTGAAATAGGGGTAATTCCCTACATATGGATGTTCAGGAAAAGGAAAAATCTTGCTTAGGTGGAACCAAACCACTCGTAAGGACTACTGTCCAAGAGTGTGACCAAGAATGTGACCCATAGAAGAAGGAAAATCCACGGCATCAGAACCGAACACCGAACTGTGTTACAAGACAATGGGTAGCGCACAAATCTCTGCAATGGTAGAGGAATTTACCAGGAAAAAGACAGGTGCATCAGTTTATTACAGAACATTTGCCAACATTTTAAGCAGAGCTAATAAGCAAAGACAGGAAAACAGCTGATGGGATTGTCAGATGATGATCTATGCATATTATATCACCTAAAAGAAGAAACAGCAGAGCACATTTTATGTCAGTGCCTGGCAAATGTACGGTTTTTTGCATTAGGCGAAGACAAGCCACCAATAAAGAGCTACATGGAAGGTTCAGTCTCGAAGTTATTAGACCTTCTAGTATTTTAGGGGTAGAGGACCACAGTTGATCTAAAAAGATCGCAGTAGAATAGGCCGAAAGCCACCTTATTGAATCTATCTATCTATCTACCCTGCAAGACTGACCATAACCATATCAACAATAACAAAAATTCATAATGTTTAGCAAAAAGCTAGAATTTGTCAAACTATGGAAAACATAAGCTAACAGTGAAAGAAAACTACTTTTCTTTCATTGTATAAGGAAACCTTTCACTATTTTCATAGTGTCTTTTTTTTCGCAAATGTACATTCAATGTCAACAGTTGCTGGATTTGACAATAGATAATGATGCATTTCACTGCATAGCCGTGTCTTCACCCCTTTAATTTTAGCAATTTGCAACAGAAGAATCAAGTTTGAGTAGATATAAAAACATAGGTCAGAGTACGAAGGAAGATATGTTAGAAAAAAATGAAGCTTAGGAGAAAAATTGCAAAATGAATTTATGTCTTGGAAATCACAGGAGTACAGAAAGCTGTATTGTGGTTCATGCCGGTTCAGCAAAAGGTTTTATTTCAGATGCCAGATTGTTATTTTGTTCCAAATACTTATTCTTACTCCTTATGCCATTTTTACAAAATTTTACTGATGCTGACACGACAAAAGTTTCATTTTGTTATTAAACAGTTTTCACATCGTTGTCAAAAAATTGTGGAAAAGTTGAGTTTTGTCATGCAAATAATCACTATATTATCATCGAAAGGAATATTGAATCAAATGGTAGTTAACATCGACGCAATTGGTAGATAAAAACCGTTAAAATACCTTTACTTGTACACAAGACTAAAACTATAGTTTATAACTGATATTGCGTCTGGGAATTTGGTGTTTTTTTTTATTAAGATAAGAAAATTTATGGTCAATTATAAAGATAATACCGAGTAACAAATTTGAAGACTAGATTGTAAAAATTCCCACGATTGTAAAAATAAAAGCCCAAAGTTCAAAGACCAGAACCACAGTCTTGGTTCTAAATTTTTTGAACAGTTCAATTGTATTTATAAATAATTAGGAAACAAATATTTTTCTTTAAAATGTAAATAACAAACTTGTTTGCTGAACTTGATTCCGGTTATTAAAGAAATCTTATATAATCATAACAATGTAAATCGTAGTTGTTCCCACAGGTGTAATTATATATCCTGTTTTAAAATAATGATATGTGTATTTAGCTTTATTAATGTGTTTTGAGTTTTTTAATTAAGATTATTAACTCTAATAAATAATATGATTGCGTTATAAATGAGTCACTAGAGTTTTTAATATTTGCTATATACGAGTACTCATTATTTTACATCCAAAAATACCATTTGGTTTCCCTTATAAGATGAAGATTCTTTACAAAGTGGATCTTCTATTAAAAAAACAAAATGAAATGTTCTGACTAATTTTGGATTGTTCAGAGCAGATTTTTTCAAAGATTATTGCATCTAAGATAAATACACAAATAAAAATGTATCATTCGCTGACAACTCAACATATTCAATGCAAAAAAAGATTCTTGTTTAGTACTTGGTAAACCTCATACTGCAAAGAAAACATAGCATCAATGGTACATCTATTAGATAAAAAGCCAAACTGATTTTGTGATCAAATGTTGTTTTCAACGAGAAATGACATAAGTCAGGTTTTTATAGGTCTCTTAATAATTTTGGATATCATCTTCTATTTTAAGAGACTCTGTCTTTGAAATATTCATATTGAAGGGAAACGATGGGGTTATTTTCAACGTTCCCTGAGAGCACCAAAACCCTTGTGGTGACCTGTCTTGATTTGTTACAGGATTTAAGCGTAGGTTGCTGATTCGTTTTGTTATCCTTGTGGGGGTGAAATTATACACTTACACTTTACTTCTTCGCTTTATTTTACTTGCAAACTATTTTACATATATACACCTTGCACTTTGCAACACTAAACTGACTTATAATTTATAATATAACTTGTAATATATATATATATATATATATATATATATATATATATATATATATATATATATATATATATATATATATATATATATATATACGGGTGAGAGAGAGAGAGAGAGAGAACGAGGAGAGAGAATAACTTATTTAGCGACTTCTTAACTTGAACTACTTAATGCGACTTCCCTTATATGCTTGTATGCAATATGTGGCCAGCTTGGGTAAATGACAAAGGGTCAGCGGGTGTAAGGGGGGCGTCAAATGCACTGAAGATTTCTGGTTCTTTTAACTAATAAGGGCTAACATGTGTTATTCAGGAACAGAGGCGGCGTTAGGTTAAATTGAAACAGTTAAAGAATTAGTTGGTTTTCCAACACATATTGAGGTCACATTTTTCATATTCTTTCTTAATTTTATAAACATGTTGTCCACGTGTTCATCTGCAAAAAATAAAGTTGTTAGACATTTATCATCGCCTATGTCTCTTCCCATTCCGGATACTTGTTTCCACCACTGCTCTAGCGATGATTGAATATACATTTTAAATAAGGTTTTAAATATAGTTTCCTTCTTTAACGACACTTCTTTCATTTTTGTATATCTTTGCGATAGCATTCACATACTCTCTACTGAGACCTACTTCCGTCAATGTTTGAAATAGCTTTTTTAAAGGTACCGTATCGTATGCCTTCTCTAAATCTACAAACAATAGGTGGGTAGATATATTCCTTTCCTTCCGTTTTTCGATTACCTACTGCAGAACAAATTAAACTCCGCCTCCGGTAAGTGCTGGATGGATTAAGTACCTCAGTAAATGCCGGTGCCGGTCCCAAACCCAGGTAAAGGAGGAGGGTTGAGGCGATGGGCTAGCAAGGCATACCTTGTCAAAAGAATTAAATGCTAAAAATTTCGACCAAAAGCCTCGGAATACAAAGGATGGACACTGGAAATATACCATTTTCAAAGAAATCATTAATTAGTGAGACCAGAACTTCCAACACATTTTTTGGTAGATTTGAGCACATTTTTATAAATAGTACTATGGGAAGATTTGCTCTTGATACTCTTGATATTTTAGATCATTTCAGATTTATCTACTCGTCTTATACAGAATAGATTGAGACCTTTTTTGAATTGGGGAGATGGGGAATGGGATCTTGTTGTGTCAAAATAGTTGTTGTATTTTAACTCAAATTAACCAAGTATTCATTTAGGTTTTCAGGGTTTGAAAGGGAAAATGTTTGAGCTGTGTTAGTTTTATTTCAAAGATCCTTTATTATGGACTAAGTTTCTTTTGCAACACTTTTAGAGGTTCCCAAACGATTTTGATAGTACGCTTTTTTAGCTGTTTTAATAAGTTTTAGATGGTACATAGTGATATATTCAGTGACAAAGACGTTGGTAGTAAATTTCCTGATGCATAATCAATTATTATTATTGTAGATGTTGTTTTAGTAATTCTTTAGTAATTCTCTAAACAGAAAGTCATATTTTGTTACCGGGGAGAAGTCATTATTTGTAGAAAAAATTATGAGCTGGACTTGGACGATCATACTTAGCAATTGTGGTATACTTTTCTACAAAAAAGACTTAGTGGACAGTTCTTCGAAACTCGGGGTTTTATAGAACGCAGGGTGAAAGTCCATGGGTATTTGACGGACTCTTTCTCGGCGATCATCGGTCTTAACATGATGATTTACACATGATTTAAGTATCAAAGGTGATACACAACGACACATGCTGGAGTCATTCTCCTGTAAAGAAAGATCTGCAACAAGATGGGAATGAAGATGAATTTGAATAAAACCAAATATATTCCATTATTCCAATAATATTGGACCACCAAAATTTCATAATGGAAGAAAAAATATAGAACGTGTCTCAAAGTTTACATACCTAGGATTACTAATATATGTATAAAAAAAAGTAATAAAAAAAGACGGAAATTAAGCGCAGAATATACCTAATCTAGCAAATCGGATCTACAACGGATTTTGGAGACATATCAGACTAATGCTCACCTATGGTTCACAAACCTGGGTATTGATAAAATGAATTAATTGCAACTGGGAATATTTAAAAGAAAGATCATCCAATATATATGGATACGAAGTCTATGAAGATGCCATACGGAAGAGGCGATGCCATTACACCATCCATCCATCTATCCATCTAGTCGGTGATCGTCGTTTGTTTCGATATACCTCTTGTCTTGGTCGCCATTGCAGAATATTTCTGGTCGATCTACCATCCGTTAATCTTGCAACATGTGCAGCCCAAGCCCATTTAGCCATGGCTATTTTTCCAACTGCATCCGTGACTCCTGTTCTTCTTCTTATTTCTAGGTTTGGTATTTTATCTCTAATATCTACCAATACTATAGAGAGTCTAATGTGGTAAAGCCGGTTAAGCTTGGAATACTAAGATGAATGGTTATCTGGAGCACATAAAACCCTTTGAACCAATCAAAATCATAACCCAAAAAACATAGTAAGGAGGTGATCTAATGGAGGACCAAAAATAAGATGTATGAACCAAGAAAATGAATATCTGGAAACATTCAAGCTTAGAAGGTGTAGAGCGAGAAATAGGAATGAATGGAGAGAACTAATACTCGTATATCAGTTGACGTAATTTTGTAAAGTAATACTCGTTTAGTAACAGCAAATAATATATCAACTTGTATATCGTATGCAAATAAGTAGATCTTATGTTGGATAGCTTAATTACTTAATTCAATTAATATGTTATATACGATTCTATGTCTGAGTAAACACACAAACAATATTTAAAAAAATGCAATTATCAGATCTCAGAGATTAGGAGTCAAGGTTTAAACATTTTTAATAACATTGGCTTTATTTATTTAAATAATTGCTGAATTTTATAAATACTTATTTTTAAATATATGAAAACTATCGACATTTTCTCCAGCTCCTTGTTGTAGTGTTCGTTGAAATTTTACTGAAAGTTCACATGAAAACTAACGGGAAAAAAAAAACTAAGATAATGGAAATCCAAAAGAGGCAGAATGTTTCTTTACTTAGATTGATAAATGGGAAGATATCAGAACAGGTAAACTATTACAGTTGGTAACTGGTTAGTACATACTATTACCGATTCGTCGGGAAAAATGATAATAGACGAACATGAAATTCGAACAACCTGGTGTAATTATATAAGTGAACTGTATAATGATGATAGACCCAAAGAACCGGAGGCTTTAGTTGAAGGTGAAAGACCAGAAATACTAAAATCAGAAATACTGCATGCTATAAAGTTAGCAAAGAACAAGAAAGCCGTTGGCCCTGATAACATACCGACAGAGATGTTAAAACTTATAAATGAGGAGAACATTGGAACACTGGTCAAACTTTTCAATGATGTTTATTCGACTGGTGATATCCCTGAAGATTGGTTAAAGTTCGAATTCATAACACTACCAAAAAAACAACATCCGAAAAACTGTAGCGATTCTAGAATGATAAGCCTTGTGAGCCACACTTTGAAAATATTTCTACGCATCATCCACAGTAGAACCAGAGATAAATGTGAAGAAGATCAGGATGAAACACAATTTGGCTTCAGAAATGGACTGGGAACTCGGGACGCCCTCTTTGCACTAAATGTATTACTGCAGAAATGTCGAGATCAAAGGAAAGACGTCTTTGCTGTATTTATTGACTATGAAAAGGCCTTTGATCGAGTACAGCATCACAAATTAATTACTATATTAAAAGATAAAGGAGTTGATAGTCAAGACATACGATTCATAGAAAAGTTATACTGGCGTCAAACAGCGACAGCTTGCATAAACGGAAAATCAACAGAAATATGTAAAATACAAAGAGGTGTCAGACAGGGTTGTATACTATCCCCACTGTTATTTAATTTATATTCAGATAGAATATTTAAAGAAGCGCTGCATAATTTGTAATGGGGCGTGAAAGTTAATGGAATTCTGATAAATACAATCAGATATGCAGACGATACAGTTATTTTAAGTGATGACATGAATGGATTACAATGCCTTTTAAATGCCATTGATACAGTGGGAAGAGAGTTTAGCCTAAACATAAACTGTTCAAAAACAAAACACATGGTGTTTAGCCGTTTAGCACATCATGATGCACGATTATATGTTGATCGCCATATAATTCAAAGAGTGTCCAGTTTTAAATATCTTGGTTGCCAGATTACTGAACAACTAGATCCAGATCAAGAGATAAAATTTAGAATCGAGATAGCCCGCACGACATTTTTAAAAATGAGGTCATTCTTCTGTAATGATAACTTGCAACTTCAACTTCGAAAGCGCATGGTTAAATGCTACATTTGGTCAGTCCTCTTATACGGTGTCGAAGCATGGACATTAAAAATATCCACCATTAATCGTCTGGAGGCCTTTGAAATGTGGCTGCACAGACGTATACTAAAAATTCCATGGACGGCTATGCTGACAAATATGGCAGTCCTTGAGAAAGCAAATGCTGCTCGCGAGCTGCTTGATAACATCAAATGTAGAAAGATGGCCTATTTTGGACACGTAGTAAGGGGAGACCGATATAATATTCTTCAACTTATTATGATGGTTGTTTCTTCAAGTTGCGTGTCTACTTTGCGATACACATATAATATCAAACTAAGATTGAAAATTGTAAAGTGTTGTATTTGGTCCGTTCTTTTCTATGGAGTCAAAACGTGGACTCTAAAAATAAAGAGCCCGAATAAATCAGAAGTACGAAGTTGGATTGCACGAAAAACAAATGAAGAAGATCGAAATAGACTAAATATAGAAAAACACCTACTGAGAATGATTAAAATAAGAAAAATCAGTTGATTGCGTCATTTGCTACGTAACGAAAAGCACTGCATTCCTTAATTGATCATTAATGCTAAAATAAGGTATTGGAGGAAAAAAAGCATCATGGCTGCTCAATATTAGAAACTGGATAGGACTAGACTTTGAAGAACTTATGCGTACACCTCTCTCTCTTGTCCTCTCCCCATTAGTGGGAATCGTGATTTCTTCCAATATTCCTAACAATTTTTCTTCATTGGTCTCTATCTTCAGCTGCTCTGAGTGCTTCATAGAATGAGTTTCCAGCTGAATTGTTAATTTGGTCGGAGCATCTAGTTGGTGATCGTCCTCTTGATCTTTTCTCTCCAAACTATCGTCACCTCTGCGAACCACGTGCCAAAAAAATTGTAGAATACGTTGCAGATATATTGTGGATAGCCTTTTTTTTAATCTCAAGTTGGTTTAGAATGCGCAGCATTCTTCTCCAGCGTCACATCTCAAAGGCATCAATTTTTTGGCGCTGGCGTCCGCTAAGAGCCAAGTCTCTGACCCAATGGCATTCACCAGTCTCGTCTTGATATTTTGAGAGATAGATCTGTCTTTACAAAGTTTAGTCAGGCGACTTCTCGCATTTTTGGCCATACCAATACGTCTCCGAACTCCTGCCTCACAGTTACCATCGTTAGTTATACTAGACCCGAGATAGACAAAACTGTTCAGTATCTGGTATTCTTGTAACATGTTAGCCAGTTGAATAGTGAGAAATCTGTTGACCACCATTACATTTGTCTTAGCTTTATTGATTTTCAGACCAACTTTATTACTTTCGTACTCAACTCTTCGCAGGAGATTAAACATTTCTTGCTCATTTGCTATAAGTGTAGTGTCATCAGCAAATCTTAAATTGGAGATTTTCCTACCAGCCACTGTTACTCTACCGGGCCATCCATCTAAAGCCATCCACATGACATGTTCCCCATACATGTTGAATAAGTCAGGTGACAACACGCATCCTTGTCTAACACCTCTCTCGGTCTTGAATTGGTTTGAGAACTGCTGATCTAGTCGTACTGTTGCTATATTGGACTGGTACAGATTTTTAATAAGTGACACCAGATGCATTGATGTGCCCATTTCTATTAAAATGGACCATAGATTTATTCAGCTTACACAATCAAATGCCTTTTGGTAGTCAACTAAGCATATAATCATAGGTACCTACTTGAAATTCTCTAGTTTCTACTTTTCAATGAGGTGTCTCGAGTTCAAGATTTTTACCCGTGTACTTTTACCCTTTACAAACCCCGACTGTTCCTGAGGTGTTTGGTAAGGTAGATAGGTTTTTAATTTGTTTTTGATGACATGCATACACCTGAAGACAGCGAAATATTTGACACACTTTAAAAAAGCGAAAACAATGGGAAGAACAGCGAAATTATTTAATCAACATCATCAAGATAAGCTACTTCATCACTCATACGTATTAAAACTAGTTTAAAATTTCATGAAACAGAATCGGTAGTTAAAAAGGGGTGTAAAAAATGTGCTAGGGTTGAAACGACAGAAGTAGCGATTTTAGATCATGTTAAGTAAGTAGGTACTTAAAAATAACTCAAGAACCTAATTTTTCGTGCACTGTCGTCATCAAGTACTGTAAATCAATACAACTGCTGCTATCCTAGAATCCTAAAATCCTAGAATTTTCCACGAAACACATACCCAACTAAATGGAAACAAAAGTGGAACAGTAGGCGATACTGTATACTAGCGCAAAGCTTCATCATCATCATCATCACACAGCCAAATTTGTCCACTGTCGAACATAGGCCTCCTCAAGATGTCTCCACTCTTCTCTGTCCTGTGCAGCTGCGATCCAGTTTGTCACTATTCTTTTAATGTCGTCCGTCCATCTGGTAGGCGGTCTTCCACGATTTCGCTTGTCTGCCCTTGGCCGCCATTCTAAAATCTTCTTTGTCCATCTGTTGTCTCTCTGTCTTGCGACGTGTCCTGACCATTTCCACTTCAACTTCGTAATCCGTTTTATGACGTCTTCCACTCCAGTTCTTCGCCGTATCTCATCATTTCGTATTCGGTCTCTCAAAGTTACGCCAAGCATAGATCTTTCCATTTTTCGTTGTGCTACTTGTAGGTATGCTGGTATATCGGTAGTCGATTCTACAATCTCTCAAAGCTCTTAAGATAGCTACCATCTCGATAGTGTCAAAGGCTTTTTTATAGTCAACAAATACTAGAACTAGTGGCCGGTTGTACTTTATAGTTTTTTCAATTAGGGCCTTTAGACAAGTTAGATGGTCATTTGTACCATACCCAGGGCGGAAGCCTGCCTGTTCTCTTGGTTGGCATGTTTCTTGTTTGTTCTCAATTCTGGCAGTGATAATTCGAGCAAATAATTTATACAGGTGACTTAGAAGACTGATTGGCCTATAGTTTTCGAGGTCTGTTTGATCTCCTTTCAAAACTTCATACTATTTCTAAAATTTCTGTATTTTTAACATTAGTAGCTTTAAAGTTTACATTACCCAGGTGTAGAATACTGGGTCAAATTTTAGAAACTTTCAGAAACATTTATTCCCTCTATGCAAAGTAATTATAAAAGATATACTTACTTTAGACTGCGGATGAATAAGACTAACTCCATGTTTATTAATAGCTATAAGGAGCATTTCTGGATAGTTTGGATCAGTGGTCTGCTTCACTTCAAAGAAGGCGGATCCAAAAGTGGGCCAACGGTAGACTATTTTCAAAAATGTAATTTTCGCGTCTTCGGGACTCATTCCAGCGTCTTGATTGTAAGCCGCTACTATCGATCTCTTCCAGTCGTTGATACCTTGTAGTTTGATCAGATCCGCTGGAATTAGCTCACGTAGCATTTGTCTGAAACATAATAGAAATAAGTTAATAGGGGCAAATATATATGTAGTAAATCAGTTTACAACCATAACTACAAGGTTCAAAAACAAAAATAAAAAGATAGACTTACGGTATGGCTTGCAGTTCTTGTTTACTTTCTCCAAAACGAACTCTATATACTATAGCGGCCAGTTTGATAGCTTCCTCTTTACTACACTTGTGATAGCCTCGGATTAATTTAGGTAGTTCTTGATGGAAATGGAAAATTAAATCCGCATTTCGATCCTTACCCGGCACAGTGTTTGTCCACAACTTCTTCATGAAAAATACTTGGTATGAAAATTGCGGTGTGATGCCATCTCTCGTTGGACGTGCCTTACGGATCCAATCTGTCAAATGCCGCACAAAATCAAAGAAGAAGTCTCCTTCCGGAACTGAGATTACCTGAAACAATATAAAACTTATTACAACAAATAAATAAAATATAGGATGTGTTCAAGACCTAAAATTTGTTTATAATAATAGTTTAACTCTAGACGAGTGGAGTTTTTATCTACGGTTGTTTAACTTTTGGCTTAAAATATAGATCCGATCATATATGCGAATATATCGGTAATGAGATATTGAGATATTCTATCAAGAGCCAGTAGGAACCAGGAAGACAGGCAGGCCGAAGTCGAAGATGACTTGAGGAATCTAGGGGTCAGAAATTGGAAAGCCAGGGCAAAATATAGAGGGGAATGGAGACTAATTCTTGAATAGGCTAAGACCCATCCAGGGTTGTAGAGCCAAAGATGATGATGATGATGATGAGATATTCAGAAATTGAGAGCGTCTAAATAGTGTTACGCATTGTTCCACGTGCGGATAATGGCGGTTTTACTTTAAGTGTAACAATAAAGTTGCATAAAGTGTAATCTGTAATAATAAAGCAACCATGTAGATAGTTGGGTGCAATCGTTTCACAATAAAACGACAACTCAGTCAGAACCACAGAATAATGAACAATCAGAATGCCCACTCTCCATGGAAAATTAAGTACGCGCATCTCCTTCGCGCAGACGTTCCGCAATATTTTAGAGCGAACCAGTGTTGTTTATGTGGTGTGTATAGACAAAATTAACCCGGTTTAATTGACTTCCGACAATCATAGATATACTATACAATTATATTAACATTGTTAAATATAATAACATAAATCCATACTTAAATCCATAATAAAAAAACACAATTGTCAAATAACTGTCACTGTAACAGACATGAAAAAGAGAAAAATCAAAGAAGCAGCCCTCATCGTACTCAATGAAGAAAAATGTGTAGCAAATCCATTAGCAGACTATAGCAGACTGTGGTTGCCAATACTTAAAGAAGAAGTTACCAACAAAAATATACCAACAATATCGGAATAAGAAACCACGTATCATACGCATTACATATGCAACACACAACACACGTTCACTAAACAGGAACACTCTATACTGAACGCTAAGATAATCAGAGTTTGAATTTCCATGAGTCAAAACATCCACCCTCATATGTTTTGAGCCAAATGTGGCTGTGGCCTATAATCTTGGCGGTTATACAGACCGTTTTTCAACAAAATTATTAAATCATCTTTTTGAGAGCGATTTTCGTAGTCGAAATTGAAACGTCAAATTTTTTAGGTAAAATGTAATTGTCATTACAATAAATTGTGGCTTAAGGTGAGTTCACACTACAGGTACTGATTATGGGCGCCAGTAGCATGATTTTCTGGCGCCAGCATTGGTTTCCACACATTTCTGTTGTTTTAAAAGATCTTGGTTTTTAAAATGGCGCCAACTGCAATTATACGTGCAAGTCTTATTGTTACTGTGCAAATTTTAGCGTTAGAAATGCAAAAAATACTGAAGTAAACATATTGCACAAAAAACGAAAACGCAGATGGTGTGTCCATCCATGGATATTACGTCGAAGTTTAGGAGCATCTAATAATTTAATAAAAGAGTTAGCTCATGAAGACCCGGAAGCATATTTGAATCTTCTAGAAATGTTGGCGACCACATTGAATTATCTTATTCTATTCAAAGCAGCTCGAAATAGATCAGTTAAGATTAGACCAGTTCACTTCCTAAAATTGGTCAGCCAGGATATACGTCTAGGTCCAGGGTCTCTTAAAACATATATCCAATAAAATCCATCTAAGTCAGATACTCACATAAGAGACGCCGAATGCTGCGTTTTTTGGATTTTGCAGCAATAATATCAAACTTTGCAGTGTCCATCATAACCTCAACCATTTTACTTAGAGCCGCATCCATTTGATTCCCATTTTTGTATGATAGAAATTTGTAGTTCCATAGGCAAGGGTATTCTTCGTACATCTCTAAAAACGTTTTTATTACCTCTGTAGACCATTCTCTCAAGCTTGCACTTGCTCTTGAGAAGTTAACTTTTAACATTGTAGCAGAGATTACAAAAGCAACGCTTTAAAAACGCGAACTGGCACCAATAGTACAACTGCTTTTTACTTTGCTGGCGCATGAATTAATGCCACCATTTTACGGGCGCCAGTTAATTTGAATTGTTTTCATGTGCCAATAAACTGGCGCCAGTCGATTTGAATTGTTTTAATGTGCCAATAAACTGGCGCTAATAATAGGTGCATGTGGAAACCCAAGTTTTTCCCATATAAACATAGAATTTATCGCAATACTCTAAAAAAACTCTGTACAACTCTAATATAATCATAGTAAATCTCTTTATATATGTAATGTTAAATTATTAAATTTACCTTATCTGCAATTTTAACAAAGAGACTAAATCCTTCACTAGATCTAAGATTTAATCTTTGACTAATATTCTGGCAAAAATCTTTAGCTCTAGTACTGGAATCAACTTCAAAAGCTTCATCGGTATCATCTGGGAAATACACTTTATGAAATATTTGCGTTGTCATATGCTGAATGGCTTCTACTTCGACTTGATGGGGTGGATACTTTCTCTGGCCATTTCTTAAAGTCTTTTGCAGCCTTTGGAGGGAATCTAAAGATATTGGATGTCTTCTACTTCTAAGGAAAATAGTTAGTTCTTTTAAGAGGCTTTGGGAGCAACTGAAAAGTCCAGTGGCCAGCCACATTAATTCCCAGCCTCTTTCTTCTGATAATCTACAATATAAAAAGATATTGTTGTATTACTATTTGTTTCAAGTTTAACATAGAATAAAATATTTTAAATAAATATAGGAATAATTAAGAAATTTAGAGTAAATACAATTAATAATTAAATAATATGTGGGAACCACGAAAAGACACACAAACACAATAATAAACGAACATAAAAGCCATTGTCGTTTAAGACATATCGACAAATCTGCCGTTGCGGAACACGCTTTGGGAAGCGGAGAACATAGGATACTGTTTGAAGAAACGCATATGCTGGATAAAACATCACAGTACTACCCACGGAAACGGTTGAAATATATAAGCTAACATATATAAGCGGTTTCAATAAAATATGAAAATATACAAACTTTTAATTATGCAAGAAGTCTATTACAGCAATGAAAATACCTACAGGAAAACAATAAGTATCTAGGTACTTTTGCGGATAACCAGTGGTTGTTCCAAAGGATCGCTTTAAATTTAACCAATATCAGAAGTAAATACTATAAATACATAAAACAACATACACAAAAAACAGAATATTTGCTGATTAAATAGCTAGACCATATTATACTTGACTTACTAATTAGTGAGTATACGTCAGTTTCCCAGGTACAGTAGTTCAAATATTTGGGTGCAATGGTAGATAACAGCGGAATCAGAGAAAGGGAAATATCATGCAGTATACAAGAAGAGATAAATATTAATTCCTTACCTATTTCTATTATCTGTTAATTGTTTCATAATTTGGCAATATATCTCATCTCTGAGGATCTCATGCTTAAGCGGTCCATCAAAAATATGATCCGTGTACTCATTTCCTAATCTAGGTCTCTTCGATGGCAAATCTCCCATATATTTTAATATAGCACTGAACGCGAAACAAGCTTCTTCAGCTAGTTCTTCTTTCATCAACAATTTCTTCAGAAGGGGTTGTTTGATGGGATCTCGTGAATGTCTCCAAAGATCGTCATTGCTTCTTCGGTTGGCGGTGAGGGTAAGTGCTTTCGACATTGTTCGTTTAAGTGGGGGACGGAAATGGTCGATGGCATATTCGGCTAGAGTGTGAGGTCGATCTCTGGATTCGGTGCCGTTTACTGAGTATTGTTGACTTAATCTTCGGCCGTGCTCAGCTCCTGCAAAAAAAGAATAAAATAAAAGTATAATAGACTAAATTAAGATTTTTATCAGATAACTTGCAACTTTCACTGCTGAATATATATGTTGTTTCAATATTAACGGACGTATGTGATATTTGCATATCACATGCGTGAATAATTGTGTAAATTTAATTGACACCACTTTGGAAAATGGAATTTTTTTGAAAGTCAAATTTTTGGAACAGGTTTTATAGTCTTTAAAATCATACTCTTTTAACTGCAAAATAATATAAGGATGTATTTTATTCACAGACTTCAAATTACGTATAAATGAAACTGGTAAATAAACTTTCAGTTTTTTCATAAATCTTTCAAAGTTATTATGCACATTATACACTTCTTGAATTGCTCCCTGACCTGGTGAAGAAAACTTCATTGCAACACTTTCTAATTCCGGATGCTGTCTCAGTGCTTCCATGACAGAAAATGAAATAAATGAGTTATGATTCTGAGATATACAAGAATCACTCCATGTGACTAGATTAGTGATATTATTATCTTCCAAAATTTTATGAGAAGCACTAGCCAGCACAGCTTCCTTGTTTTTCTTCAGTCCATATGGCACAATAAACAGTTTTTGTTACAGAGTAATATAAAGTCAAGTTATAGATATTTAATTTTTGTAAATAAAAGAAATTGCCAACTTCTCATCTTGGACACTTTATCACATTCTGTCAATCAAAACTAAGAACAAGCGTTCCGTTTTCCTTATCAATATTTTTTTCTAGCCTCATACTATTTTTTACTTCAATGTATTCTTCAAACTTCCGGTTTTACTCTTCTGTCAAAAGTTTGTCACGACTTTTATGTTTGTAGTCTTCACATTTTTCACAACGGTCCTTTTTAGGAATACGAAAACCATAATTGAACTCATTGTTGAGCACAAATCGGTAATAGGATAATTTTACTTCCGTTTAGTCGTTTGTCAGCAATAATGCGATTCAATTATAGAGACTAAGTTAATATGAGTTTTAACGTCTTCCCTTTTATCATCAGACATCGATCTACTACTTGTTTTACCTCTCCTATCTTTCTTAGGCATGGATCCTTCTTCATGGACCGTGTATATTGGTTTTTGTGAAATACCTACAGGTGCATTTTCACCAAAAAACATTTACAAACATCTACACACAAACATTAGCAAACATTTGCTAACGTTTGCCAACACATGTATGGCACAGTTGGTTAACAACAAGAACTCGACAATTTGAGTAAGTTTGCAAACATTTGCCATCGTTCCGTCTTGTTTGTACAAAATGGCTCTAAGAAGAGAAGTTATATGTGCGACTAGTTACCTATACAATCATGTCTGAGTTAGTAAAAAAACGATTATATAAAAAAAGAAGAATAAAAAGGCGTCCATTTTTTTAAATTTATTGTAGTATAGCTTATGACTGGCATTCCATATTTCTGGTTCCATTTTGTAAAATTCAATCAATTCTAAACATTTCTCATTATCCCATTTCATTTTTTTTATAAAAAACAAATAATTCTCTACTAATTACTAATCGCTCACCGAAAACAAACTATTCCTTTCTAATATAACAGACTATAAATAAAACCTAGTGTCTCCACGCACACACAACGAATCGCTTTGAAGTACCGACAGCCGAGGGAATCGTGCTAAACAATTGCAAACGTTTGCAATTGTTTGGGAGCCTTCTGAAATCTGTCTATACCAACCAAATAAAATTGTTTGCTAACACTTGCAATCATTTGCAAACATTTTGCGCGCTTGGTGAAAACGCCCCTTAATGTGTACCAGAAAGAAGATAATCCCGTGAGGTTATCTGCTCACCATTTTCCCGATAGCAAAAGAGGACCAGGAAGAAGACGCAACTCTTGGCTTAAAAACCTACGGCAATGGACGAACATGACCTCCATAGAACTATTCAGGGCTGCTACAAATAAGATTAAATGGGCAAATGCAATGGCCAACGTCCTTAAGGATAAGGCACCGTAAGAAGAAGATTTTCCCGATGGTATTCCATCTTCGACCAATTAAGTGTTAACCTTCTAAGACACGTTTTGTTTGCAACCTTGAGAAGAAAAGGAAGGTGATACGATATTGCGGCACTTGTTGCCCATTCATGCCCATTGATGTGCCGCTGTACAAGTGTGTCATGTTGTAGGTTGTACCAGAAAGTTAAAAAAATGTAATTTTCTAAGAAAATTTTAATTATGTGTATTTTGAATAAAAAAATATAGATGAAACATTATTTTTCATACTCCAAGTTTTTTATAGTTTGTAGACGGTTATATAAGTTAGGAGCAGTTTGAGAACGAATTACCATTTTGAAAATTTGGTCTGTACTGCTCGAGAAGAATTCATCCAAACTCGATAGTCAATGTAACATAACAAATCTTCTCGTTTATCATTAACATTTTTAAATCAAGAATTTTAAAGAGAAGGGAACTTTCTTGGTCTTTAAACCTCTAATAAAAACTAATTGTGTATTACCACACACCTTATTACCACCTATTTAGTCTGGCGTAAGATATGCAAAAAATTCCTTTCAAGCAAACTGAATGAGATAATTAAGAATGAAATTTTTGTACTGTTTAGGATTTGACATCTTAAGGCGCGTACAGAAACGCATGCGGTGAGCAACCACGAATACACATACGTGTGCAAATGTGGACGGCGCTTTCGTAACCTCTCGCTACATGCGATGCTTCTCGCGAATTACTTGAGCACACATGCTGCGAGCCAAAAGTAAGCAGCACATTGGTACGCAGGTGACACAGGTGACGCAGTGCAGGGCATTCTACACAGGTCTTCTCGAAAATTTTGAGGTGCGAATATCGAATATATTATATGAACATAGAAAGAGAATTTTATAATTTAAATAATGGCGTTATTTCTGGACAGTTCCGAATCAGAGTCAGACACAGAATTTGAAGAAACAGTTTTGTCATTCAACATGTCAAAGAGAAAAAAATCATTTTAGAAAAGCAACTATATGAAAAAGAGAAATACTCATGGGGAATTTGCACTATCATCAGAATTCTCCGAGTCGCGCTATTTAAATTATTTTCGGTTAATCAGAAAACAAGTTGATGAAGTACATAATATAATAGGAAACAGTATTTATTCAAATGGTTGTAATGCCCAAAAACAAATAGGAACCAAAGAAAAACTAGCTGTTTTTTAAGGTATTATTTTTATTAATTTTGTTTTATTAAAAATTACAAAAATATCATTTTAAACAATCATAATTCTATACTCTATAATTTTCCACAAAATTACGAATATTACCGGTATCAACGGTTTGAGGAGATGTCTCAGCAGACAACCTGGGGGTGAGTGTAGTAGATGAAAAGTTGTAATCATTTGAGCATAAAAAACAGATGTTGGGAATAGGAGCTAGCGGATTATTACAATGTTAATTCTCAGTATGCTGGCTACTGTGACTGGAACTTGGTGATGGAAGATGAGTTGACGAGTAATAGGGCTGCTGAATATGGGTATTAACATATGCACTTGTAAAAACTCTTTGTTGACTATGAGTGTAGTTTTCTTGACTGTGATCATGAATTTCTAGATATGCAGCTTCGAGCTGCAATATAGCTTGGAACACATCATTTCTTGCACGATGTTGAAATTTAGGAGGCATTTTTTGGTTATTTTGTACATCGACATATAAAAATGATAGAGATCATCATCCAAAGGCTTCTGTGTGCCCTTTTAACTGCTCTTTCTTCTGCCCTTTTTTGACGTTGCATAATTGACTGCTTTATCACTTCCTCTATATCATCATTTTTAGGTTTCTTATTTTTAGCTACTTTGGTTGTGATTGATTGGTCTTTAGTTGCCTTACGTTTGGTATTTTCTTTTTCGTTATTTTTTTGTATAACAATACCAGACGTAGACGGCTCATTAAATGTCATTTTTAACACTCTAGATTTCTTCGGTATCATGTCGAATGTCGCTGGTCACCTCGTCAAAAATTTCACTCTCTGGATCAACTATGGAGTCTTCCTGTTGTGGGTCTTCATCTGCACTATCTTCTTGTACATTACTTATTTAATTTAAATAATTGGGATCGTTGATATCGTAAAGAATTCTCTGGCTTCTCACCAATTCGATTAATTGTTAATTTATTTCGAATATAACCACACAAAATTTTACTAGAAACAAACCAACTGCTCTGCACGTGACACAGGAATCTGTGTCCGGACGACTGTGCCGGCAGGTTTTCATAAACACAGTTCTGTGCTGCCCTGCCCTGCGTTCCAATTCGCGCGGGGTAATGTAATTGTACGGAAAACAGAAACATGTGCTGTCCTACGCTGCGTTGCCTGCGTCACCTGCGTCTGAATGTGCGGCGCGCCAAAGTGTCGGTTTTTTCGCACACATCAAAGAAACATACGTGTGCGTTCGAGCTCAGTTTAGACGGATAGCGTGGAGATTTGTTGCATTTATAAGACAAGTTCGGATTTATTGAGTTTTATTTATTTTATTAATTTATGTGTAAAATGGAGTGGTCAAATGAACAATGTTTGCAATTAGTAGATTTGCGTGAAGAAAACCCTATATTATTATGTTATCAATAAACGTTCCTTAACAGGTATGGCTTTTCTTAAGACTGTGTCGTTTTTCTTTATTACGGGGCCTATATCATTTAAAAGGCGTTTAAAGTGTTACACTGACATACGTGTAAAATTTTGAATTTGTCCAGTATTAGGTTCTAACGCCAAATCTACTAGTAAATCGGACTTCATTTGTAGGGTTCTTCTTTTAAGTAAATGCGTCGTCCATCATCGCCTATTTTTCCTATGTTTTTTTTTTAATTAACTAATAACCACAAACGCGGCACTAACCATAAGCAGCTCATTAGACATTTTTTCACGAATGGTTGGAGCGCCTTGAGCACGCATACATATGCGGTGATTTCTAGGAATTGTGATAGACGCTGTTTTTAACCAGACGTCAGATATGTGACCATGACTATAGACAAATCATATTCATATTTGGAGAAGACTGACGTGAAACAGTGCTGTGTTAATATTATTTTAATATTTCTTTTATTCTTCTTTGGGTTATAATTGGATATTACTGACTGTATATTAGACTTATTCACGGACTAAAATATCATCCAAAATATAAGAAAATACAAGAGTATATTTATAGGCGATTGTGAGTGGGTACAACTCAAATAATGAGATAAGATTTTGAAATACCCGAACAGGTTCTTGTTGACAAGGTTTTTATGATTATAATGATAATCTGATTATGAATGGCAAGTATTTACTAGCTAGCTTTAATCGTAGAAATTAATTCAAATGAAGTACATTACACTATGAAAATTCAACTTTCTCGGCTTCATTTGAATTTTTAAATATTCATGCAAAGAGAAGAGATTTAAAGAAAAGATATGAGTGGGCGTTTATAGTTTACTTTAATTAAGGTGACAGATTAAAATTGTCTTAAATATGTTTTAGGTGATATTTGTGGTTCTACATTAGATCAATAGATAAATGAAACGAAAATATAGTGTAATAATAAAAAATTCACTTCCCAAATTAATTTGGTTCAAAAAATAAAATATTAACTCCAATTAGCCTTCATTCTCTTCTATCGTGCAAATCGTTTTCTTCCACGTTTTTCCCCTATTTGCATCTTCGATTCTTTTTTCCATGTTATTTTGGTCGTCTGCGTTTTCTTTTATTTGCAAGATGATATTTTAAGGTTGTGTTTGGCCATTTATTGTGATTCTTCTTTCCATATGTACAAACCATATAAGCTGTCGGGTTATTATTACACACTACTATTATTATTGTTTATTGTTATTATTACATCTACTACGATTTGTTGTCTAAAATGTTCATATGTTCCAGCTTCTGAGGAATTCCATTTCCACTCTCTCAATTTTTTCCTTATGTGTCTGGCTAAGTTGTCAACACTCATGTTGGCAATAGCAACATTATAGGCTTTACAATGGACCTTTATATCGATAATTTGGTTTCCCGTTTAATTATATAACCTTTATTAGCTATTTATATTCCTGAGATGGTGTTATCGAAATGTGGTGTTATCGACGCATTTTGAAAATATCATGGATGGATCGCAAAACAAACGAACAAGTTCTCGAACAACTAGGAAAACAATGCGAAGTCTTAAATTCCATAAAGATCAGGAAATTGGAATACTTGGGGCACATCATGAGAGGTGAAAAGTACGAACTACTAAGGAATATAATGCAGGGTAAAATCAAAGGTAGAAGAAGCGTAGGAAGACGTAAAATCTCGTGGCTACGCAATCTCCGTGAGTGGTTTGGATGCAGTTCAATTGAACTATTCAGGCGAGTAACCAATAAAATTATAATTGCCAGAATGATTTCCAATCTCCGATAGGAGTGGAACTTGAAGAAGAAGAATTCCTGAGATGTTCTGATTTCATAACCTTGTATTTATATGTTGGGTCCTGATTCTCTAATGCATACCTATATATTCAGTTTTTTGAAAATTTATTTTCAAATCCCTCTTTGAATAATCCTCCAGTAATTTTTTCATAATAAATGAGACATCTTCCTTATCGTTGGCTATAACTACTTGATCATCTGCAAATAATAAGTTGTATTGTGTGTCTTGCTTCATCTCTATACCCATTTTGTGACAAATCTTATGCCAGGTATCTAATTCCTGGCAACTATATATCTAATTTCAGTCAAAAAGAATTGAGGTAACTCTGCCTCAATTCTTTTATAGCTGATATTATAAACAGCTTTCACTCTTTCACATATACTTAATTTAGGTTGCTATTTCTTAAAACTTCAAACGGTTTTATTAGGGGCATGTTATCATAAGTTCTCTCTAAGTCAACAAAAACAAGATGTGTATTTAGCGTCCTTTCTAGTCTCTTTTCAACTGTTTGGATTTTCCAGCTCAGAAACTACTCTGTTCTTCACTCATTTCTTGTTTTATTCTTGATTTAAGTACCTTTCCATAATAATATAGTCTTCCTATTGAACTCGTCTACCTACGTGTTTAAGTACCTTTTCATATAGTCTTCTTCTTGAACTCGTCACACTAATCCCAGGTAATTCTGGCAATCTAATTTATTGAACGTAGTGATGTATTTTATCCCCATTTTATTACTCTCAAAAATTGTATGTATACAATTTAACCATTTGTAAGGGAGATGGTGAGCACGCATCTTGCTTCTATTGGAATGGAGTTAATGGAAAGCATGACAGCAACGAAATTGGATTTATTCTGTTAAAGTATATTACAAACTCCCTTACACAGTTTTGAAAATATCAGTGTTTTCAGACACTTGTGGAGGCCAAAATAGAAACCAGCAAGTGGCTGCTGCACTTCTCTATGCAGTGCATACTACGCACTTGGAATGCATAGAACAGAAAATTTTGGAGTCAGGACATAGTCATATGGAGTGCGACTCTATGCATTCGGCGATAGAGCATTCTAAAAAAAACGAGCAGCTTTTATCATGAACGATTGGCTAGAAATATTTAGGTTAGCACGACAGAAAAGATTACAGAAGGCAGTGGCGCACCCAGTTTGGGGGTCAAAACCCCCCAGGACCCTATTCCGACACTGTTATTTACAAATCTTAAGGAGTTAAAATGGTGGAGGTAGCATAAAAAAAATCGGTGCCCAACCAAACCACCCCCCCAGAGGACAATTCTAGGTGCGCTACTGACAGAAGAAGCCGTATGCAGTACGAGAACTTAAATATACAGATTTCTATGATCTAAATAATTTGGATCAAAGAAAGTTGATCAAAGAAAGGATGTTTTTGTCTGTTTCATCGATTACGAGAAAGCATTCGATAATGTAAAACACGAATTGATGATAAAATACCTACAAGAGTCGGGATTGGATGGCAAGGATATAAGAATTATCGCCAACCTGTATTGGAACCAGACAGCAACAGTATGTCTTCAAAATTTCAACGAAACAGAAGATTTCTCCATTAAAAAAGGAGTAAGGCAAGGTTGTATACTGTCTCCAATGCTGTTTAATTTATACGTAGAAAAAGCCTTCGTAGAAGCAGTGGCAGACTCTAATAAGGGTATTAAAGTTAACGGCATATTTATTAATAACATCAGGTATGCCGATGATACAGTCATAGTGCCTTTAGTTCAATGCCAGCCATAGTTCAATGCCTTTTAAATGATCTAACTCTTGCAAGTGAAGCTCGGGGTTTGAAAATAAATATAATAAATAATATAATATAAATATAATATAATAAATATAATATATATATATATATATATATATATATATATATATATATATATATATTATAATATATATAAATTATATAATATAATAAATAAATATAAGACAAAAACAATGATTATAAGTAGAAATGATTACCCCAACGCAAAGATATATGTCTCTGGAGAAGAAATCGAACAGATCAGGCAATTTGAATACTTGGGTTGTTTTCTGAACGAGGGTTGGGATCCCGAGAATTAAATAAAGAGCAGAGTTGAACAAGCCAGAAATGCATTTTTGAGGCTTCGTAAGTTTCTGACTGATCGCAAATTGGACTTGTACCTTCGATACAAGATGCTTAAGTGTTACGTGTGACCTGTTCTCTTGTACGGAATGGAAGCATGGACGGTAAAGGTCAGTTCCATTAACAAACTTGAAGTGTTTGAAATGTGGTGCCTGCGTTGAATGCTTAGAATATCATGGACGGACAGGGTCAGAAATGAGGAAGTACTCAGAAGAGCAGGCTTACAGGATAGGGAACTTTTTAGTTATGTAAAAAGTAAGAAGACTGCATACTTGGGGCACATATTACGAGGAGAAAGATACACTTTTCAGCAACTGATACTCGAAGGGAAGATAGAGGGTAAGAGAGGTCTGGGAAGTAAAAAAATGTTTGGGGTGCGCAATATTCAACAATGGATAGGAATCCACAGCTATAAAATGCTTCGCAATGCTGCTAAAAATATAATTATTTTATCCTGACTATTTAACATCTCACCTGACAAGACGATGTACGGTGGACGCCTACGTAGAAATGCATGGCGCCTTAAGAAGAAGAAGAAATAATTTAGCACGAACAATAATAAAAAATAGACCGAAAGATGAAGACGACTGCACAGTATCCTAGCTAAAAATTAAATGCTTCACATTTGTAAAAGAACATATATGTTGTTTCAATATTAACGGAAGTATGTGATATTTGCATATCACATGCGTGAATAATTGTGTAAATTTAATTGACACCATTTTGGAAAATGAAATTTTTTTGAAAGCCAAATTTTTTAAACAGGTTTTATAGTCTTTAAAATCGTACTCTTTTAGTTTCAAAATAATATAAGGATGTCTTTGAAAGATGAAGACGGCTGCACAGTTTCCTAGCTAAAAATTAAATGCTTCACATTTGTAAAAGAACATGTCGATGTGATTTTTTTAAATATGATCATTCATATCTAAAATAGTATCATATCATATATAAAAAATTAATTATTTCTTGTGGTCCAGGAAGGAGTATCCGGGATATTTCAGAAATAGAGTTAAAATCTCTCTATAACGATTTACTCCCAATTTCAACTTTGAAAAAACAAGATCTAGTCAAATTTTGCAACGAAAATCTCATACCAGATGAAGTTCATCATTATTATAAAAATCTACCAACAAGTACCTTTACAATTGACAACCTGCCAAAACCTAATATTAATAAGGAATCAGAATGATTCAATATCAATTCATTTCTTTGATATATTTTGTTTTGTTGTGTTCAATTTTACAGGAATTTATTATAATTTATATAGTAAACGAAATAGTAACATTTTTTATGTACAAGTACATAAAAACAAATTCATTAAGTACATTTAGCTTAATAATTTTAAAATTATTGAGTTCTGATCATTTCTTTTAAAACAGGATAGTAAAGTAACACCTAACTTCCATAATATCACTTCTATTTAGAGTAATCATAAATAAAATTATAAAGCAAAAAACGAACAAAATGTTGAATATCTCTGTTGTTCTTATTTTGCAGTTAGTGAGTTTTACCTCTATATAGACGATATGGTCATAAGAATATGTGAGAATTAATAGCAAGAAATACAAACTACAGAAAACTAATCAGATCAGAAATTGCTATTACTGTAGACTCTCAACATTACAAAAATGTTCTACTGTAAATAATAAAAATAAAGCAAAAAAAAAATAAATTTTTCAGCAAAACATTTCGGAAAAGCGGGAAAACAGATGTACAGACAACTTTGAATATACCTTCGCAAGTAATATTACATCGGAATTAATAAATTTAATAGGTAAAACAAGAATCTATTTATATGAAAATAAAAAAATTGTATGTATACATCTACTTACTAAAATATCGCACCAACATCGTTCTACGAAAATGTCAAAGTTTAGTCGAAGCAAACATAATCAAACACACACAATCACACGCGCACACTGCGTATCACCAAAAGAAATAACATACAATTACACTGTTTAAGTCGATTTCATAATTTATCTAATAAAAACTCCAAAAAGTAGACCAATACCACCAATATCGGACTCACTTTCACTTACAAGAATTCGTGACAAATTTATTCCTAATCTATCAGCAGTCGAGATAGGTAATAAGACTACGAGAAGTACTAGTATTGCTTACGGTACTGATTGTTCTAAGTAGATGAAGATATCGGGTAGCCCAACAAAAATTTAATATCGGAAAAAGCTATATCGAAATTTCTTTTTTGTATTCAAGACAGAAAATATTTTTAGTCCAGGCTGTGAGGCCGCTCCCTTTGGGAAAATGTTTCTGATTCGGTTTCTTCGCGGATTTCGGTTCAAAAATGTCCCCTTTAAACAAATCTGAAGGGTGCCGGGCGAAATTTTTGGGCAGAAATTGTTTAAACAGTTTTTTTTAACAAATTCCAAAAATATATTTTTTTTAATCTGGAAAACGTTTTTTTGGGTTTTTTGGGTCATTTTAAACAAAAAAGGTCTCTTGTCATTTTTCTCTAAAGTTGATAGTTTTCGAGTTATAATGCCGGGTCCAGACCAAGCAGACAAAACAAAAACATTCATGTTTCGCGACAAAGTGGCGACAAATCGAAAACATTTGTTGAGACATTTCTGAAACAATTTTGTTTTGTTTGCAGATTTGAAAACTTTTTCAGGTCCCGTCTCAGGTCGGTAAAGATCAAAAGGTCTGTGTTTTGTCTGTGTTTTTGACGACAAATTGTCGACGCAGTGTGGACGCGTGTGCGTGCCAAAACAAGTTAAGCAGTAGGAGAAATAGAATGTACAATTTTTATCAAAATCAAGTGTATTTTTCTGTTGTGTAGTGATTAAATAAATACTAGTGTATTTTTCTAAACATGTCGGGGGACAAAAAGTGGAATACACAAAATACATGCAAGTTAATAGAACTTTACAGGGAGCATCCGATATTATGGGACCCTAAAAATAAAGATTATAAAAATCGCTACAAGAAAGCCGATGGATTAAAGGAAATTTCTTTATCGCTAAATGTGCCACTAAATGATGTTGAAAAGAAAATAAAGAATGTTAACAACCAGTATGCTAGAGAAAGACGACGTTTGGGTTTTCGTTTAGCAACCTGGGATGATGATGAGAGCAAAAAAAAAACAACTTGCGGCTAGCAATAAATCTTCAGTTTCATTTTTTTCTTGATTAAAACGCCACATGGTTAACCAACACTAATCACAACAACAACGTCAAAAATTGAATTTTGTTTTTATATTTTGTTGTTCTGGTTTGGACAGTTTGTCTCAATTTTGTTTTGTCTGTTGACGACAAATATTGTCGTCGGTTTATCGTGTTTTTGTTTCAGAATTGTGTTTTCGTTTTGTCTGCTTGGTCTGGACCCGGCATAAGCGATTTAAAGTCTGAAAAACACGAAAACACGCATTTTTGAGGCTTGAAAACACATATGTAAATTATTATTTTTGAGGTTACCAAATGTCTAAATTCAAGTTTAAACATTCAACTTCAAGTCTTTAAAGAGTAATCGGGGCTTATTTTAATTTAGACCGTTGTTTTTTAATTGTTAAATATGCGCGTACACTCAATGCGGCGCGCTAGAGTGCGCTTCTATCGTACTTATGCATAGTTTACATATACACTTACGCAAAAAAAAACCCGAACAAATCCTTGAAGTTTATTAACATAGTTTTTTCCATAATTTATTTATGTAGGTATTAATTATTGTCATTGGGCTAATTAAATAAATCAATCATCGCAATATAATAATCGTATATAGTTTTTTTTTCTTCCAAATTTGAACAATATAATTATTATTTATTTAGTATATATTTATTTATATCAATTGTAAATAATATTTTTAAATTATTATTTAAATAATATAATGCAGTAAATATTAATATTAGTAAACTTAATTTTAAATTGCGCGGTGTTTAAAAACAATATACTATCGCAAAAATGCAAGTTTTTACCTGTTTAACAATCGCGCGCTCATACTTGATTTGTTATTACTTAAACGATCATTAGGAAGACTATTGTTTAATGCCCATTAAAAGGGTATTATATTATTAATGTGTTATTAAAAAAATTGTGAATGGATTTAAAATGTCTTTTTCCGTACCTCTTCTTAAATGAAAACTTACCGAAGAAAATTTAGTTTGTATTTTTTGTAATAACATCAACAATATTAAGTTAGTGTAAAAACCTAAAGTAGATTTTTACATAACAATACAAAATGCTGCTCTTCAACCAAAAGACAATGTGACTGAAAAATTTAATTTAATCTAGCCAATATACCTTGTACCTCTGACGCACTTTACCAACACTTGTTAAGAGCTTTCACTAAAACATATATTTGGCGAAATGCCATATATTCCCGCTATCAAACTCTCGATTTTACACAATATGGATATTATATGCCTGATAGTGCAAAATTTTTGATAGTGCAATAGTAATAGTAACTAAAATGCAAAATCGACAGGAGATTCAAGCTTTGTTTCTAAGAAAATGGTCCACCCTACACAAAAAATGCTTATAAACATTTTTATCTTCCCGCGAGGGGGTTTTTAGGATAAAGTCCGGGAGTAAAAGTAGTAAACTTTTTTTCATCGTTTTTGGAGCATAAAATTAATACTCTCTGAAAAATTCAGCTTGTTCGTATGATTTTTAGGGCTCAACTCTCTGACGACTGGACTAAATGCCTTACATAATAGCTCGTCTTATGGGCAGATTACAGAATTTACCTTTCATTAAAATCTTACCGTTTCTAACTCTATTGCTTACACCTCTATCTAATTTCTGATTCATCATAATACCGATTCTATTTAATTAAAACTATTACTTTTTACAATTATTTCACCATTCAAAGTTCCCATATTATTGATGTCGGCAGTCGTTTCATCTTAAAAATGATCATTCTAGAAAATAGAAATATAGGCAAATATATTAAGAACAACAAGAGCCACAGTGATGTATGCAAACTTAAATGTGGCGACTGCCTAAAAACTTACATCAGTCAAACTGGTAGAACTTTTATAAAACGTAAACCAGAACATAAAAATGGCTTTCATTAATATAAAAACAGACTCTACGTACGCACATCACTTTCTAGACTAGACCATAATCATTGCAAACACGCAAAAAATGAAGTCAACTATGACTGTGAAATTTGCGAATATTCGGCATCGCTCCCAGTTTCTCTATTTAGACATAAATCTTACAATAATTTTCCTAGTTTTAGAAAAACTAATTTAGATGTATATAATAATTTTTCTTTACATCTTCTTTTG
Organism: Diabrotica balteata; assembly: GCA_918026665.1. Lineage (NCBI taxonomy): Eukaryota > Metazoa > Arthropoda > Insecta > Coleoptera > Chrysomelidae > Diabrotica > Diabrotica balteata. The sequence goes on from OU898280.1 coordinate 139,705,417, forward strand.
TAATAATTTTTCTTATACATCTTTAACCTTCTAGTATCTTCATGAATTAATAATAATCTATTCATTAACAATATTCAAAAATTTGGACAAAAAAAATAAGTTTCAATACGTCCGAACATATTTAATCTCGCTTTGTTTACCAACAATTCTAAAATTGTTGAATTTGAAGATTGTCCAAAATAGTTCAATTATAAACTGCTCAATATCAATGTTAGTTTTCGTTCGAGACGTCAAAGAACTAAGAATAACTGTTTTATTTGAATTCTCCAAATTTGAAGACGTTACAAAATTTCTGAAAATACATTTGCTTTAAAAAATATATATATATATATATATAACTTTTTTCTGTTGTATTTATTCAGTATTTTGTTTTATTGAGACACTATGTATCATAGAGACCTCAGACCTTTGTAAGAAACACGACCTTCACATTTTCTTTCCATCCTGATTTATAACTTGGGTTGGACGTTTAGATTGTTCTTTATTTAACTGTTCTTTTATTTTATTGTTATTTCGAACACATACATTTTTGCAATAAGTAATAAAATTATTTGTACTTTTTAATGAAAATTTTTGTTTTTTAGGTCAATGTACTTTTGTTTACAACATTATACAGTCGTTTATAAAGTTGCGTTTATTGTATTATATATTATTGGCATTTAAGCAATACGTATATTTATGACTAATAATATTATACAGTGTCAAATTGAAAATCCTCTATATTTCTGCAACTATAGAGAATTTAAAAATATATAAAAACAAGTCCTTATATTAAGTGGGAGATTTTGTAAATTTTTTCTAAAATTTTAAATAGAAAGTGGAGTTGAGGTATACCTCATTTTAAAGGTCGTTTATTTACTTTTTCAAAAATATGACATATTTTACCTTTCTTTCGAGGGTATCAGTCTAAAAACGCGCCAAAGTTTAAATAATTATATCTCCTTAACTATTGGAGATATTTAATTGTACAAAAATGAAAATTATCCCTTTCGATAAAATGAACAAAATAGCGTAGGGAAAATTGCGTGAAAAACAATTGCAAAATAGACGGTCGATGGAGTTTTTCCAAGAATAACTCAGCCTTCATACGTGCGATAAACTTTCAAAACCCCATCATTTAACCCGGCAACTGTGTTGTGGGGTAAAATCACTTAAGTCGTTCATTGGCGCTTGTTAAAATAGTGGCCATCGCCAGATTCTTCTGGCACCACGAATACCTTTCCATAACATAACAGACATTGTATTGCATTATAAATTTCAGTATCTAAATAAGATTTGAACGAGACGCGTTTTTTGGACTTGTGGATGATTGTGACTCCACCACAAAGTTGGAGTTCAGTATTATTTAGTTTTTGGCAATCTTGATTCCACAACACCGTTTCATTTTTAACAGGTAAGTTGTTATATGCAAGATTTTTTTTAATGGAAACATAATTGAATGATAGAAATATTAAAAATTAATTCAATATTATTAATTTCAGACATATAGAAATATGTGTAGTTGGGAGAAAGAACAAGAAGCCCTCTTGAAGCTTTGGCAGGATAAATTATGAGGATCAGAAAGCGAATCTGAAAATGAAATCAGGTTAGCCTTTGTCCCAGTGACGATGTTTTAGAAAACCAACTTGAATCAGTGGAAAATTGTCAGCCTGGAATTTCTAATCATGAAAGTCAATCATCGTCAGAAGAATCGTTTTAAGACAACAATACGTTTGAAGATGATAAAGAGTAAGACAATCTACGTTTTTTACCGAACGGGATGGGAAAACAATATGGGCAAAGAACTGCTCTAATAAATCGGTTAGAACACAAGCAAATTTAATCACTCTACTCGGCTATCGAGTATTGCAAGATGCCCATTTCCTGCTGCCCAATGCACTAATAAAAAAATCAGTTTGGTCGCTCAGAATTATAATGACCAACGTAAGAATATCACCAAGTCTACGAATGCAGATGAAATTTCGTACAGTTTTCGGATTCTTCCAAGATACTGGTATTCTAAGCTATAGCGCTTGAGTTTGATTCTCGCCACTAAAAACGGTATTTTCATTTATACAAACGATAGCGAGCCACTAGCTTACTTAGGAGGGCACGTAAAGCTGTCCGTCCTCCTTGACTAGGGTGCATTGACACTAGTTATCTGAATCAGGGCCAAAGATGCAATTAGCCCCGGAGCAATCTGACAGGAGCTAGCCAGCAAAAATGCCATACGACCAGATTTAGCCATACGGCTCACACTACCTCTAAGAAGAAAGTCACTCATCCCAGATACCCACAATATCAAAAGGATTGAGCTCAAAAGGTTTGGACTCTTTCCGTGTTATCGAGTCCTAGGTGACCTTTTACGTCGGTGTATCTCCCAAAAATTTTCGCAGGTTTCTGGACGTCGAGAGTAGCACAGCTTTTTGCATGATCTTATATAGATGTTCATTTAGACCAGCTTTTTTATGTTTTCTAGGAGGTTCTTCGAAATGACTCCAGTGGTAGAAAGAATAATTCACAGACCAAACACTACAGTTTGGTCTGTGAGCACAGTGCGATCCCAGTATACGATACGATATTATTATTAATATTATTATTGTACAAATGTAAATTCTGTAAGAGATACACTCGTTCATAATTATTTATTTAGGTGGTGGTATTATTTTTATACGAAAATAAGTTATATGTAAATTTATCAATTAATATCAATATTGTGTGTATACAATCAAATTACGGTATCTGTGATGTTGAACTAACACTTCTGCTTCTTCCACAATGCACTGGTAGACCTCAGGGGGGCAGAATCTTCTTAAAGTTGCCTAGTTAGGTTTACACAAAAAAACTGGAGTATTTATCGCGGTGATCTATACAAGACTGAGGTGCGTGTAGTCTTGTAGCTTCGCTTCCCTTAAGTCTCATAGGGGCGGTGCGGACAGGGGCGTATTAATTTACGTTTACGTAAGACATACACACGTTAATAAAAGAATTAAATATAAAAATAAAATAATAAAAAAAATATTAATAAAAAATAAGAATATGTGTGGAGAAACGTAACAACATTTTTTGAAAAACTAATACTTTATTAATGGGGTCCTTCAAATATATATTAAAAATTTTTTTTCGAAAACAAACCGTTGTGACTAATTCCTTTATTTGAGTTGTCTTTTGTTTTATCTGCACTACTGCTCTACTACTATGGTAAATATTTGAGAGATAGATGATTTCCGTAGAGTCTACATTTTTTCCTTACTAAAAGGCTAGCCCTTCACTTGAGATTTTTAGTTGCGGCGACAAAAAAATCGCTGTCGTAGAAAATCTAGAGGGTGCCATCATTGCTATTTATAAATCGCTGAATTACATCAGTTTTTCAATGGATGACATTGAAACTACTTGTGTGGTCGCTCTTTTGCTTCGGGCGAGAACTAAACAACCTTAGTTATTTTCTTATCCGTAGACTGTAATATTATATTATAGTCTTCCTTAGTAATCCTTATTGGATTCATCCGTTAATAAATTATAACGTTAATAAAGATTTTTTAAACGACAGTTTTACATGATATTTGAACAATAGTACTTGAAATAAATAGTACTCAAAATACCCCCAACATTTCCAGTATATTCCTCGTTGTCTGACATTAGAAAAATGGAAATGAAATATTCTTAAAGACACACCAGGCTTAGCTGGCATCAGAATCGCGACTAAACAATCGTAAGGGGATCCATGTCTATGCTTGTCCGTATAATTTATTGTGGTATGCGACTATCACGTTGCGGTAAACATAAGACAGGTTGCGTTTTCTTAATCGCTGTGATTATTTAGTCGCAAATGGATTGACTTGTATCTGAAACAATGTGCTTAATTTTTGCGACTAAACAATCGCGCGACTAAAAATCGCAAGTGGAGGGCTAGCCTAACACGAAGTCAAAACCATTAAATAGTCTACAAATTGTACAGTGCTTAACAAAATTTTTAATTTAAGAAAAATTTAAATGTAACAGTGAAATGCGAAAACAACAACTCTTCCGAACTGCTACAGACAGAGTAAAATGGGCCATGATGATCGCCAATTTGACTCTACCACTCCAATTTGTAGTTCCAATATCAAAATCTGACGAACTCTTCTTCCTCCAGCGCTCTTTGGACATAATCTTCACGAGAACTTTTAATTTAAATGGATACTTCTTATTTCAAATTACGTAAATTGCGACACTTTAAACTCTTAACATTTATAAGCACAAGAGATATAATTTTTTAGTTATATATATATATATATATATATATATATATATATATATATATATATATATATATATATATATATATATATATATATATATCCGGTTTTTTTAGGCGTTACGCCCGTCCGGTAGGGATCTATGGAGGAGTATCACCGAGCCGCAAGCCCTTATCTCTTGCCGTACTGCTCCACCATAGGCCGATCAGAACCCAGCATATCCTAGTCTAAGCCGCAGATACATCTAGAATTTTAAACTGCTGCGTTAGACTTTTTGTTTTCTGTACACCGAGCTGGGGCTCGACCCACATCCACTAAACCATTCGACAGTGAAGCGAATGAGAGGCAGCCGCACAGCCCGCTGAGCTATCTGACCGACTTAATAATTTTTTAGTTACTAACATTTTATAACACGGCTATGACAAACGTATTACTAGTGCAAATATTACTATGGCTGATGTTACCTTTACTTAAATTTTTCAATTATTTCTGTCTTCTCAATAACTGTCTTCAAGATCCTTTTGAATAGAAATATTCACCCTATATCTAAAAATTTTTAAATTTTCTAACAAAGCTCTTTAGTTATTTTGTAGCATTTGTATTTTCTTTTGTATGTATTAAAAATCACCCTGTATGTATTAAAACACCAAAGAATATTTTCTATGTAAGTATTTCTATTTCCTATCGTAAATGTTAAAACACCGAAAAAATATTTTCAATCCTTTTGCATCGTTGGAATTGATAATAAACGCATTTTAAAGTTTGTTTATATATCACAGATGCGTATTTCCTTGGTATTTCTTTGATCATGAATCCGCTTTAGGATATTTTGCGCGTCAAATAAACAGAATATTTTCGTTTATGCTCTGTTTATACCGAGTTGGGTGAACGATTGTTAAAGATTAGCACTCTCGGGAAGCCGCTATTAAAAGCGTTTAGTTTTAGTGGAGTCCGAATTTTCCTTCTAATTCGTAATGTTTTTTTGTTTTTTGTCTTTTGCCATGGGAAAATGTGTAGTGTGGTTTCAGTTAAATGTGGAATTTAACTGAAGTTGGATTTGAAATTTTGATCATAAAGGAGCTCGGATCTTCAGAAAGTCGGCAGATCTTGTTTGTGGAAAGTTATATGTTTGTATTATGTCCTAAATGGAAGATTTGTAAGGTGTTACAACGATATAAGGGGTCCACATGTTTTCTATGAGTTTTAAAAAGCCAAGCTTTGAAGATTGCAGTTAATTAACCCGAAGTCCGATGATCCAGCCCAACTTTGGCTTCCTTCGTCTATTTGTTGTCCCTTGTCATGCCAGATAATTTTGCAGCTTGTGAGACGCGTTTGTGTTATTTTGCAGTGTTTAGAAAATCAGTTCCAGCTCCAAAACTTTTAAAGGAGGTATATTCAGCGAAATCAGGTACTCTTTTTGTTAATTTTTTTAAAGTAAAAATAAAATTTTTTCATCAATAATTGCTTTCATGACAATTTTAAAAAAAATTTACAATAAGTAAAATTATAAATATTAGGGAGTGGCTAACTGTTATATTAATTATTCTTATAAAGTTTTAAAATTTAATCTTGACATATGACAGTTAGCATTATTTTCTTAAGACATTGGGTACATACATAACCATAAATTTTGAATTTGTTTTGTTTTGTTTTTAAAAAGGTCGACCTTAATGTAAACTGCATTGAAAGATCTAGATGATTTCAATTTATTAATAATATGGTGAGATAATAATAGATATGTAATGTTTCTAACTAAACCAAGAGTATTGTTTCCTTTAAAAAGATTTTTTAGGAAAGAAAAGCCTATCTTTCCACCCAGCAGGAAGATTCTTGTAAGCCACGTCCATTTTAAATAGCTTAGGAACTTCTTCTGTTGTGTTGTCCAGGAAATCCATGTAGTTACCCTTTTGATTCACTTTTTGTAGTTACCCCATTTAAGTCCGTTTTATTCACATTCTCACGACCCAGCTCTCCAAACAAACCAAGAGTAGCCGTTTGCAAACGTCCCATTTGTTTTGCTTACCCTATCTCGAGCCCAGTAATTTCTGTCCCTAATTTTCAACCTCCTATAAGTAATACCCTATGTGGTAGGCAATATAACCGCTAAAATTTGGAAATTAAATATTTGAGATTATTTTCTCGCAAAGAGGAACTATTAATGAGAGAGTATGATTAATTTTCTTTCGGAGTATATCTTATGAAAATAGAAAAAAGAATGAGTTACTCCGTCACAATTTTTGCAGACATTTGTCACGGATTTTAACACAAATGTTTATTTTAATTTTTGTAGTAAAAGTACCCTCAATTTCTCTTGTCCAAAGACACATTTACGTGTTTCTGAAAACAAATTTTCCTTTGAATATAAATCGTTGACATGCTGTTTAAAATCAGTAGTATTCTTAATTTATATTCTAGTCACCTTGAAATGCATTTAGTTCGACAATAAAAACATTTTAGGTGCGCCAGTTGTCTGGTAGATACTAAAGTAGAACAATGTATCACTGTGAATATTCTTGGTTAAAATTAGTTTCACTTTTTTTCTCTATAAGAAGGAATAATTAAAAAATAACATCCCGAATTTTGATACTAGGAATGTGTTAAATTAAGATGCATAAAAAACAAATAGCTCCCAATAAAAGACTACTGATCCATCAAGTGTAACCCATACCAAGTGTAATGGATTCTTTATATCATTTGAAATAAAAAACCTAAATATATTTTTTTTACGAATTGCAGATAATTTGTTAATATTAACAATGTATTGCAAAATAAAAATAAAGTTAAATTAGATGTTGAAAATACTTTTACTACGTAAATTTGGTAAAAAATAAGCGCCTTAAGGGCGAAATCAGGGCAAAAGTTGGCAATTTCAAAAAAATCATATCTTAGCTTCTACTAAAGCAATCGTAACGTACAGCCTCGCAAAATATTTGTTAATACATATACCTACTTTGGACTTGACGGAATTTGGACTAGATGATGAAAGAGGGGATAGACTTGTAGATTTTTGTCAAAATGAACATTTTGCTATAATGAATACAATGTTCCAATTACCCGATAGAAGACTGTACACTTTGAGATCTCCTGCAGACAACAAAGACCGCATAGTTAGAAATCAAATAGACTATATATTAGTAAAAAAAATACAAAAACTCAATTAAATTAGTAAAAGCATACCCCGGAGCAGATGTCAACTCTGACCATAACCCGCTGATAGCTAGAATCCACGTGAAACTCAAAAATATTTTAATACCTAAAAATAAACCAATGTTTGATTACACAAAATTAAGAAAAAGAGAAATACTTAAAAAAATTATCCAACAAGTCAACTTAAATCTAACAGAAGTGGGAGAAGAAATCTTAACATCAGAAGATGTTAATGAAAAGTAGAGCAATATTCAGGAGGCATTACTAAAGGCTGCAGAAGAAAATTTAAAGCCTGAAAAGACAAGTAAAAAACAGAAATGGATGACTTCACAAATTCTAGCATTAATGGAAGAGAGGAGAAAAGCCAAAGGGAGAAATGAGCCAAAATACCAAGAACTACAAAGTAAAATTAAAATAGAGATAAAAAGGCCAAGGAAAAGAGGTTAACAGATCAATGCATAGAAATAGAAGAGTATGACAGTAAATACGACGGCTTTAATATGCATAAAAAAATAAAAGAACTAACAAATACCAAAAAGCGAGCACACTATGGGATACTCAAAGATGATAATGGTTAACTCATTACAGACATCAAATTTAAACTAAGATTTTGACAAGAATACACAATGAAACTATTCGACGATGATAGACTGATACAAGAAGAACCACAGGAATAAACAGGACCGAAAATAATAATGTGTGAATTAGAACAGGCAATTAGAAATGTAAAGACCGCAAAATCAGTAGGCCCAGATCATACCCACTGAGCTAATTAAATGCATTGACGAAGAAACACTGCATACACTCTTAGATCTGTTCAACAAAGTATATCTTCTTCTTCTTCTTAGCCTTCTGTCGTCCATGTTTGGACATAGGCTTCTCCCAACTCCTTCCATCGGTCTCTATCCTGAACAACATATTTCCAATTTGTTCCAGCTATTCTTTTAATGTCATCAACCCATCTCATCTATGGTCTTCCTCTTGGCCGTTTACTTTCGTAAGGTCTCCAATGTTGTATTGTAGTATTCCAACGTTGGTAGCAGTGTGGCCCACGAAGCTCCATTTAAGTTTGGCAATTTTTGTTGTTATGTCCTCGACTTTTGTTTTGGATCTCACCCAGTCGTTTCTCTTTTTATCTGACAGTCGTATACCTAACATTGCTCTTTCTATTGTTCTTTCTGTTGTGGCTAGTTTATTCATGTTTGCCTTGGTTAGGGTCCAGGTTTGACATCCATATGTCATGATAGGAAGGATGCATTGGTTGAACACTTTGCTCCTAAAGTATTGGGGTATTTTGCGATTCTTAAGTATCCAACTAAGTTTTCCAAATCCTGCCCATGCTAGTCTTGCTCTTCTAGTAATTTCCGCACTTTGGTTTTCTTTGTCAAGTCTCAGGATTTGGCCTAGGTAGATATATTCCTGGATTTGTTCCATTTCACTGCCGTTTATAGTTATATGTCTGGGGTCATCTGTGTTTGTTATTATTTTTGTTTTTTTCATATTCATTTTTAGGTCGACGTATTGGAAGCTGGCTGCTAGTTCCCCCAACATAATTTGCAGTGCCTGGAATTTGCTCGCTATAATCACTATGTCGTCAACGAATCTGAGGTGGTTTAACTTGTTGCCATTAACGTTAATGCGTTAACAAAATATATACAACAGGAGTAATACCCAAGATTGGTTGCTGTCGACGTTTGTAACACTACCAAAGACAGTACATGCGACGGAATGCTCCCAGTACAGAACAATTTCCTTGATAAGCCACACACTTAAGATATTTCTCAAAATAATACATGGAAGACATAAGAAGAATAACATGGAAGACATGGAAGAATACAAAAAAATAGAAGAAGATATAGATGACACCCCGTTTGGATTCAGAGGAGGACTAGGAACGAGGGAGGCTCTGTTCGCTTTTAACGTTCTCCCGCAAAGACGACTAGATATGAACCAGGATCTCTATGTCCGCTTTATAGATTATCAAAATGCTTTTGATAGAGTACTACATCAGAAACTCGTAAAACTCTTAAAAGAAAAGAATGTGGATAGTCGAGATATATGGGTTATTGTCAATCTGTACTGGAATCAACAAAAAGCAAAGGTTAGAATCGAAAATGTCGATACAGAAACAATAGAAATCAAAAGAGGTGTTAGACAGGGTTGCGTGCTGTCCCCATTATTATTCAATCTGTACAGCGAAGCTATTTTTAAGGAAGCAATATTAGAGGAACAACAGGGTATATCAATAAACGGAAAAATCCTAAACAACATAAGATTTGCAGACGACACCGCTGTTTTTGCAGACAGTCTAGAAGCATTGCAACGCTTAGTAAATAGATTACATCAAGTCAGTATCAAATATGGACTACAAATGAACGTCAAGAAAACTAAGTTCATGATTATTTCCACGCAACATACAGTAGGAAGGCTGGATATCGAGGAAAACAAGTAGAAAGAGTGAATAACTACAAATATCTGGGAACCTGGGTAAATTAAAACAATGACCAAGGTAGAGAAATAAGGACACGCATTGAAATTGCAAGACAAGCATTTATAAAAATGAAAACAATGTTTGTCAATCGAGACCTTCCTCTGGATCTTAGGATAAGAGTCTTAAGATGCTACGTGTATTTTGTTGTATGGAATGGAAAGCTGGACACTAAAAGTGAATAATATAAAGAAGTTGGAATCATTTGAGATGTGGTGCTATAGAAGGATTTTGAAAATACCATGGACCCAACGAGTTACAAATGCAGAAGTGTTAAGAAGGCTATAAAAGGATTGCGAGGTCATAAATCACATCAAAACAAGAAAGCTGAAATATTTAGGCCACATTACCAGAGGTGCGAAATATGAGATATTAAGGCTCATAATGCAAGGTAAAATCAAGGGTAAAAGATCCATAGGAAGACAAACAATTTGCTGACTAAGAAACCTAAAAGAGTGGTACAGTTGCAGCTCAGTAGATATTTTCAGAGCAGCCGCCAATAAGGTACGGATAGCTGTAATGATAGCCTACCTTTGATAGGAGAAGGAACTACAAGTAGAAGAAGTTACATCTATGTGTCACCCCACTCAATTTCTTGTCGAAATATACTAAGAGTTCCAGGTCACTGCGAAGTATTACATTGCAGGCAGCAAACACGTTTTGGAAACTGTTAAGTAGCTCTGAAAATATGGTATTTATCCACTAGACCTGTACATGGCCATCGCCATGGTCTACCCGACGAACTGGGGAATAATTTTTGATTTTGTGTTGGGAATCCAATCCCCAAAATTCGGCAACAAAGACAGATACACGTATCTTTCATAAGTATATCCTGCCTAGGCCGCTTAGAATAGTTTTTTAATATTTTTTAATACACAAGTATTTTTATCTATTATATTATTATATTTACAAATTCTATTAAATAATTCACATCATTATAACTTCGAAATTTTTTTATATAATTATCATATTACCAAATGTTTTTTAATAATAGCCATTATTCCTTTTGGCCTGCGTTTTATATTTGATTACAAACATATCTGGGATTATTGCTATTATAATTTTATAATTCATAAAAACTCACCTTCAACTGAAAACAGCTGCAAAATATCGGCAGGGGGTTTGGACATACACGGCAACACATAAACAGTCTCTGCTGGAAAGTCGCCCTTTTCCTGCGTCCTCTCGCACCTTCCTACACACCATCCGGAATTTAAAACAGTCTCACCCGTACTATCTTCTTCCAAAATTATTAGATCACCTTTCATAAACGTCAGGAAACTCGACCCTTCTCCTGGCGCCTTGTAATCTTGCAAAGCTATTACAAATTTTGATCGCTTTTTCAATCCTGTAATAAAAAAAGAACATAGTTGTAATAATATGCATAATATATTATAATCTATTGTCATACAAAATCAACTATATAAGTCACTGCTCAATTTATTAGACTCATTTAGCAAATTCTAGTTTTCTGTACTTTATAATCAATTATTATAATTAGCCATAAGTAAGAAACATAACACGGATGATAGTAGTAACCATTTTGTATAATAATTGAACAAAAACAACGTAAATTATTACAACATTTTACTATAACATTAATATTTTGTTAAGCCACTATTGGCTTTAAGTAGTGCAACCACTCTACTAGGTATGCTGTTCATGCATTTTCCTGTGATTTCTTTTAAATTTTCGGTGTGATTCCAATGGAAAATGATTCTTTCCATCAACTGAACCTTGTTGGTAATTATTTCCTTGGCTAACTGTTTTTTAGGCACTCCCAGATAATTTTCAATGGGGTTCATGTCTGGTGAGTTGTCGGGCCATGGTAAGAGCGGAATTTCTTGTTCTTACAAAAATTTTTTGATACTTTTAGCCATATTGCAAGGTGCTCCTGCATAAATATCTTATGGCTGTTACCAAACCATTCGTTCACTTGTGAAACCAATCTTGTCTGCAAAACCCTTTTGTATCGGTCGCATGCTTCCTTCTCCTTCTACGACATAAAAACGTCCTATACTTTTGCCGCTAATCACCGACCTAATCATTACTGAAGTGGGATTTTTAATTGAATTAATTACACACCCCTTTTTATATTTTCCCCCTGGACGTCTTCGGACAAACTGGCCCTTGTCATCCATAATTTGAAATGTGGCTTCATCGCTGAAGTAAACATTTGAATGTGAATAACAATTATAAAGTGCGAAAATAAAATGATTTGTAATAATTTATCTTATGACAGTCATCAATAGACCAGTCTCTATGGATCTTATCCTAAGCTAAGCGTTTTTTGAGCATTTGAGCATAGTTTTGGCTTTTTAACAGGCCTACGACATTTGAAGCCCATGCCATACAAATTTCGGAGTACGGTGGCCACCGATACTGAGCACCCTGCTTCTTCCAACTTATTTTTTATATTTCTATGGGTGGCCTTCTATGTGTTACAGCTAATTTTTTTTAAATTTGTTGCGCTCTGGGAGTGACTGAAGTTTTTTTGCCACACCGGCCTTTCCGAACTGACGTCTCAGGTTACTTCTCTTTGAGTTTTTGACTCAATCTTATCATTGACGACTAGGATACATCACATTTTCGTGCTACATCTCTGTGACTAAGTGCTATATTCTTTAATAGAGCAGTAATGGACGAGATTTTCTCAACAATTTACCCATCTAAAAATTCCAATTCAAGATTAATCGTCTTGTTTTATTATTAAGAATTAACCAAAATCAAAATTAACACTATTATGTAATATTGTCAATACTTACTTAGTGCAAATTTGAAATAAACTGACCACAAATCTATGTTTTAAGTAAAAAAACCTCAAAATGTACAACAATTAGTTACGCCACACTTTGAACACATTCTAATATCACTATGTCACCTGTAAATTTTTGACAATTATAAGATAAATTTATATACTCCATTCGCTTAGCTCGGGCACAGAATAATAAACAATCAGAAGGGACACTCTCAGATGCCGCCTTTGAAGTTTTTCAGCACGCGCGCCATGTTTGAGGAGGACACATACATATGATTTGTGTGGTTATGTAATTGTTTATATTTATGTTTAATTATATTATATTTATGTTATTATATTTAACAATGTTAATATAATTGTATAGTATGTCTATGATTGCCGTAAGTCAAATAAACCTGGTTAATTTTTCCATGCACACCACATAATTTCTTTAAAATCCTCCTAAAACATGGCGGAACGTCTGCGCGGAGGAGATGCGCGTACTTAATTTTCCGTGGAGAGTGGGTATTCTGTATGTTTATTATTCTGTGGCTCGGGCTTATTTTGACAGATTCATTGTCGGAAACCTACAACACTAAAATCCTGGGTCGTCCAAAACTAGCTTCTGATAGGAATAATAGAATATTATGATATTTTTGAATTATATTTTTGATGATATTGGATTATATTTTTGATGAATGATATTTTTGAATAAAAATATGAATATTATGATATTTTTTATCTAACGTACTTTATTATGAAGATTATATAACACAATATTAAGTACGTCTTCTCATTATATAATCATTTGAAATATTGCTTATTCAGCATTATTATTACTTTTAAAAAAATAATAAATTAACTGGAAGTTATTAAACGTTTATTAAATATATTCTCAAGAATTTGCAGCTAAATGATAATAAAAAGTTTAAGTTAGTTGCCTACATTTGGCGCAACCATTTCTAAGTCATAGTATAAGTTTGCAAAAGAGGTCGACGAAATACTCTAATAAAATGCGCTATGAGCACGTGTGCTTGGTTGTATAGTAATTTCCAGCCACTTCTAGTCTGTCAAAAAGTAACTAACTTAGTAAAAATATAATTACTAAAATCACTAGACAGTTCGGACTGGGATTAGCGAACCGAGTATACCGCTTTCTATGTAACTATGTACCCAATAGTTATGCAACCCATTCAACACCTTATCCAAATGAACATACTTTCAGTACGATTGAAATAAAAAAACTGAAATGTTTATGGTTAAATCCAATAAATTGAGCAGGGACAAGATATACTATTTAATAATTTATACTTTTTTACCTTCCAAGAAATAAACAACCAGATCCCTTATATCCTCTGCGTTCGGACTTTGGAAAGTAAACTCCTCCCCCCTAACAGTGTTCAGACTAAATGTTTGAGTAAACACTTTGTTCGTTTTTTGACTTGACACTGTCGTGATTTCGGGAAAAGAAAGTTCCAGTAAAACTTGTTCCTGGTCATCGACAACATAAACTCCAGTCCAGTTGACCGCAATAATAACGTCGTTCTTCGGAAGGTTTGGGCCTGAATTGCGATAAGCTTCGTAGAATCTTGAAAACAGTAAGGGCCACTTGAATTTTGCGTAGCTAACCACGTCTTCTTTCACTCGTAACGATGGAACCTGAAATGCAGACATAAATTAATGGAATCTGATAAAAAATGTATACAAATATTCTACAATATACAGGTATGAAAGTCCAAGAAATGAACATAAAGCAAATACATCTTAAAACGCAGCAAACATGTTTAATATTCTCTAATATATCACAGTTTATAGACATAGAGCTGGTACAGAAATATTTAGAAAGTGGGTATATTTTTAATTTTGAAAAAATCTATTTAAAGCAAGTTAAGATTTGGGCATAATAATAATATTTATAAATAAACAAACAAGTACAAGAACATATCTGTGATCCGAATAATTTCGTAAGACAACGGGAGACCACAACCATACCATATGTCTTGAAGCAACACTTTCTTTAACTTCATGCTAGGTATATGTAGTTATGCGGAACTACAAAATATAACTACAGTCCAAATTCAATGGGATTGTCAGGGTATCGCTTTAAAATGATAGATTCTCAGAGGGACCCGAAAGGAGAGACGAGAGACGAGTGTAGTTCAATGGTGGCATATATATTTTCATGTAAGGACCAATTCGAAAGGCAACCTTTACATTAGACTTCTTTACACGTACTGATATAGGAATAATGATTTTATGTACCTATTTATATTTTTAAAATAAAATGATTTTTTTTTCTTTTCTTTCACAGATAACTACCTCTTTTTATCCGATTTAGCAACAGATGTACTGCACGTTGGTTTTGATTCCATGTTACCCGACTGTGTTCTCATGAAATACTTCTGACTACCTGATTTTAATATTTATTTCCACTATTTGCCGGTGAGTTTTAACAATGTTGCCGTATTACAATAAGAATATTACTTTCGAAAAAGATAATATTGTCCTCCTGTCCCTCTCTTGACATTCAGGCATACCTCGACGACACTGATAAGCTACACGCAGTACTAAATAAAAAATTTCGAAATTTCGCAACAAGGCGAGCCTAATTCTTCTTCTTGTGGTGCCTATCTATTATGGATGTTGACCTGGCTTTTCAATTCTTTGTTTTATCTCAACTGAATGGTCCCATTGGTCGTTTATGGTGGTTCCTAAATAGTAGTAACGGGGCACTTGGAGTATTTGTTGCTGATCTACCAGTAATTGACTAGGTGGAATATGCTTCTTACTGATGACCATATACTTTGTTTTCTTGATGTTAAAATCAAGCCTGTACTGATTCTCCACAACTCCGTTACTAGCGTCTGTAAACTTTCTAAACTGTCTGAAATGAGTATGGTGTCGTCTGCATATCTGATGTTATTCACGCGCTCACCATTTATGAGAATACCCTCCTCGATGTGCTCTAAGGCCTGGCTCATGACGTGTTCCGAATAGACGTTAAATAATAGGGGAGAGAGTATGCAGCCCTGTCGTACTCCTCTCCTTATTGCAACTTCCTCTGTTAGTTGGTCTTTCACCCGAATGGTTGCTGATTGGTTGTAGTATATGTTCTTGATTACTCGAAGGTCTTGCAGTTGACATCTCTGCACCTTTGAAATAATACCTGAACCGCTAACAAGGCTTCTCTTGTACCTAACGCATCCCTAAATCCAAACTGCGTTCGTGAGATCTGTGACTCACATTTCTGATAAATTCTTCTGTGTATTATCTTTAAGAAGGTCTTATTAATAATGCTTAAGAAGGCTGATTAGACTCTTCGCATTTTTTTGCATTAGGTTTTTTTTAGGTATAGCAATAAATGTAGATTTTAACCAGCTCTCTGGGATTGTTCCCGAGTCATAGATTTTATTGAACGTTGTCGTAAGCCATTTTATTCCTTCGTCTCCCATGATTTTTAGAAATTCTGAATGAAAGTTGTCGGGTTCTGGTGATTTACCTTCTTTGGTTGCTTTAATTGCGGCTTTGACTTCGTCTTGAGTGATTGGTGGTCCTGTATCGTACTCCATAATTATCTGGTTGTTGTCTCTGTCGTCATCGAATGTCTTCTCACCGTATCTCTTCCATATATTCTTTGTTTGTTCAATATCTATTACCGGGTAGCCATGATCATCAGTCATATATCCTGATCTCTTGGGTTTGTACATACCTGCTGCCTCTTTTACCTTCTTGTGGAGATTAAACTAGTCGTGTCTACTTTCCAATGATTCTATTTCTCTGCATTGATCTTCCAACCATTTGTTTTTGGTTTCTCTAATAGATTTTTTTATTTCTTTGTCGATTCTTTTATACCCTCATATGTCTCTGTTTTAGCTCTTCTACTATTCTCTATCATATTTAGGATTTCATCAGTAATCCACTCTTTCTTTTTAACCGTTGTTGGACGAAGATGTTTATCTAGGATTGTCTAGTTAATTTTTTGTAGCTTTGCCATTTCGTTATCTGCTCCATTAGCATTGTCTGTATTTTTTAATTCTTTTTCTATATAGGTTTGTATCTGGTGCTTGGTGTCTTCATTTTTAATGGTCCTAAATCGTATTTTCTTGCTTTTGCACTTTCTATCTTCTTCAGCTTTAGTCTGATGTTAACTACCAGTGGATTATGGTCCGACCCGATATCAGCACCAGGATATGTTATGGATGATGTTATAGAGTTTCGGAATATTTTATTCGCCATAATGCAATCACAACTTTATCCAGTTCGGACTACAGCGGAAAAAATGATAATTGAGAAGTAAATTGTGTGCTATTAAATAAACAAATAAATATATAGCCGCTTACTATCAAGTGTTTACGAACTACAAAATGTCTGCCCTGACAGTCCTATTGAATTTGGATTATAGAAATGATATTACACTTAAATAATTTTCACGCAGTATCCACCGTTGCTATATTATTTTATAACGTATGTCGCTCGAATTGTATTTGAAAAAACTCGCTTATTTCAATATCCATGAAAGTTTTTGTAATAGAAAATATTTCTGAAATAATTTCTAGAATTTGCTTTGTTTTAAATTTTTTTTTTTTTGAAAGTCCAAATAACAATTTTATTTCAAAAGTTTGTATTGTATCTAAATAAATATGTAAGAGAATTTTTTACTTACCTTTTCTTTTACGTAGTAACTTTTCTTATAAGCTTGAACAACAAGCGCTGCCCATCTATCCACCGCTTTTTCTACACCAGTCAAACAGTAATCTGGAATATAATTTGGCAAAAGCGTCAACAGTCTCTCCACATTCATGTCACTAATATATTCTATGTAGTACTGCTGGGCTGCTATCATGGCTAGATCTTCTTCTTTATCACATCGGTACTCCCCAAATTTGACTCCACGGACAACTTGTTGGTATATCAAGTTAGTTGCGACTTGGTCTTCGGTAGGTTCATGCCACGGAGCAAAAATCTCCTTTCGGAAGAATAATCGCCATGGGGCATTGCGTTCTTGAGCACCTTGTTCCTTCGCATATTGTTCACACTGAAAACATGAAAATTGTGTAATTATTCCCTGTAAGTCCCCAAAGCAAACTTTTTCTGAATTTACTATATTTTTAATAAAATTTATCTGTTTTGATATTTACCTGTGATATGGCATCCATAACATGATCTCCTCCGCTACCTAGAGAAGACACTTTATCGAACAAGGCAATGTATAACGAAAATCCAAACTGGTCCTTTAATCCTATTTTATCTGATAACTGGTTGCAGAGTTCTCGAGCGGTCGTAGCTGAATCCGCTAGTAAAGTTTTCGTATTTCCATCCATAAACGTGATAGGTAACATTATAGGCTTTTTTGACTTGGTTGCTTGGAGTTCTAGCCAACTCGGTGGTTGGTTTCTAGTGCCGTTGTTGAAAGTTCGTTTAAGGCGGTCTTCACAATATGGAGCATAACCTGGCGGACCTGTGGAGAAAGTTATCGATGTATAAGAAAAGAATCATAAAGCTACAGAATAAGAATATGAGAAAAATGTTAACATTAAGAACTTTGAATGAATGAATGAATGAAAATAAGCTAATTTCAGAATTACAAAGTCGCATAGCTGCTCTATAAATGATCAGAAGAAATGGGAGTGGATACAAAACTAGAAAAGAAATAAAATACAAAGCAGAAAGATAATACTGTTACTTAAAAAACTATGAGTCATATTAACAACCTGTAAATATGTTGTTTATTCACTAATATCTAGATTTTACGACCCTTCGACTAGTTGGCTGAAATTGCAAGTAATAAAAAAAGAACCGGTCCATTCGAACGTTCCGGAAATACGTTGAATGAAAAATCAGCCGTAGCCTTCCAGTATTTTCGCCAAGGGTCGACATTCTTCTAGTCTAACATCTGTATGGGTATATAACGGGACCTTTTTAGAAAACAGGCAGTCAGAGAAGATAAATCGAGTCGAGTTTTAAAATGTAACGCACGTATAAATAAATTATGTAATTATTAGTCGAAAATAAATTGTTGTATAGTGGTTTAATAAATTGATATAAATTATCGTGTTTTAGTACAATAAATTAGAATTAATAAAGACAACAATACCATCAAGCTTTCTAGTAAATAATAACTGCTGCAGTTCAAAATTGGGGTTCACTCCTTTTCAACATGAATTCCATAACGTTATAAAAAGAAATATCTAAATTCCAACCAAAGTAGCAGACGAATTGGTGGCGATTAATTTAATGACATGCTCCAGGGGAACGTTAAAGTGAGTATAAAAAAAAGAAGCAGTTATAGTTATGGGAGATGCATGATAAATTATGAAAATATTAGATTTAAGTCTTTGGAAAATATAGTTCACATCTTACTAGCAACAACGGTATGCGATTGGCACAATTGGAAGTTGATAGCAAATTCAGAGTAGTAGGTATATATGTGTTATGAAACTATATCTAGTTTGAAATAGGAAATACTTAAGAAGAGCGAAAAATACACGGTGGATTAGAAGAATTGTTGTGAAAAGAAGTCATATAATTAGACGCAATAGTAAACCAAAAGTGATTGAACAAAGAAAGCAACTTAAAGTTGGCCCCTGTGATCAACAGACATATAAAGCTCTCTCCAGAGATATTCAACGAAGATGCCGAAAAGACAAACAAGAATACATCTCTGAAATCTGCCAAGAAATAGAAAATCACGGATATCGAAATGAAACCAAAGACCTCTTCCGGAAAGTGAAAATTCTTGCGAGAGAATTTAAACCCAAGAACTATGCAATAGAGGACAAACATGGTATTATCATAAGTGATATCGACAGAGTGTTGGAAACATGGAAAAACTATTGTTCAGAGCTCTACAGGGAAGAATACGTAAATCTAGGCCACACTTCAGCCCTCGAAAACACTGAATACAACCCTGAACCTGAAATTCTGCTGTCCGAGATTAAAGAAGCTGTAACTCACCTCAAGAAGAATAAATCCCCTGGCTGCGATGATATCACGGGAGAGCTCCTTCAGAACATGGGAGACAAAGGATGTTACATAATGTGGAAACTTTGTAATAAAATTTGGAGATGCGGAAAGTGGCCCAGAGAATGGCGCACATCATTGTGCATACCAATCCATAAAAAAGGAACAACTACAAAGTGTAGTAATTATCGTACCATCTCACTGATTTCCCATCCAAGCAAAATATTACTAAGAATCATTAAACGCCGTTTGCAACAGTACTTAGACAACCAAATTCCCCAAGAACAAGCAGGCTTTGTCAAAGGGAAGGGTACGAGAGAGCAAATCCTTAATATGCGGCAGCTCATAGAAAAGGCCCGCGAATTTAAAATTCCAATAATAATCTGTTTTCTAGACTACCAAAAGGCATTTGATTGTGTAAAGTGGGAAGTTCTCTGGACAGTTCTTCATGAGATGGGAGTTCCAGATCATTTGGCAATATTAATTAAAAACTTATACGAAGATAACTCAGTTAAAATAAGAATTAAAAACCAGCAATCTGATACCTTTAAAACCAGCAGAGGTGTACGACAAGGCTGCATACTATCTCCAGACCTGTTCAATTTATATGGAGAATAATAATGAGGAATGCACTCGATGGATGGAGAGGCGGCATCTCCATTGCAGGGAAAAAGATCTCAAACTTAAGATTCGCAGACGATACAACACTGATAGCAACATCTGAAGAGGAGATGTCGAGACTGATAAAGAGAGTAGAAACCGAAAGAAACAAGTGTGGGCTCAAGATTAATAATCAGAAAACAAAAATCATGATTGTGGACCACGCGAATATCCTCCAAACAACAGGCGCCCTAAATCAATTCGAGAAAGTAGACGAGTTCACGTATCTAGGATCTTCCTTAAGCAATGCAGCCTCCTGCCATACGGAAATTCGCAGAAGAATAGGAATGGCCAAGAACGCGATGAGTCGACTGTCAAAAATATGGAAGGACCGCTCTTTGTCCAAAAAACTCAAAATGAGACTGGTACGGACACTCGTTTTTTCAATCTTTAGTTACGGTGCCGAAACATGGACAATAAAATCAGAGGATAGGAAAAGGATTGACGCATTCGAAATGTGGTGCTGGAGACGAATGCTGCGCGTCTCGTGGACGGAGCACAGATCCAATCAGTCGATTCTCGAAGAGCTAAACATTCAGACCAGACTCTCCTCTCAGTGTCTTGCAAATGTTTTAAAGTTTTTTGGCCACATTGCGAGAAGAGACAATAACAACTTAGAAAGACTAATTGTGTGCGGAAACGTAGAAGGACGTAGAGGCCGAGGACGCTCACCTATCCGATGGTCAGATCAAGTACAGAAAGCCACTGGAGAGACGTTTTCCGAGTCCATGAGAGCAGCCCAAAATCGCAAGAGATGGAGAGAATTGACAGCCCGCATTGTAGGGAATCACGATCCTCAGCAATGAGGAAACGACAGGAGAGAGAGTAAACCAAAGACGAATGTCTTTGACATTAGCTGGTAACGTACAAAAATATAATGGGAAACTCGTTAAAAGTAACTAAGAGTAAACAGAAAATATATTAAAAGTGAAGGCTAGACGTGAGTGCCTTAGCAATGTATCTAACAATATTAACAAAATCGCAGAAGTATGTCTTTTTAAAATTTATAATGAAGTAAAAACTTCT
Source organism: Diabrotica balteata (assembly GCA_918026665.1). Taxonomy (NCBI): domain Eukaryota; kingdom Metazoa; phylum Arthropoda; class Insecta; order Coleoptera; family Chrysomelidae; genus Diabrotica; species Diabrotica balteata. The sequence continues at coordinate 139,726,652 of OU898280.1, forward strand.
ACTAGTAAAATGGTATAATTTTTAAAAATAAAATAAAAATTAAGTAAGTTTTTTAAACTATGGTATACAGCTAATTACTGGGAATTTCCCTTTTAAATTTTGTTTTAAATTTAATTTTTATACAAAAATTATGTAATTTCAAATATTCTTACCTTCCCTGATGAAAGCTCTTAAATAACTAACAAACTTTTCCGACGGCGCGAAACATCCGACACAAAGTGAAAGAAGAATCCATCCTCTCGCATGTGACGATTTAGAAGGATTATTAGTTAGTTGTTTACAAATTTGACAGTATATTTCATCTCTGAAACGAAAATTTAAATTATTACTTAATTATATTATTAGGTAATTAATATATTATTTTTATGGTAAGCATATTCACTTTCTACCTGCACATCAATCGAATTTATTGAATTTTTCATATAACAGTTGTTCTTGGCATGTAACAAATATGACTACTAATTTTTTAAACAACTGGCGGCTTCTTTGACTAGAAATTCATATTAGCATATGTAATTATTTACACCATACATAAAATTTCAGATTTTTAGAGTTTTTGTTAACGACACGGTTTTCAAACAAATCTCTAAAGCTGGTTAATTACCGCAGCTTATATTGTTGCGTAACAACAATATGTAATATTTTTATTTAAATTTGGATCATATCATCATATCACACTGTATATTAGTTTTAAATTTATAAAATTATTTTGTACTATCTAATAATCTGTACCGCGCCGATAGCTTGCATTCAAATAACTTTCTAGACATAAGCTTCTAAAATCGTCAAAGAATCATAACAATGAAAGGATTAACAATTTACAAATTATCGGTTTGAGTCATTCGAAAATTTCCAACAGTAAGGAAAGCTGAAAAATACCCTTCTCGGGTAGTTTTCCCAATGAAAGGAGAGTCGAAGGTAATTTAAATGTTTAAATATCCTTTATATACGTCTAGGGTCAGGGGGGCGATTTCTGAATTTTAAGAAACGATTACCAGCGGAGTGATTGAAGGGAGTGGGTATGAGTACCAGTCGGTATATTAATAAGTTTACTCAGTTCGTGACAATATTGTATCACCGACAAGTTATCTAGTTTTTGCACATAAATTCAAACTAAATTTCATAAATCAGCTATCGTAATCAAGTTAGAAATCCTTGACATGATGGATAAGAGACGGATATATAATACTAAAGATACTGCCAAATACTGTGAAACCCATAGACGAATAAGAGCTGAGATAAGAAAAACTAAAGAGAAATGGTTCTCGGAGAGATGCGAAGAAATCGAATATGTGGAACAACTGTTTAATGATGACCGTCCTAGTGGGTATACACTGAGCAATGATGATACTGGCCCTTCTATTATAAAATCAGAGGTGGAGAATGCTGTAAAGGGTCTTAAAAATAACAAAAGACCAGGCAACGATAACGTATACGGGGAAGTATTGAAAATGCTGTGCGAAACAAACAGTCAATTTCTAGACTCACTCGTCAGACTCTTTAACAATATTTATAACAGCGGGGAGTTTCCTGAAGACTGGCTAGAGTCAACTTTTGTTGCCATACCGAAAAAACCAAAAGCAAAGTCTTGTGATCAACATCGGATGATAAATCTAATTAACCACATTTCGAAGGCATACACCAAGGTTATTTACAACAGAATAAGCAAAAAATGCGAGGATAACATTGGAGATTCGCAGTTTGGGTTTCGGAATTCTCTTGGGACAAGAGAAGCACTTTTTAGTCTACAGGTACTCATCCAGCGCTGCAGAGATATGAACAAAGACATGTACATGCTGAACTATTCAGATCAACCGTAAACAAAGTCAGAATAGCCATGTTGATTGCCAACGTTCGAAACGGACAAGGCACATGAAGAAGAATAATCAAGTTATCGGCGTCCAAAATAGGTTGTGCTAATTGTTTAAAAAGACTTGTTAAAACGTTCTTTGCAAAATTTTCATTTGTCCCAGTTTTCTGGGTGGTTCTTCAAAGAAGTATACAAAGTGAACCTATTTCCCTAAGGACAAAACTTGTTTCCCAAAGAAAAAAACCGGTGTCTTATGACTGGGGCGTAAAAAAAGGCATCAGGAGAAAGTGTAAAAACAAACACACCTGCATCTTCGCTCATATATCTTGTTGACATTGCGTTATCTGACTATAGCACAGAATAATAAACAATCAGAATGCCCACTCTCCATGGAAAATTAAGTACGCACATCTCGTTCACGCAGACGTTCCGCCATGTTTTAGAGGGAACCAGTGTTGTTTATGTGTTGTGTATAGACAAAATTAACCCGGTTTAATTGACTTACGGCAATCATAGACATACTATACAATTATATTAACAATGTTAAATATAATAACATAAATAATAATATAATTAAACATAAATATAAACAATTACATAACCTCACAAATCATATGTCTGTGTTATGTGTTTCCTTCTAAAACATGGCGCGCGTGCTGAAAAACTTTAAAGGCGGCATCTGAGAGTGGACATTCTGATTGTTTATTATTCTGTGACTATTCGCTGTGAGCTTCGACGGTAGCGCTATCTCGCGGTTTGAAACTTGCACTTTTCTTGTAAAATCTGTGTAAGTGAAATATGACAAAACGAGAAAAATAGATATTTAAATAAAAATACAAAGTTATGAACTAAAATATTATTGTAAACTGATTACTGAACGAATACACAGAATTAATAGTAAAAGTAATTACGCCTTTTTATTTTATTCATTATAATTTTAATATTTAAGATATAAGTTCCTGCGACTGGATGACTACTTACGTAAGAGGCCATGGAGAAAAAGAAGAAGTTTATGTGAAAATATTTAATGGTTAAAGGTTACCTTTACCTCTTGTAACCATGATACGTGACGTCATTGGAGAGTTGCACGTTCGAAATGTCAGTTTTTTGTGTGTATCAATAAATAATCTTTATTAAATAGTTTGGAGATATCCTTATGTGTACGATTATTGTAATTATTAAACCTCTGAACTTATCTTCGTCTAGTAATTTCATCACAGAATGCGTACAAATCCCATTTAACTTTAACAAGAATTCAAATTCTACTCTCCAATGACGGCATGCGTGAACACAACCGATTTTGTGCTACGGAAAGATCCTATCTTGTTAGTCATAGTATCATGCTTGTAACGTTGTAATTCTTGTTTTCATTTTGCATTTTCATTCTGTTTTTGCTGTTATTTTTTGTGTGCTTAGGCCTTAGTGCTTAGATATCAATCTATTTTAATTTTATCAAAATGGATATTGAACATTATACTGGTTTTAAGTCTATATCACATGATATCCCATTTTAACCAGCTACACCAAAAATCTTATTGATAGCAATAATCCATTTTTCTCTTTGAACTACATATTTTATGCTTGGCAACAGGAAATGAATAAAATTTACAATCACTTATACCCAGTATTTTTACATGTATCAATACAACAGCTGCTATATCTTTTTCTTTTTGAAAAATCCATATTCGCCATTATTTGAATGTTTACAAGTTAAATGCACAAAACTGCCACTAACAGCGTTGGTGAAAACTGTCAAATCCCCTCTACTCATCGGCTCACAGCGAATAGTATAAGATCCCACTACAGGATCACTACGTTCATAACGTAATTAATCAAGCACACGTTTTTTACATACATTTACATTAGAAGAACACACAATTAGAATGTTTTTTATATAAAATTAAAGCTAATTGTCTTTAAACTATGATATAAGATTGCGTGAAAAAAAAAAATGGTCACAAAAAAGGGTTGCCAGTTGTTAAAACCGCGAATTATCAAAGATAAAGTAAAAGAGAATTAGGGAGCATCAATACCGGTTTGAGAAGTGATAATATGTATATTATTATATATCTATCAACGCATGCTTTAAAAACTCACACAACTGATACTTCAAAATTAAAAAATTACCTGAGTTCTGCCCGGAGTATACCGTGTCCAATAATAAAATGTAATTTTTCCAAATTACTAGTCGGCCTGGTCTCTAACCACGATTGATAACTATCGGCAGTATACTCCTCATCTTGAAGCTTCTTCCTTACGTCTTCACCTAATTTATTTTTTCTTTTTAACGTCAATGATACCAATTTATTTCTAATAGATCTTGGTTTTTGTTTTAGGTAAGAATCTGGATCCAAGCCCATTAGTTGAGCTTCTTGGAACTCTTTACTACGAATGAAGTTTCGACCGAGAGTAGCTGTTACTTTCGACATGACCGATGTATTATCTCTGTCCATAGTGTGGTAACGTGGTTCTGGAAGATCGCCGGTAAAACGCAGAATCGTTATCCATAATGCTTGAGCCGCCTGAAATTAAAAAATAAATGTTTTTAAGTGATTGTATTTTTTTGTATTATTAAAAATGTCTATTGAAACACTTCAATATCCAAAAACCATATTTTGGTAAGTTTTGAGGAAATGTATGAAAAAAGTAAAACTTCAATTGCTGTTAAGTTGATTCTCACCAATTTCGTAATAATCCCATCATATTTTTGAATGTCATCAAAAATCGTTCATGAGATTCGTTTATGAGATGTTACTCCGCACTATCTGTGATTATTATGCTGTAATTAACTCTCTTATTTTTGTTATCAATTTTACCATGTCGTTGGTTTGGCTCTTTTTGTTTACATCTGTTTTTCCTTTGTCATTTGGCGTGATATTTCGACTATACCTCTGCTCCACATCTTAATAGTTTTTGCACGTACATTTTGTAAATTAAAGAGTTGTAGCACATACAGAAACGCTTGTTTTGATGTTCCGATAAGGCAGCATTTGTCTTCTACTTAATGTTAAGAAGAACCCGTGTTTTTATTTTTTACACATATCTAGGTTTATTTATTTATTTACCCTATAGCATAAATTAAGGCAAATGCAAACGTTACATGAAAATGAAAATAATATAAATAATAAAATATATTTATTAAGATGTTGCTTTAAGGCAGCGTCACTACATGGGCATCGATGGCTCTGAGAACGTATTCAGAAGTAATCGGTTATATGGGTCGATAATAATATTAATACCAGATAGTCTTTTTGCCGGGCAGATTCCTTCTAATTGTTCTGACGCCGATTGTATCTTTAATCCTGTTTCAGGTAGAAAGTCTCGATAAACGCTAGCCCAGGGAGACCGACAGTTTTACGAGCTCTCTGAAATACGGTCACGGCTCAGTATCATTTTTAAAAATGAAAATGTTGTTTTTAGTGCCCAGAATCGAATTCGAATGTTTCGGCATAGAATGCCAGAATCTTGGCAGCTGAGCTACAGGCGCCACTGTATGGTTGGAGACTGAATCTTATCCTACTTTGCTGGGATGTCAGTATATCTACCTCATCCGGTACGGATTCTAATTAAACACATCCGTGTCTTACGATCCAAATTAAATTCTCCAGCAAGTTGACTAGGATGGAGGTTGAAGGTGTTATATATGAATATGTGGGTTTGCGCCTTGTTAATATATATCTATATTTCCAATATTTGTTTTTCTCAAAGTCGTCTAATGTTATGTACCTAGGAATTAGCAGCGGCGGGTTTCTAGATTGTATCATATTTCTTTCTAAGTAGAGAAACTAAAGAGTACACCAGAGTCATTGCTGAACATCGTAGCTGGAGATTCCCACAAAACTATTGAAAATTGAGAATATAAATCGGAAATCGAATTTAGGATTTGGCTCAAATCTGTGTTTTCAAAACGGTGCAAAACTGTACTGGCATGAGGATTTATAATTTGTATCCATTTATATCCACAAGAGATATTTATCTACACCACCGGAAATAGCAGCCCAAGCACCATCGGAAATTTTAAACTTACTTTTTTATAATTTTTAAAATTTTAACAAATTAAGAAATAAGAGTATTCTTACCAGTTGATCCCCTTGGGTGTGCAAAGGTAGTAACGGATGTTTTAGAGGTTTTCTAGAATACTGATGACCAACATTGCCTTGAAAATATGTAGCTGCGAATTTTTGGAATTTAAATTCACTAAGATCTTCTTCGTCGTCTGAGGCTGTTGTAAGAGGACTAATTATTTCATTTTCTGCTGGCCTGGATGGGAGGTCGTTAAACACTGAAGTTTCTCTACCTAAAAATACAGTAGTGTCATTATTATTTGAATATCTGTCAAATATTGTTAATTTGGTAATACCTTTTTTAATTTTAATTTTTGATTAATTTTTATTATTTTTTCCATTTTCTCCAGGAGTAATTTTTCTAGTAACTTTTTCATGGCAGGGAGTAGGCTAATAGGTCTGTAGGATGTTGTGTGCTCAGCAGATTTTCCTGGCTTAGCGATTAGAATTTGGGCTACCTTCCACAAATTCAGAATACCTCGTCTTTAAAAGAGAATTTTTACGCAAGTACGAAGTTTTTTTGGATTCAATATATGTACGGATCTTGATCAATGATAGAAGTAATAATAAAATACATCAAAAACATAGACCTACGAAAAAGAAACAGAGATGGGCTGGCCACGTGGCAAGGATGAAGGATGAAAGGTGGACACGCAAGTTAACCGAATGGAAACCAAGTACAGATGAACGAAACAGAGGAAGCATTCGTCATGGAAGCAGTATAGGCACTATGATTTAATACCTTGAGTTTGTTTTCAATCCGACGTCGCCCGATATCGGATCGGGAGAAATACGGTTCCAATGTAGGTGTACACTTAATCATCTAAGCGACGTAAAAGAAACCGAGAAATGAATAATAAAACAACTTACGACGAACTGTAAAGTGAATGTAAATATCAGAACTAGAAAAATAACAAACATGTCCAGTTTATAGAAACTTAACGTAGGACAGCATATTCATGCCCCTTAAAAATTCTAGACAGTGTCCTACACTACTACACCTTTAAATTAGATAAACAAATAACTAATTACCTGGTGTCGGTGCTTCACTTGAACTATCAGGTAGAAAATCAAACATGGCTTCTACTAATTTCGAATCGTCCACCGGTTCATCGGCTTTTCTAGCTGCTTCATTGATTTTATTTTTCTTCTCTTCTACGAGTTTCCTTTCTTCCATTTCGAGTTCCATTTCTTTCTTTTCTAGTTGATATATTCGCTCCCTAAGAATTAAACATTAAATAAATAATTAAAAATAAAAAATGCATTGATTTAATTAATAAATTTAATAAATAAAAAAGTAGAAGTCAACATAGAAAATGGCCAAAATAAGCAGGTAAGTAAACATAATGTGAACATTGTGTTTGAAATTTATTTGTTACATTTGTATAGTAATTTATCAATTAACGGCAACTAACTACAAAAAAAAAATGAAATGGAATGGAACAAACTAATGAAGAAGCTGGTTTTAATAGCTAACGATGGTGGATTCAATGATAATGGTCTGATAAGACCGAAAAAGTTCTCGAATTTTAATTCGTTTGGATAATTTCAATTTTTTATAAAATAATAAAGAAGCCTGGAAGGAGAGTTATTAACAACAAGGATTGATATAATAAATCGATGGGTGGAATATTTAAGTTGACCACCTAACAGAAAAGGAAAAAAGAAAACCTTGAAGACTTGGTTTTTCAGATTGATCGAATAGTTTTATAAATAAATGTATCCAAACATTAATTGTTAAAATTATTATTTTGTGCCACTGATAATGTGAATTAATTCATTAAAAATAAGTTTATTGACAATCAGAAATTTACAATGTATGCTCAAAATGTTCTTCTTCTTTTTCTTCCTCTTTATAAGCAATTCTGCTGGTTCATTGGCGGATTAATACCACTATGGAAGGTTGTCACTCCTTTTTTTGCACGGTCGTCCGATACTTCTTGTGCCGATTGGTGACATCTCTTGCTATTTTTACATTACATATTTTTATTTTAATACTTCTTACATTGAAATAGGAAGTGCAATATAAAATTCTCGCTTTCAAGTCGAATGTTTTGCACTCAGTTGTATTATGATGTCATCATGACGTCATGTTGACGTCATCTATTTATTTTTAAATGGAAACCTATAATTTTTCTGTCAAAATTATAAAGACATCACATCAATACTTCTTCGCAAAATTATCTTCTATCCCGGCCACCTTCGTTTAATTCTTCCAGTTAAGGCTTATCCTCGATAATTGTAACGGTAAAATTCAGAGAGATGTCTATTTCAAAAATATCTTTCTTTACAAAAACAAAATCCATTCTCGAAGAATATTCTAAACGTCATCTTGTACTAGAGGTAAGCTTTATACCTACCTTATACAACCCCCTATTGTGTAAAGTCTTGGGTCTACACAATAAACGACTGGGCGGCCTTCTATTCAGTGTGGTTTTGAAATAATGTTGAATAAAAACATTCATGAAATTAAAATGAAAGAATTTACGTCTATTAGTAGAAGTGCGATTTATAAAATTAGCACTTGAAGCATAAATCGCGGGAGGAATATGTGCATCAGTTTTCAAATATTTATTATTTACTAAATAATTTCTAAATTGAACCACTTTCACTTCTTTAGTTAACAATGTATCTGTTTTGACAACTAAATAGGTAATTAGACAAAATAATTATTAATTTCAAAACAGGAGTTTAAAGAATTAGAAAGAGGTAGCCCGGGCCCAGTTAAATGGTCAAGCTTATTCCAGTGGAAGCAATAAGGAGGATTATTTTTCGTTTTGGTACAGCTGACATGCTCTCTCTAGTACTACATCCCATGAAACTGTGGTAAAAAGCATGCTTTATTTATACGGTTGTGAAACACGACGATTAACAGAGACAGATTAATATCGAAGAAAGATATCTCGTCGAACTTAATGCAATAAAGTATGAGAATAGAAGGTACAGTGGTACAGATGGAAGGAATAAGAAACTTAATGAGCTCGAAAGAACTTAAAGAACAATGGAACAACCGAATTGAATGAAAAATGAACGTCGGAAGACATTTTATAAGGATTATATCATATTATAGGTACATTTTTTGGACTAAAAATAAATTTGAAGAAAACCAAGTTCATGGTATTTACAAAAGCACAAAGCATCAAAGTTAAGCTAGTACTAGATAATACAGAAATTGAACAAATATCTTTGTACAAATACCTTGGAGCATGGATCACAGAAGATACTGATTAGACAAAAGAAATAAGATGCCGCATTGGAATTGCACGGTCAACTTTTAATAGAACGAGAAAACTTTTTTGTAATCGAGATATCAATATATCGCTCCGGATAAGAATGCTTTAATGTTATATTTTCTTTACCCTTTTATATGGGATTCAAGCTTGGTCACGGATCGCAAAACAACCGAACAAGTTCTCGAACAACTAGGAAAACAATGCGAAGTTTTAAATTCCATAAAAATCAGGAAATTAGAATACTTGGGGCACATCATACATCACACATCAAGACGTAAAATCTAGTGGTTACGTAATCTCCGTGAATGGTTTGGATGCAATTCAACTGAACTATTCAGGCGCATATCCAACAAAATGATAATTGCCAGAATGATTTCCAATCTCCGATAGGAGTGGAACTTGAAGAAGAAGAATAAGTACATTATTATTATATCATATTATATATATATATATATATATATATATATATATATATTTAATGTGATAATTTCGACCAAAAAACAATTTATCAGTATGTTGGAAGTATCGGGTATGTGGTCTATATTAAAATAAAAATCTTTGTTTTTTCTAAAACTCAATATTTCGCTCTTTATTTAAAAGCTTCATCAGGAGTAACTGTAAAAAACAAACATTAAAAAAAAAAAAAAAAAAAAAAACTGACGTACACTTAGATGGAAAATTGGAAAATTTTTACTCCCAAATTTTTGGAACACCTATGGGTTCCCCGATTAGTCCCATCCTTGCTACTATTGTAACTGATCATCTCTTAGACAATGTGATCACGCAATTACCTTTCGAATTACCATTTATATATAAATATGTCGATGATATCATATGTGCTGTTCCATCTTATCACATCAATACCACATTAAACATCTTTAATTCATTTAACAAACATCTTCAGTTCACAATTGAAACAGAGACAGATCTTAGTATACCATTTTTAGACACAAAGGTAATAAGAACAAATGACAATATCTTGACATTGGATTGGTACCAAAAGCCAACTGCATCGGGCAGGTATATGAATTACTTTTCAAACCACACCACTCGTCAAAAATATAATACAATATTGGGTATGAAAAATAGGGTAATGTCCATTGTTGATGATAATTTATTACAGAAAAATCTGGACATATTATACAAAATTTTTCGAAACAACGGCTATCCTAAACATATTTTAAAAAAACTCATTTACAGCAGTAATTTCTATGATGGTCCTGTCCTTGATTCCAACAATGAGTCAATCAAATATAAAAAACTTCCCTTTATCAATGGTCTAACTCATTCAGTCATATCCATATTTAAAGATATTTCCAATATTAATATTGCTAAATACAATACCATAAATAGCAAACAACTTTTTTCCAAAATTAAAGATCCAGTACCAACCTTATATAGGAGTAATGTGGTATATGAAATACCGTGCCTAGAATGTGAAAAAAGCTACATTGGCCATACATCGCAGTGGCTAAAACAACGTATCACACAGCACAAAAGTGATTGCCGCTTGGGAAAAAATAGTTGTGCAGTAGTCGAGCATTATAAAAACACCGGTCATCTGTTGGACTATAACAATACTCGTATTTTGGCACAGACTGACAATTACAAAAGTAGGTTATTTTTGGAGATGTACCACATCAACAAAAATAAACAAACTTTAAATTATAAAACAGACACGGGGCAATTAAGCAACATATATTGCAATATATTGAACAAAATTTAAAACTCACTCACCTTAATGATTAATCATACTAACTAGCCTTAATGATTAATTAAAGAAATAATATTCCTCTGTTTTCTTATATTTTAGTTTTTGCATTTGAAATAATTTTTAGTTGTTTCCATCTCATTTACTTACTGTTAACGAACGTGCTCATATATATTTACATTTTAACAAACTTATATATTATCAAAAAAATGTTTATTTTACTACCTATCAAATTTATTTATGTGTGAAATCTTTTAAGTCTGTAAGTATTGTAAATCTAAGTGTACGTCAGTTTTTTTTTTTTTTTTAATGTTTGTTTTTTACAGTTACTCCTGATGAAGCTTTTAAATAAAGAGCGAAATATTGAGTTTTAGAAAAAACAAAGATTTTTATTTTAATATAGACCACATACCCGATACTTCCAACATACTGATATATATATATATATATATATATATATATATATATATATATATATATATATATATATATATATATATATATTTAAATAATATATGATATAAACGATATTGAAAGAGGTTACAACATAGACAATCAACAAAATCTACATCGACAACTACACAGTGAACACCCAACAATAATAGAAGTGTCAAATGCCGTCCTAAAACTCAAAGACAATAAAGCCACAGGAATCGATTAAATCTGTTGGAAAATATATAAAAAAAGGTGATGATCAGCTTTTTGCAGTAACCCATAAACTAATAGTACTTATATGGCAAAATGAATTTGTTCCAGAAGAGTGGCTAAATGAAATAATATACGTTGCATAAAAAGGACGATTAACTGGATTGTAAGAACTATAGAGGCATTACTCTGTTAGCATCTTCACCTGTTAGCACCCTGCTTGGCAGAGTCACATATCAGATCAATTTACGGTTGCAAAAGGCTTGAGACTGGGAGATCCTTTATCCACTACATTATTCAAATTAGTATTAGAAACTGTAATCAGAAAATGCAGCATGAAGATGGAAGAAACGATCATGAAAAATGAGCACCAGTGCTTGGCATTTGCTGATGATCTAACGATCCTAGCAAAAACCGAGTAAGAATTAAGAAGAGTTGTGAAGAAAATCATCGAAGAAGCACAGAAATTTGGATTGGAACTAAATGAAGACAAAACTAAATATATAATCATAGAAGGAACAGAAGGGAAAAAAGAAGACTTTAGTATGAGGTCAGTAAGTGGTAAAAGCTATAGTTTTAAAAGGGTGGACAAATTTGAATACCTAGGTGTAGTTTTCGATGAAAATGGAAAAGATAAATGGGAGCTCGTAGCCAGAATAGCAAAAGGGAATAAAAAATTAGGTGGTTTAAGAGCCCTACTGAACTCAAAATACGTTTCTAGACAAGGTAAACTCAGAATATATAAAACAGTAATTCGACCCACAGTAACATATGCCGGTGAGCCTGGACATTAAATAAGAAGGAAGAGGATACTCTGGAAAGATAGGAAAGGAAAATATTGAGATGCATATTCAGAGGACGAAAGGCAGAAGATGGTTGGGAAAGAAGAGCCAACAATGAATTAATGGCTTTATACAAAGAACCTACTATTACCAAGTTCGTCAAGGCACAAAGAATCAGATGGTTGCGACATGTGGAAAGAATGGCAGCAAACAGAATTCCTAAACTAGTAATAACCAGAAAATTAATCGACCCCAAAAGAAGAGGTAAACCCAGAACGAGGTGGATTAGTAAAGCGGAGGAAGACCTTAAACACGTGAAGGTGAGGGAATGAAAAAAAAAAGCACAAAATAGAAGCGAATGGAAAAATATTGTACACCAGGTCCTTCAGAGTAGTTAAGAATGTTATATATATACATATTTACGTTAAAGTTTTGTTTAAAATAATTGTAATTAGTTAATATTAGAATTATGTTGTAAAAAAAATGCTTTAGGCCTTAACGGCCTATTGTGCGTAAAAATAAATAAATAAATAATAGAGTGCAAAAATCGAAAGAATCGCGTTTTTTGCATTAATTGTTAATCATTAAAAAACGGCTCCGAACTTTACGCAGGAAACAGGTAGGTTTTCTTCTTATAGGTCTACAATAACTAAAAAAGTTGTCAGCTACCTGGATTATTGAGTGTCACGAAAAAATCCTTATTAGCCTGGACTAATATGGCTGGACAAGCAAGTGAAGAAACAAACTTCATATATTATGTAAACTTTACTAACAAAAACGTTGAAAATAAATATTCCTATAAATATAAATAATCAAATTCCATATTCAAATACAGCAAAATATTTGGGTATTGTCCAATAAATATAAATAATCAAATTCCGTATTCAAATACTGCAAAATATTTGAGTATTACTCTAAGCTTTTATGTAAAGAAGAAAAGAAAATAATAATTCTGATTGAAATACAAAAAAATGTACTGGCTGATTGACCAAAATTCTACGCTGTTTCTACATAATAAATTATTATATAAGCAAATACTGAAACAATAGTATTATTATAAAAACAGTATAAACATTTAGAAGGAAAATGTTACAAATTAACAGAAAATATTTCTATTCATATAAAAATTTAATCAAATTATAGGTACTTATTATAGGTACTGCTTATTTATATAAAATTTCCTCAATCGGAACATAAACTTCTTCGTGAACTACCCATTTTAAAAACAATTAACACACTGGTTTGTCAAAAGTCGAAATAAACCCTAATAATGTTATTCAACATTATTTATGACCCACCTTCGAGAGGGTATTATACTTATTACCTAATCAACCTAACCGTGTCGACGAGAATCCAGAAACTATCGACAAGGACAGCCTGTACTGGCCGAGAGAGAAAGTTACATTTAGCAAAATTTGAGATTTTAAAAAAAGTTTATACCAAATAGCTGCTTTGTGTTACACTTTATGTTAAAAATAAAAACAGATTCGGAAAGTGGGTCAAATTCTGTAGTGCCCTATTTCAAAAAAAATTTTTTTACGTTTATTTTAACCAAAAATATTTGAAAAAAAAATATTGTTTAAACAATTTATTAATTTACAACTAAATAGTGCACTAGAACTTTTTAAAACCTTTCATATAAAAAAAGAATCATCTCAATATCTGCCATAGTTTTTGCGTTATTTGATATAAACTTTTACATTGGAACTTAGGTATGCCCAGAAACGCAAGGAACGGCCTTAAGAAGCAACAGATAACAAAAATTTTGTTAGGATTGCCATTTATGTAGAAGATAAATGGTAGTTCTTTTAACATTTTTTTTAATTTACCTAAATAGCATTTGTCATTCTATAGAACGCTTAAGTATTATAAATATACCTACATTCATACATTGCCGGTGACACATATAATAAATATATACAAATGAAACATTCATTATCAAGAATATCCTAATTTCGCTTAAAAAATATTAGTACATACCTATAATTCTGTTCTGCTATCTCTTTAGCTCTCTTGTTACCAGCGTCTTTTAACTCTCTCTCTTCTTTCTTCTTCAGCCGAAGAGCTTCCACGTGGCGTTTTTGTTCAAACTTAAACTTTTTATATTTCCTTTGAGCTATCATCCTTCTCACATGCGACTGTATCTTAATAATGGCCCACATTTTGTATCCGTATTCTCTCCTTACCAAGTATCCTCTGGCGTGTGCCTGTAGTCCTACCACATGTCCTCGTAAGTGTCTAAACCGATGGGAAAGTACTCTGGCGCGAATGAGCGCTTGAAGACGAGTGTAGCCCAAGCGCATCTTTTTGTATTTCTGTCTTTGGATATAACCCTTCCAGTACTTCTGGATTATTATCGTTGCAGCTTTTAGGCGAAGGAAGCGTCTTCTGTATACCCACCCACGTATTGACCTAAAAAAATTTGTTGAAAATAATATGTTATAAATACTATACTAATAATAATAATACTATACTATACTATAAATACTAATATATGCTTATTTAATAAATAATTGTTATTAAAGCCTTACAAGATTAAGTATCATTACTAAACCATGAAATAAATAGTCTAAAACAAAGTGATAGAAACACTCTAGACCATCAAAGCATCTTCAAATCAGACAAGGAAATTTATAAATAAGTAACTCAAGTGCCAAGAGCTGTCAAAACTGCTACCAATATAAAACAACCTGAAATAACACTTTCTAATGTAGCAGCAGTTCATGAAGCACAAGCTGTCAATTTATGTTCTAATGTAATTAAACTGAGTGATAAATAAATTCTTGATGCTCAAAATGACATCAATACTAATAAACCTATAACATTTAGAAAACCAAAAAATGTTCTAATAGACACTAGTAACTCCAAAACAAGTGGACTTAAGGCGGCTGTAAAAAGAACTATGAAGTACTATCATACAACCAACTGGCCTCCAGATACATTTCTGGAAGAACTAACAAATAATCTTAAGACAATTGATGAAAATATTGAGGTTAACTAATTAATCATCCCTGATAAATGGCTAGAATCAGAATTCATAGCAACACCAAAAAAACAGGGGGCTAAAAAGTGCGAAGAACATCGAACAATCAGCCTAATGAGCCACATGTTGAAACTGTTTTTTAGAGTCGCCCATGGAAGAATTTATAAGATGTGCGAGGAACAAATATCGGACAGACAGTTCGGCTTCATTAACGCAGTGGGTACCAGAGAGGCACTTTTCGGAATACAGGTACTGATTCAAATATGCAGGGACGTTAACTGCGACGTATACGCGTGCTTGATCGACTATGAAAAGGCATTTGACAGAGTTCAACATCAAAAGATGATAAACATTTTAAAAGAGGCAGACCTGGATGACAAAGACCTCAGAATAATTTCAGAACTCTACTGGAATCAGACCGCATACATGAAAATTAACGGAGAAGAAAGAGATCACATAAAAATACTACGTGGAGTTAGACAGGGATGTATCCTATCGCCGTTGATATTTAATATGTACTCAGAGAAAATTTTTAACGAGGCTCTTTACGGAATAGACGAAGGCATCCTTCTAAATGGTGAAAGAGTAAACAATGTTAGATATGCCGACGACACCATGGTGATAGCAGATAGTTTAGAGGGACTTCAGAGGCTGATGGACAGAATAAACGAGTACAGTCAACAGTACGGACTAAACATTAATACCCACAAAACGAAACAAATGATTATCAGCAAGGAGAATATAAACGGGGCTCATATATACATTAATGGGACGCAGATAGAGCGAGTAAAACAGTATTGCTACCTGGGAACTATTATAAACGAACAGTGAATCAATGTACAGGAAATAAAGTGCCGCATAGGAAAGGCAAAAACGGTCTTTAACAAAATGAGCGCCATCTTCAAAAGTGACAACATATCCCTAGATACAAAAATGAGACATTTGAGATGCTATGTTTTCTCTGTGTTATTGTATGGGCGGAGGCATGGACGTTTACAGACACCACTATTAAAAAACTTAAAGCATTTGAGATGTGGCTTTATAGAAGAATGCTGAGAATATCATGGACAGCAAGGATCACGAACAAGGAAGTTCTAGGAAAAATGAAGAAGGAACCAGAGATTGTGTTTACGATCAAACGCATAAAATTGCAATATCTGAGACACGCTATGAGAAATCAGCACCGTTACTCCCTGCTGCAGTCTATATTGCAAGGTAAAGTCAAAGGTAAGCGAGGACCCGGTAGAAGGAGAATATTATCATGGCTGCGGAATTTATGAACCAATTAAACTCGAGATATCTAAGAAGTTATGCTTCATTTAAAATTGTAGTTCCTATGGCATCGTCTCAAAGACTTCTAAATTGTGAACTATGGCTCAAGGGTACCTACATATGTTAATTAATTTTGTCGTTCCCTCATGCACCAACAATAACTACAATAACTAAAGTATTACTAAAGAAACGTGCTCTGTATTTTACTTAAATGTACAAAGTATTACTAATAAGGTAGATGAATTAAATGCGTTTTTTAAAGATAATAAGTATGATATTTTTTGTGCTTCGGAACACTGGTTAAACTTTGATAATTTACAAAGAATAAACTTTTCAAATTTTTCAAAATTTTCAACTTGTCTCTTCATATTGTAGATAAAGTGGACAACATGGAGGTGTATACCTAACTGCCATTTTTCAACAATCAGACTAATTTGTGATTAGTCTGCTCCTAAAATTTTTTTAGAAACTTACCTTTGTAAAATAAGGATTTTTTTGGTGAGCACCCTATCTCTCTCTTGTTCCAGAAACAGATCATGAGCATCTTTTAAAAAAACTTTATTATGGCCGAGTTGATAGTCAGATCTTCCTAAAACTAAGGAACAGATTCTTGCAGTTGCACTCCTGCATTCAGTCTTATGAGCTGGGGGAACCCCAGAAATGAGAAACCTAGAAAAAGAAACATTACGAACTATGTCCGTTTTATCATATTTAACTGTATAGTACCTGTATCTCTCCACAAATTCAGCAAAGCTATGTCTGATAGGATAACCTGCCCTCCGGATTCGAATAGTTTCCATCATACCAGAATACCGTAACTGCCTACAGCATAACGTTCGATCGAACATCATTGGTTTTTTGAACTCATTAGGTTTTATACACCGAATAAAGAACGGTTGACAATTAGACAATGTTCTCATTAACGAATCTAAACTTTTCTTAAACTGAGTAGATAATGTTGGAGTTCTCTTTCTAGTTTCAGATCCCATTCCAATATCATCGGCAAAGATTTGTTGTAAAAACTTGTTGCCACTTATAGTTATAAGTTGTAGTAAATCTGGACTGAAAGTGTCTCTATTTTTCTCTAAAAATCCACGTGTATCGTAAAACACAATTCCTGCGAAATGGTTTAAACCAAAGCTAGTATTTATATCAGATCTAGGCTTGAGATAATTTCTGTGTCGACCATGCTGCTTGTGTAGTTTTGCCAGGAAGGTTTGATCAGTTCCTTTTGGGAATTTACCTTAAAAATATCAATAAATTAACTAATTATAACCTAGAGATTTAAATCGTCATTAAAAAGCAAGAGGAGGTCTAAATATATAGAATTTAAAGAAAATAAATTTGGACGTTTGAGTTCCAATTCAATTACCATTCTTCTACACATGTTTCAAGGTTTACCTTTCACCAGAAAGACTTATGACAAGTCTGAAATAGATTAAAAAGCACCATATAGTTGGCAATTATAGTAAAATAATTCAAAGTATGCAATTAGTGACCTCTAACGAGCAAAAATAGTCAGTGTTGGTAGCGATTAAATTAAGCCGTAAATACAAGCTAATAAGGCTACTATCGAGCGACGTTAGAAATATTTATATGTATTACACTAATACAATTCACTCTTTATAAGCTTGTTTATAAATTTATAAAATGAAAGGAATTTCTGACGAAAGATGAGACATTTTTGGTATCCTACCCTCAGATTTTCTAGTCAGTTTCAAGATCGTTTCACTTTTCATAAACAATTCTATAGGTAAAACTCTAAATTTTCGTAAGCAAAACAGAATACCCAACAAGGCCACTTACTTTTCACTAAACATTGAATATTCGACACTTATTTAATCTTAAAAAATAAATTTTGCAAACAACATCAGTCTTCATCAATTCTCAAACCCACATGTTTGTTCCGATATACTGACAAAATAGTTCAGCTCAGCGAGTATCCAGTTCACTGTGATAGAAATTAAGTTATCATTATCTTTCCTGCTAACGAAAAATCAAACTCAAGGTTTCTTTCACTTATTTCCGAAACCCATCCATACCAATCGCTACTTGCACTCTAAATCACATGATCCATCTTCACAAACTATTTTAGTAACCAATGTTTCCAGATCAATACATATTTGCGGCAATGCAAGTACCTATATCCAAAGAAGTTGCATGTATAAAGAAGCCTTCATGCAAAACGGGTACCATGCTAATCATTTCAATACGAGCAACAACAAACATCTATCTCCCACTCACACTCAATCTAAAGAATCACACAGATCGTATCAAAGCTTTTCTTTCACATATCGAGAGCGTCATTAACAAAATAGGTGAACTTCTAAATTTAAAAATAATTTTTATACTCCTCATTATCCTTCGTCGAAGAAAACATTCGCAACGAACATCATAGAGTTCATGAAAGTCGATCTTACATATGTCAAACCAATCTAGGATTCAAAACCGAATCTACGAACATTAAATTTCGGTCCGTAATTCCTATTAAATTTCTGCTCTGGAGCAGCATCATCTACAAAGAGGTCATAAGATAGACTTTTAAAATTCCACAGCCACAGCCCCCATTACAACAGCCCCAAATAACCATCTTTGGATATAGGGCTTTTCTTTCTTTTTCCAATCCTCTCTATCGAAGCAATTTGCATATATCGGCCATCTCATTTATGGTCCCTTTTTTTGTTTGTAGTACAAGTATACAAACCTGAACATTAGTCATGAATGTGTTGCCTGTGTGAGTCCATTTCAAATAGGTATTTTATACCAATTTGTGGGTCGTACTGTGTCTGCTTAAACAGATTCATATTAAAAAAAACACAGACATGTAATATTGGCATAATTACTGTAATTTTATATTATTTTATCTTATGTTTATCTTTATAAGACAGCACCCTAATATGGGCTTTTATAATTTCAGCATTTAATTTACTTGGTACCGTTTGACCTGAAGATGCTTTGCAAATTGTAGAAAGTGAAACTGGCCATCTAGGTAGGTACGTACCTATCTGAACATTAATGTTAATGTATAAGAAAGTGGAGCCCTATTCTAGAAAAACAAAGTATCAGTGGCGGCCGGTCAGGGGCGGCAGGGTCGGCAGTGCCGACCCACATCTTTATAGATATTATAGATTATTTTAATATTTAATTTAATCAGTATTTCAATAAATAATTGTGGCAGGTAATCAGTTGATGTCATTTGTTTTTGTGAACTAAAAAAATATCTGTGAGATAATAAAGACTAAATTTTATTCATGGTTTTTAAAAGAATTCGTCCAATCTGAGCGTTAAGTGATCCTTGCGTAGACACTTTTCAAATAAATGTTCCGATATCGGAGACATCCATCCGCCTACGAATTCTTGAAAATGCACGTTTTGTTTTTTTCGGCTAGCCGATCCCAACCTTGACTTTACTTGTAAAAATCAACGGAATATTGGTTGATTAGCAACCAAATATACATTTCTTTCCATATGAACTTAATTACTAAGTCCGGCATATTTACATTTGCCGATGTTTCATTTGGATTGGTGATTGGTCGCGAACTGTACATTGCGAGCGTGGGACGAAATGTTATTTCATTTTTGTAGTAAACTGAAGTTATATTCAGTGCACGAACTAGCCTATCTTTTTGTGATTTATTTTTATTTTCTAAAGTAATATTGTGATACGTTACGTCTGCCGTAAATATTTAACGGTTAAAGGGTTTTTTGACATATTAGAAGTTTTTTTTTTAATTAAAGTGTAAACAAATTCAGTAAACACCTAAAAAATGCAAGCCATGGGAGAAACTGTAAGTATTGATAAGTCTGATATTGTAAATTATATTTTGCATAATGGGTTTTCATCAATTCCATACGAAGAACAAATTGTTATTAAAAATAAAGGGCGTCCTTTGCCTAAAATGTCTCGACTTATAAATATTAGTGCGGGTAAGGGAAGTAATAGATCATTTTCAGATAATTGGTACAGCAAGTACTCATGGCTTACTGGGAGTGAAATAAAAAACAAACTTTTTTGTTGGCCTTGCATTTTAGTTTCGACAAATAGGGGCAAACATCAAAATCAAAAAAAACAAAAAAAAAACAAAAAACGAGAAAACAAAAAATCTCCTATGATGATTGAAGTCTTTATTGGACGGTATACCTATCTGTGGAGACAAAAAATACCTTGCCGACCTTGCCTCTCAAGCCACGAGCCGCCACTGCAAAGTATCATCTTAAAATGAGGTTTAAGAGACGGGGAGGTAACGTCTGAGAAAAATGGAAAATATTGTGCAAAGTGTGGTAGTGTAAACTTTAATGTCTTTAAATATATATACTTACTTTCTTCATCAATGAGTGCCATAATATTCAATTGCTTAATTGCAATCAAGTCAAGCGCATCTTGGTTATCAACGAATTCAATATGCTGCCAGTTAATACCTTCCAGATTATATTCCTCTTGTTCAAGTTTAAATATATGCCTTACAAAAAATTGTTGAAGATTTTCGTTTGCAAAATTTATGCAAAACTGTTCAAAACTATTGTGATCGAAATTTTCAAAACCAAAGATATCTAAAACTCCAATTGAACTTCTTTGCCTCTCTTTAGGTTTATAAATGGCTTTATTAATTTTTTTCACTATGTGAACGAACATTCTGCCGTAGATACCTTTTACAAAAGCATCTCTTACATCAACACTTTGTTCTCTGGACAAGGTCGAAACTACTGTTTCACCGTGAGCGAAAAGGGTTTTCCGAGTAAGTGCATCAATTAGTAGTTGAGCGGGAACTCCTAGCAGATTAGCAACTCTGTGGACATTTGTTGGGTCGGGAATTTCAGTCGCGTCCAAGTTATCTACAACGGTGGCTTTGTATTTGATGTTTCCGATGTGCAAAATGGCTGCTAGGAGTTTCATTACTTCCCATATTTCCGAATCTGAGAATAAAAGAACTTTCATGGCGCTTCGAATGTCTGCGAACTCTGCGGTATCATCCCTTCCTTCGCACTTGATGCATCCTCCCTGTAAATAAAAAATATTCGATAACATAGGATAAAAATATTTCTGGAGAACTCTATATAATTTTTAAAATATTAAATATTAAACAGTTTCGGACGCTCTACAGTTTGAAGATAGTAAAGAT
Organism: Diabrotica balteata; assembly: GCA_918026665.1. Lineage (NCBI taxonomy): Eukaryota > Metazoa > Arthropoda > Insecta > Coleoptera > Chrysomelidae > Diabrotica > Diabrotica balteata. The sequence continues at coordinate 139,748,272 of OU898280.1, forward strand.
ACCTGAACTAGATATCATCGAGAATTTGCTATATAGTCTCAATATATACTCGTATTTTTCAAAAGTTCTGAATTACATGAAAAACAAATATTCAAGATAATTCAAGGCTACTGTTGTAGATCTACCATAAGACCATTAAAATCTCGGGAAACCAAAAGTCACAACAACTGTCAAAGTTATTCTGAAGCTATTTTCTTGTGGCATTGTAAATTAATTACTGTTAAACTGGGAATAAGCATATTGAATTTTGAGAACGATTTCCGAAGTGGAAATTGAAACGTCAATAAACGTATTTTTATCTTTAATTGTGGCTTATTCCCAGTTTAACAGTAATTAACTGTCAAAGTTGTTTTATTATTTTTTTATGTTTCACTAAAAATGCGGCTTTTTTGGTAGATACTGTGTTCCTTTTGTCTTGTTTCTGCACTCGAGGGCGAGGCAGCGAGAGTGTTGGGTGAGGGCGAGCTTTGAGAGTACTGAAAGATGAGATTTTATGACCTAAACATGTAATATTAATACAAGTCAGTGTCTGTCATTGTCTCCTTCATGCCACTTGAAAGTTTGTTAGTTTTCACGATAAAGAATCTGCAAAAAAGGTATAACGGCGGGTCAAGAAAAATGTTACTATGGAAAAGTTGTGGAAAATAAGAAAAATTTGATTTTTAGAAAAACCAACTCGGTTTAACACACATTTTAAGTACACAAAAAAGCAGAAGAGATAAAAAGCCCTGGCACCAGCAGCAAAGATACTTTATTGCACCCTGCCAGATTTTTAAGGGACTATTTGCAGTTCCACGTTTTTATCGACTCAGTTATGGACAGTGCAGCTTGACTGTGAGGCAATAAATATTTTAGTTGTATTGAGACGTTGTTTTATCTTTTAAGCATAAAAATCGATTACTAGAAGTTCTTTACAAGACATCGCTAAAACTCTTGCTTCCACCTTTGAGCAACATTCCTCTAGCGAAAACTACGACATTAATTTAGGGACTATAAGCTAAAGAAAGAACGCACCATCTTGTCTCTAGAAAAATCCTACGAAAGCCCCCTATATCAACCTCTTACTATTATAGAACTAAATAATTTCTTACAAGATATGAAAAACTCCCAGGATCCGATAATATTCATGTTGTATTCCTAAAGCATTTATCAATCTTAGCAAAACAACATCTTCTACAAATTTTCAATCAAATTTGGCAACAACGACAATATCCGTCTATATGGGCAAAAATCACAATTTTGCGGTTTTTCAAATCCAGAAATCCTTGACTTGATCCAGAATCATACAAACCCATCTCTCTAACTAGTGCCATGGCTAAATTAATGGAGAAAATAGTCAATTCCCGGCTTATGTGGACACTGGAAAAATCTCATTTCGTCTTACCAGAGCAAAACTGCTTCAGACGTAACCGGTCAGCAATAGACAATATCGTAGACTTACAAAGTAATGTCCAAGAAGCATTAGCAATGAATTAAATGGACAAAGCTATTTTCTTCGATCTAAAAAAGCCTTCAATACGTGTTGGAAATTCAACATCATTAAAAAATTACACGCATCCAATATTAGAAGCCTATATCGAAAATTACTTAAAAGATGAATATGCTGCTTGTGTGAGTGTCCATTTCAAATAGGAAAAGAAATAATAAATAAGACTTACTCACAATAAATTTAATTTAACTATTCAAACGACAGCATATTGTAGAAAGCGAAACCGGTCGGTCGTCTGAATGGTTAAATTAAATTGATTGTGAGTAAGTCTTATTTATTATTTCTTTACCTATTTCTTAAAAGAAATAGGTAAGTTTCTTTCCAAGTAAGAGTTAATAACGTTTATTCCGATTTTTATACTACAGAAAACGGTACCCCACAAGGCTCAGTACTTAGTCCTACCCTATTCCTAGTTGCCATAAGCAACATATTAAACAAATTACACAAACCTTTCAAAACTTTTCTCATTGCTGATGATTTGGTAGTGTACATTAAAGGAGCACAAAAAGAATCTATGTGCAGAATAGTACAGACCTAAGAATTTCAAAACCTCTGTTTCTCACCGACTCGTTCAGCTTTCTTCTTGCAATACAGAATTTGTATGCTAAACAGCCCTTGGAGCAACAAATAAAAACTGAACTATAAATCGCCCATGAGAATTATATAACTCCTAAATTTATATGGATACCATCGCATATAGGAATGATCGGCAATAAAGAGGAAGACAGTAGTGCTCGGATCGCTAAAACCAAATACACGACAGTGGAAAACTAGTGCTAGTACAGTTTATTCAAACGGTTCTAACGCTCCTACGTATAGGACCCACTAAGATCACACACCCTTATTTACTTTCAGCCAGTGAACGCCCCCTGTGCGATATATGTGATACGACTCTTACCGACGTCCATTTGTTAATTGAGTGTCCAAAATAGAGAACGTGCAATAAACAATATATCTAATACTCTACCAGATTTATTAGGAGAAAACTGTCACGTAAAAAACTTACTTAATTATCTAAGGTCAATCAATATTTTGTATCAGATTTAAAGTTTTGTTCACTGAGTAACGTCGCTGATAACCTGTTGGTGGATGCGGCAAGGTTTCTTTTTAATAAAAAAAAAAGTTCTGATTGAAATATCGTTGAGTATTTCCGATGGCATTTATAGCCTGGCGTATGACCAGTAAAAATTATTTATACTAGTATATTTTATTCCATCAGTATAAAACATGAGGGCACGTCTTGTGATTTGTGCGATTTTTTTTGTTTAGACTAGTCTATCACAATATTTAGTTTCATTACCAAATCTTCTTTTACAGATATAATGTCATAATTTTTGTAGGTATCTTCATGTATTGCGTTGTTCCAATAATTAAAATCTCTATGAAAGATGCCCAGTCAGATTGTCAATTTTAGCAACATGGCTTGTGATGTTCAGACTGCTTTGGCTAAACCGATAAAGGAACAATCCAACTTTTTGTTGTCGTTACAAGCAAAAAAGCCTTCTTTATAAGTGACAGTATAAAGGCGATTGTCGAGATGTCCCATGGAACATCTCTAAAATGATTTTAACCCTTAATTTGGATTTGTATCTTATAGACTACGTCATTTTCAAATATTCAAATTGTCTATCTCTTAAATAATTTACTCATTATTGTCTGTTAAATGTATTACGTATACGCCTACTAAACTCAGAAAGCTAATAGTGCTGCCATCTATAGTGATCATCCAAAGTTATTCACAATTGTTTATAAAATGGTTGCCTAGTGAACGCCGATTAGAAAAAGGCTGATAAGTTTTTTTCAGTATTACTGTAAAAATAAGTATTTTGTTTTAATACAGGAAGTGAAATTGTAGTATGATGATGTGTTGTAATCATACATATATGAATATTTATATATAAATATTCAAAAGTGACGATACCGAACCATTTTTTAAGCTGTATCCTATAATCTACTTTGCCAAAGATACAGCATAAAAGAGCATTTTTGTTTTGTATCCTATAATCTACTTTGCCAAAGATATAGCTTAATGGAACTTTTTTGTTATGTATCCTATAGTTTCTCTTTTCCATATATTCAGTATTGTGAAATATTTTTGTTTTGTACGTATCCCACACTTCATTTCCAATTTCATTATTAAAATTTGTTTAATGAAACGTTTCAAAATGAATTCATTTAGTTATATAGGTAAGTATAGCGTTTCCTTGGTTTCAGATAAATACCAATATAACATCATCAAGGTCCGAAAAAATTTTAGCATTACTTCCACCACCTTCATCTGATATGGATGATTCGAGCGATGAAGAAAATGAAAGTTATACTAAACCATCTAGAACTCAAAGTTCTGATATGGATGATTCGAGCAATGAAGAAAATGAAAGTTATACCAAACCATCTAGGACTCAAAGTTATGATATGGATCCATCTAGAAGTCAAAGTTCTAAAACCGATGAAAGTTCTGAGGTCGAAAGTTCACCTCCTGAAGTTCAAGAATTTTTGATACACTATCAGATACAGATTCAGCATCCGAAACTGAACATTTAAAACCAGAGCTATCAACACATCAATCTGCTTATAGTACGCTTAAATCTATTTGCAGTATACCTAAATCTGCTTTGAGTCCTCTAAAAACACGATCACAACATCAGATACCTGGACCATCTAAAGATAATAACGACAATACTAACCAACCTAAAGGCAAACTACAAAGTAAACGCACGAAACGACAGAATTTGCTTGAATACCACTGGACGAAAGAAGAATTTCAATATCCTGTGAACATTCCCGAAAATGGAAGAATTAAATGTTCCTTTTTGGATGTGGATGAATTAAAGTCACCATTAGAATATTTCAAAATGTTTTTTTCAGACGATCCATTCGAGTTGATTGTCAACAATACAAATCTTTATTCCGTTCAGCAAACAGGCAAGTCGATAAGCGTTACCAAAGATGAGATAAGTGACTTCATAGCGATACAGATTTTGATGGGTATAGTAGCTATGCCATCATACTTGGACTACTGGAGTGTAAACTTCAGATACAATCAAATATCAGAAATAATGCCTCTCAAACAATATCAGAAAATTCGCCGGTATATTCACTTCGCAAATATCGATCATATAAACAACGATAAGTACTACCGAATTCGCCCAGTTTTGGATATAGTGAGAAGAAATTGTTCTATTAAAGAAGAAGAAAGACGCCAGAGTATCGACGAGATGATGGTCCCTTATAAAGGGAAAAAGCTGGTTCACGACGACAGTATATAAAATCAAAACCAAAAAAATGGGGCTTTAAAATATTTGTTAGAGCCGGCATTTCAGGATTTGTGTACGATTTCATAGTTTATGGGGGGGGGGATGATACATTTTTTAGGCAGCATACTTTTTCACAAAAAGAAGAATCTTTAGGATTGGTAGGTGCTAAAGTTGTTCTTGCTCTAACACAATCAATGAAATCACCGGCGCTCAGTGTTATCTATGTCGATCATTTCTTTTCAAGTTTTGATTTGTTTTACATTCTTCGCCATGATTATGGAATTTTAGCCCTGGGAACAAAGAGAAATGATCGATTAAAAAATTGTGTTTTGGAAGATGATAAGTTTCTGAATAAAAAAGGAAGAGGGTCGTTTTGTTCAAAAACTGACAACATTAATAAAATAAATGTGAAATGGTTTGACAACACACCTGTTTTACTTGCCAGTACATATATATCTTCTACACTTGTCCAAACAATTAAAAGGTATGATAAAAGGCAGCGAGCAAAAATTGAAGTCCCTTGTCCCTCTCTCATAAAACACCACAATGCTCACATGGGTGGAGTAGATCTGATGGATATGCTGGTAAGCCTTTATAGAATTCCCCTAAAAACTCGTCGCTGGTACCTCTCCATATTTGCACAAATGCTAGATATTTGTATAAACAACGCATGGATTCTGTATAGAAGGAATAAAAATATTTTACAACACACGTCCAAAGGTTATACTCTCAAATATTTTAGAAAGTGCATAGCAGAGACTCTAACAACAAAGGGCAGAAAAAATAAGAGAGTGTTTGCCGAGCGAACCGAAGAAATTAAAAAAATTAAAAATTGCGTTCTGCCGAGACCATAAGAGGAAATACGATTTGATAAAGTTGATCATTTTCCTATTTATGATACCAAAGGCAGGTGTAGGTATTGTAAATCAGGAGAGAGACACTGGTCATGTTCAAAATGTTCTCTTAGATTGTGTTTAGTAAAGGATAGAAATTGTTTTTATTCTTTTCATAATAGCACATAAGTAAATTTTACAATAGTTTTGTTTGTTTTTTACTAGAATGAAAAATTATGTTACTTTATTACTTATTGCTTTTTTTTCATTAGAAAACTAGTTTAGTACTTTAAGTTTCTGCTTTTATTGTGAGGTTTTACCTACAATCTTCGACTTTGTTTCTTATAAGATACATAATAAACTTACAATAATTTTGGATATTTGACTATGTATCTTGTGGGATACACTCCATATCTCCCTTGTTTATAAAAAAAATAATATAAAAATGGTCAAAATGCCTTGTGATATACCATATCACACTACCTAAACAACAATTTCACAAAAATTACTGTTATATTAAGGCTTGCCAAATTAAGGGTTAAAATACAAATCAGTGTAAATCTTAGACATAGATATTCAAAAGAATTAAAAATACTGAGTAGTTTTATTAAAAAATCTTTACATAAAATATTTGAAAGGCACAATTTCACAAGCGGTAAAATGCGATAAAATAAATTTCTGTACCAGATGCTGTTGCGTAAGCTTACAGGTAATTAATAACAATAATTTCAATAAAGTGGCTGGGAGATTAATAACTTTTATATTATAATTAGGCAAATAATGAAGATCTTGGCATATAACTTTAGTCATTAATCGCAAGACGTTAATTACGGTACTTACGTAACGTAACCATTTTTTCCGTTTATATTTTCAGTAATAAAAAATAATAATTACAGAAATGCAGAAAATAAAAACATTAAAATAACTTATGTCCCTAAAGTTTTCGATAAACTTTAGATTTAAAAGTATTATTGGTAGGAAGCATTGGATCAAGTTGCCATTGGAAAACAAAAATTAGTAAAAAACTTAAACGATATAAACAATGTCAGTTTTGAAAAATACGGTTCGTTACAATGTCGTACAAGCTTAATATTCGTCAAAGTATTTATCGTTTAGTTGGACATGTACCAAAACGCGATATTGTAAGAATTTTTAGTGCTCAAAATATATCTGTGTCAACGATTTACCAGACAATTAAAGAGTACGAAATGGTATACTATACCTAAATTTACCAAAACGTGGAAAACCAAGAGATTTAACTCCTGTTTGGGAACAGAGATTACTTCAGAGTATGGAAAGTCTTTGTGAAATGTTGGCCGAAGACATAATGTTTCACGGATGACTGTAAGTAGAACAATTTCTAGAAATGATTCCAAATTTACTGGTTGCCAACAAGTTATGGGTTTATCGAAAACTAAAGTACTTTATGGGGATTCACTGCTCGTCTACTACGGGAAACCCATTCTAGAGAAAATCAGAAAACTAGCTCCAAAAACACAATAAAAACGTGAAAGTCATTATTCATAAGTATTGTAGTAATTCCAGAAGATAGTAAAAAATAGAAACAGAATCTCATAACAATACAAGAACCACTATTGAAGAAAATTCAGGTCCCGAAATCCTACCAGAAGAAATAAGGCCAGCCGTCAGACAAATGAAGAATGGTAAGGTACCGGTACTTAATAACTGAAATATTTAATGAAATATACAAGGCAGGAAAAATACCAAATCGGAGTTTGTACCATTGCCCAAAAAACCAGGATCAAAAGTTTGTGAAGACTACAGGACCATAAGCCTAATGAGCCATCTGCTGAAGCTGTTTTTAAAAGTCATCCACAAAAGAATTTACCGGAAATGCGAGGAACACATTGCATTCAATCAGTTTAGCTTTGTGAACGCCGTTGGTACGAGAGAAGCTTTATTTAGCGTGCAGGTACTCTTTCAGAAATGTAGAGATGTCAGCTTTGATGTTGAATGAATGATGAAGAAGACTGACTTTCGATAGAGTCCGACATGAATAAATGATGGAAGTGCTGAAGAGATCTAAAAATAATAGCTAACCTAAATTGGAATATGACAGGGGTGCATAATTTCACCACTGACATTGGAGTAGTGTGTCGTACCTACGACACACTACTCCAAAACAAATAAGTGCTATGCTATTCGGTTTTTCATCGCCCGTGACCTCATTCTCCGATGATGCCAATGTTGCCATTGGTGGCAAGAAACAGTCATCTCCTGGAGTTGACCGGTTCTTTCACCTAAGTACTTGCAATTATTGATGCAGTCGTAGTACTTTCACCTAAGATGTGCAAACGTTGTTCATATACGAAGCATACATATATAAACTGAATTTGGTACAAAAAAAATGGATTTGGCTTGTTTTTGCACCGAACCCTTTAATTATTTAATGATAGGAAGAATGACGAGTATCTAGATCATCTCTTTTAATAATGCACGTAAGTTTTGGCTCAAGTTCTAGCAAGTTTTTACAAATAACTCTCAAACATTTATCGAACTTTCGACTAGAGAGTTGATTGACAGTTAGTGTTTTACAACAAAAAAATCTTTTAGTTTTTGGTAAACTATTAAAAAAAATTACAGTTCCTTTGTGCGATATAAATAGAAGCTTGATGAACTTTTCAATATTTGAACAATAAAGACTTAATATAATCGTAAACTTTAAGTGCACCTTCTTGAAGATGGTAAGCTTATATGAAAATTTGGAAATATATTTGCACTAGGAGCACATTTTTGAAACGGTTCTAAAAGATATTGATAAAAGCATCTCAATAAATGGAGCTCAATGGGGTTCAATAATCTGTGGAATGCAGATGATACAATAGTGTTTTCCAATACCATAGAAGGGTTGCAAAACTTAATGAACAAAATAACGAAAACAAGTAGAACATATGCAATGGATATAAACGCCAGCAAAAACCAAGCTAATGATCATAAGCAAGGAAAACGTAACTGAAGCAAATCTGTATGTTAACCAAATGAGAATTGAACGTGTCTCACAGTACAACTGCTTGATGACTCGTGGTACAATACCCAAGAGATTAAATGTCGCATCGGAAAGGCAAAAAATCCATTCTTGACTATGAGCCATGATCTCACCATAGAAACAAAAATAAGGCTCTTTTAATGTTACGTTTACTCAGTGCTTTTTTTCAGGCTTTTGAGCTATGGTTATACAAAATGATACTGAAGATACCATGGACAGAAAAATTCACCAATGAAGAAGTGCTACGAAAGATGCACAAATGCGGATTTGGTCAATATCGTGAAGGGCCGTAAGTTGCAGTACTTGGGACATATAATGAGAAATCAAGGCAGATATGAGCTACTCCAATGCATTTTGCAATGTAAAATGGAAGAAAAAAGGACCCCAGGATGAACAAGAATGTTCTGGCTTGCTAATCTAAGAGCATGGTATAGAAAGGACCAGTGGCGGTCTCAAGGGGGGGGGCGGTGGGGGCGAACATTAATTTTCTGAAAAATTGAGAAGTTAATATACATATTAATCAGAAGTGTGGGATCGAACTAATGCATTGCTATTATTGGACAAAATGCAATTGCCAATCAACGTAACACAGCGATTGTTTGTGAAATTTTGATATTAGTATTCCAAGAATATCACAAGTGCAGAAGAATCGAGCCAACCACGCAATTAAAGACCCAGAGACATACTTTAGAGTATCAGTGTTCCTTCCCATTCTAGACTCTGTAATAGAAGACACAAAGTCTCGTTTTCTTGAAGAAACAATGGAGTTGTACAATCTTCACGTATGCATGCCTGAATACCTGATAACCAACTCTGTTCAGGACATGTCTGAAAAAATTGAGTGTTTAGTAAGGAGGTACAGTGAACTTTTTGATATGTCTCAAGCTAAAATAAAACGCTTATTGAAAGGTGAACTACAGCTTTGGGAAATGCAATGGAAAGACACGGACGAATTTCCAAAAACAGCGCTGGACGCGTTTGACAGTTGTAACAGAGATTTGTTCCCTACAGTCAGCAAGCTACTTCTAGTTTTAGCTACACTTCCCATCAGCAATGCTTCTGCAGAGCGTAGCTTTCAATCTCTAAAGAGAATAAAGTCGTGGCTAAGAACACGGATGCGTCAAGACAGGTTGACTGGACTTGCTCTAATCCATGCCCGTCGAGACATCCCTGTAGACCCAACGAAAGTTTTAGAACGATTCGCCAAAAGTGGCCATCGAAAACTTGAATTCGATTTGTAATTACCTTCTTTTTAAAACCTTATAACTTGTTATTTTATTACTTATAACCTAATAAAACTATTACAATTTTTAATGTGAACCTCCTCTTTCCATTCTAATAGACTAATTTGTATTGTATATTTATTGTAAATTTTAACATTTTAAAAGGTAAAATGTGTTTTGAGCTCTTTCAATTCAAGCGTAAAACTAACATTGTCAGACCAAACCTCTGAAGTTTGACGTTTGTTCGTGATAACGTAAAATCACCTAAATCGTCAAAGGTTTAGAAAGATGAGACTTGCTTCAAAGGCTTGCCATTGAAAAATATTATCACCCACAAACCTTTTCTATTAGACTTTGAGTTGTTTTCAATAGTTCTCAATTGGTTTTTGATACAATCACAAGAATACAAAATATATTTTGAATATTTTATTTGTAAGTTAGTCGAACAATACTTACAACAAGCTTTAGAGGCTAGCTTTTTTATTTTTTATTATAGTGTAAAATTGTTTCCACTGATACTAATTGTAATAATAATAAGTGATTTTCCTTTTTCTCCGTTCGTCACAACCACTAAGCGACAGTCAGTCCATATTCGGTGCATCAACTGTTCAAATGAATAAAATGCCTTTAAAACTCTCAAAATCTTGCCATATTTTTACAAATTTTCCGGACCCCCTTTCCGGATGGGGTGCTGCATTCCCCAGACCCCCCTGCAATAGACCATCGCCCCTCCCAAAATCTGACTCTGAGACCGCCACTGGAAAGGACTCAACATAGATATTTCGTATAGCAACCAATAAAGTCATCATAACCAAAATGATCGCCAACGTTCGGAACGGACAGGCACCCTAAGAAGAAGAATAGAAAAATAACTTTCTGATAGTTACGACTATTAAATAAAATCTTTTTTAATTACATCTATAATAATTGATTTATTACCAATTCTCTACATTTACTATTTTTAATCTTAAAATATATCTCAAGAAAGTTCTAAACTAAAAAGTTGGTAAATATACCATTTAATACAACTAAAACCATTGAATTTGTTAAATGTTAAATATATAATATGTTTACTTACCCCTGTAAGATACCGGTACTGGCTGGCATCACTTAATTCTAACTTCCTCTTATCCTCTTTCCCTAATCCGGCCAACAAACAATAAAAAACGTGATAATTTCTTTCCTCTGGATTTTGAGAAACTATCCTACTTTTTTCTAACAAATACTGTTCAATTTTCGCCCCTTCGATAACTCCATCCTTATTAAAATGAATATCAATGTATTTTCCAAATCTAGAACTATTGTCGTTCCTCACTGTTTTTGCGTTTCCAAAAGCTTCTAAAATAGGATTGGCTTCTAAAATTTGTTGTTCTATCCAAGAATGTTTACCGCTGATAGCTGCTAAATATTGGAGTATTAGTTTTGTACTTTCCGTCTTTCCTGCCCCGGATTCACCAGAGATGACTATACATTGATCTTGTCCATACCTAAAAGAGTATTACAGTTTTAATCATTTCATCCAGGCAATTAAATTAGTAAGAAACTATACCTAGGTACTCTTGTTTGCAAGACTGTTCACAGTCATGAAGAAATTAAAATACGTGTTGAAAAAGATCAGTGGGTTTTGAAAATGAAACAAGTATTCCTCTGTCATGAGATTGGTTTAACAGATTTTAAGTTTCATGGCTTAGAAACCTGGGAGATTGGTTTAACAGATCCTCTGCATCTCTTTTTCGAGCTGCCGTCAACAAAATTACTATAGCCAATTTGATAGCCAACACTCGATAATCGAGCACGACCCATGAAGAAGAACATTCCTCTGTCTGTCATAAAAGAAGTCATTTAGAAGTAACATGTCTTATTAAATTTTACCTTTTTGTTTCAGTATTACACGACAATATATTTTCATTTTCAGACCATCAACCTCTTTTGGCAGCTAGTACCCTAAACTTTTAGAGTCACAAGAAATAAAAAAGATTAAACAGAGATGCTAGGAAATGGGAGCTATAACAGATAAAACATGATTTTCTTCTTAATCATAAAAACGCAAATGAAAGAGGAACAAAAGTTCCATTTGCACCAGTTGAGACACATAAGTTGAACTTGTGAAACGATTATTGGCCAGTTGAAGAGAGTAAACCAAAGGATTTTGGTACTTTATCACTTTATTGGCAAATGTTTCGTATATGAATCAATGTACATAATCAGTTCTTGATCTAAAAGTAAAACTGTAAGATACACAAATGGGAAATTAACAATGTGTTGATTCTTATTAACAGAGGATAAACTTGATTTAGATATAGAAATAAAGTGTTGAGTTGCATTTACTAAAGCCACTTTTTTAAAAAATGAGAATATTTCTTTGTAATAATCATTTCAACTTAGAACCAAAACAAGTTCTGATAAGTGCTATAAATAGAAGCTTACATGCTAAATGCACCAGCCACCAACAATAAACCAAATTGAAGCATTAGAAATATACATAAATATACGAGTGTTACATATTTCTTGGATAGTTCATCATCATCATCATCTTTGGCTCGACAATCCTCTGTGGATCCTGGCCTGCTCGAAGATTAATCGCCATTCTGTTCGGTTTCTGGCAACGTGTTGCCATCTTCTGATCTCTAGTATCCCTAAGTCGGTCTCAACTCCATCTAACCTAACCTAATTCACGGTGGGCCTCTGCTTCTTCTTCCTATAGGTGTTCCTGTCGTTAGCTTTTTATCTAAGTCGCTGTGTTTTAATTAACGTTACGACATCTGGTTCATTAAAGAGTTGGTATAATTCGAAATTAAATTTTTTGCGCCACTGCCCTGATCATTTATAGCTAAAAATATTTTGCGGAGTATCTTACGCTCGAATATTCCGAGAAATCTTTCATCCTTCTGCGTTAGAGTCCATGTTTCCGCTCCGTATGTGAGGAACGGCCTCAGCAGTGTTTTGTACATAATAATTTTGCTAGTAAGCGAGCGAGGTATGTGAAGTTGTCAACACGTTCAAAGATATGACTTTTAAATGCTGTTTCCCGTTCCTCATTTGCTATAGGATCCTTAGTAATCAGCATGTACTTAATTTTGTTTTCGTTGATGACTAGACCAACCTGTTTCGCCACCGTTTCCAATTCTAGGAAATATTGCTCAACATCTCGCTTGCTACGCACTATTATGTCAATACCATCAGCGTATGCTAAGATTTGTATTGATTTATTCTAAATAGTCTCTAATTCGTGTGACTCAAACTGCCTTTTTCAAGGCAATGTTAAACAGGAGGCAAGCCAGTGTATTCCCTTGTCTGAGTCCATCCTTTATCTCAAAGGATCGAGAATTTTCTCCCTGTATCCTTAACGCTGAATTTTAAGTTAGACATTGTCATTCTCGTTAATCTGATAAGGTTTTCTGGTATACCAAACCTACGCAATAATTGGTATAGTACTGTTCTCTTGACATTGTCGTATGCGGCCTTGAAGTCGACGAATAGGTGATGTGTTTCAATGTTAAATTCCAATGTTTTCTCGAGGATCTGTCTTATTGAATGAATCTGGTTAATTGGTGATTTTTCTGGAGTAAATCCGACCTGGTACTTTCCAACTATGCTAACCGTGTAAACTTGTAGTTTTTCGTAGAGAATATTTGCTATTATTTTGTAAGAAGTTGTTTATACCTCTGTAGTTGTTACACTGGACCTGATCGCCTTTTTTATGTAACGGGCTTATCACGCCTTGAGACTATTCACAGGGCATGGTCTCATTTTGCCAGAAACGAAGTAAAATTTATGCAGTGCTTGTATTGTAGTATGGCGTCGCCAACAATCTTGTGGAGCTCATTACAAATTTGATCAGTTAGTGGTGTTTTAATATTTTTAAGCTTTTTAAGGGCTTGGGCAACCTCTTCAGTGGTAGGTGGTTTTTTGTTTGGGTTCAATAGATTACAATCATTTCGATCTGCTACGGTATTATTTGCTCTTGGATGGCTCATAAAACTAATATTAAGAAATTGAGAAGAGTATGTGGGTCTTATATTGGGAGGAAATAGATATAGAATACTACACCTGATTATCAAGAAAACAAGAATCATGGTTGAAAAATACTTGAAATTTGACCAAATAAATAAATTAGATTAATTAATAAATTAGATAAATCTAATATGGCACTTGAAGAAAGAAAAATTGATAAATTCTAAGTTAAAACAATATGAAAAATGTAGACTTGTTTGTAGGCTCCATGATGTTAGTATCTTATCTAGTGAAGTTAATAATGATGTTACAACATATAGAAAGGTCCATTGACGAAAAAGTTACTTGTCGAAATGTCCCGTAAGTTCTGGAACGTCAGAAAATATATATAAACAAGAAATTCAGTTCAGAAAGACAGTTCAAGTATAAGTAATTGAGTTTTTGCTAAAGTTATTATCAAGTATTATACATACATACCATAAGTGTTTTTTAAATTTGCAAAATGAATAAAAAGCGTTCATTAAAGCGAAGCTTCTATACTGGCGTTTTATTCTCTTTATTACTTTCTCGTATTACTTTTTTCTCTATAGTAAAATGCTGAGGCAAGCGACACGGAACTAGCGCCACGAAAAGACGTCACGGGTAGCGTCACGAAATAGCGGTTCTTCGCATTTAGTTTCTAGTCATCATATATTTATTCTTAGCAGGTTTAAATTAAAAACTTCATAAAAAATAAGTAACAAAAATACAAAATGAGAAGTAAAAAATTAAAAGAACTTCTGTCAATAAAAGAATCGATTGCTAACGATTGTCAAAATTTAAAACTCATAAATAATGTCATCAAATTAATAACAATATTAAATCAACTGTATGACACTTCTAGTTTTAAAATAACTTCATGTAAATACAATTACAATTTTTAAACATCTTATTTATAATTTGATGGGTCTATTAGAAGTAAACAACGTATGCTTTGTTAATATGTCAGCAGGCGGCGTTAAGAGCAAACATAATTAATAACATAACAATTAGAATTAGAAGCTTCGCGCTAATCGACTGTACCGCCTACCGTACCATCTTTTTTTTCTTATAAGCAACAATATTATTTCTAGGATAAGGTGTTAGAATTTCAATAGCCTTAAAAATTTCAACGATCAAACAATTATACTCTATCATTAGAGGTACGGAATTTTCGCAAATAAAAAACATGAATTTCGCATTTACTTTTTTTATAATTACAAAATTTCGCATTTATTTCGCATTTATTTTTAACTAAAAACATTAATTAAAAGCTAACATCGTTGTAATTTCGACATTCGACTCTTTAAGAGCTGTTCTTCGATCTGTCACTACAATATTATATTTGCTGAAGAATCGTTCTGCATCTACGCTGTTCGTTGGACTCCAGATGCTCTGTAATGCTGCTTTAGCAAATGACGGAAAACTGCATTGTGTAGTAAGCAAAATATCCTTCACATTGGGATCTTCGTTCCTTTGTATCGATTGAAGGATTAATCTGTGAAAGTGAATATATCCATCTATGTACTCCAATTGTATCATTGTTCTAAAAAAAGGAATTTTAGCAAAGCTTTCTGAGAGTACACTCGGGTTCACAGTAAAACTTGCAGCTATACATGGGTTAAATAACTGTCCAATGTGTAAGAAAGCCTCGTTTGTGTCTTTTAAAGTCATATGGAGAGTTAGTTTATTAAAGGCTTTGTCGTTTGCTTTCATAAGCATTTTCTTCAGTGTAGCGTCAATTTCTTCGTTTTCAGTGAGCAATCGAGATGTTTTTACACCAAAATAACCTTGGCGATGGTGTTCAAGTGACGATTTTAAGCCCTCTAATTTGTTCCATAAAAGATGGGCGAATGGATAACTGGCTCCTTCCAAATCGTCTATTAATTTCATTAATTTTGGACAGAACTCGGTGGTGAAGGTCATTTGAATTTCTAGTTTACGTCTGAAAGTTTCATCGGCGTAATTGTCTTTGAGAAATTTAATACTGGAATTTTCATTCTCCCACACATCAAAAAAATTGAGTATGTGATTAAGATATTCACTTAGATACGACACTGCTGAGAACCAAGAGTTCCATCTAGTTACAACTGGTGCTGGATAAAGTTTTGCTGGGAGATTGGGCACGTTTTCTTTCAAATAATTCAAGTAAGAGTTTTCATTTTTCTTGAAAGACAAAAGGCTGACTTGACTTTTGCTGTAAACATGTTTAACTCCTTGAACTCTCCTACAAACACATCACCAACAAGATTAACTTTATGAGCCCAACACTGGTAATGTAAGATATGTGGCCCTATTAGAATTTTTAATAGGTTAAAGCAAGCAGACATGTATCTTGCGGAATCTGATACCAGGCCTTTAACTTGTGAATAACCAATTTCAAAGTCTTTTAATGTATCTATAATTGC
The DNA here is from genome assembly GCA_918026665.1 of Diabrotica balteata. Taxonomy (NCBI): domain Eukaryota; kingdom Metazoa; phylum Arthropoda; class Insecta; order Coleoptera; family Chrysomelidae; genus Diabrotica; species Diabrotica balteata. The sequence goes on from OU898280.1 coordinate 139,764,461, forward strand.
CTGTGACCACGTTGATGCATTGGCAGTATCAAGGAAGTTAACACTTGTTAAAAAACATTCTTGATGTAGTACAGAATCTATAGTTCTGAAGAGAATAGCAAAAACACATCTTCCTTGTCCATCCGAGGTTTCGTCTGCTACTATTACAATGGGCTTGTCTTTCAGCTGTTGCTTTGTATTGGCTTTTTCAGACAGCCCACACCGAGGAACTACCTTTCTCCTTAAAGTGTCCGCACATGGAAGAGCACCCGACCCCGGCACATATCTAGCAATATATTCACGCACAGCTGGATGATCCAATTTATGAAGTGGAATGTTGGCTTTCAGACACATACTAACTGTATCCTCCACAAAAGTATCATTTTCTTCTTTTGCTCGTTTCTGTCTCTCAAAGCCACTAGCAATTGACATTTGTCGCTTAGTTCCTGAAGTAGATGCTATAGATTTTTTCTTGTTAATGTGGTTAGTCGACTTCACATGTTTCTGCAGTGTGTCCTTTTTATCACCTTCCAAACGAGTATTACAATACTTACACATCACAATATTTGTGTCACACAGATATAGGCCATCGGTTGCAAATTCTTTGACTCGATCACTCAAAATTGTTTTAGGGCGTCCCATTTTAGGAGAACTTTAAGTAACTTTATTTCACTATGAAAACTTTTTTGATAGACTATGTTCTCACTCAGTAAAAATTGACGGAATGAACATTGATTGTCCTGGTTGACTAATTTATATGTTTAGAAAATAAGAATTAGCCGACTTTTATCAACAACAGTCGGCAAAAATATCAATTCCTTATCTTATCTTTATCTATTTAATGATGAACAATGAAAGATCCTTCTGTTTCAACACGTGTTACAACAGTAAACAATCCTTTCAAAAATTACAATAGAAAACTTTCTGTAAAATCTTTCTATACCTTCGTAACTACCTACTTATTTAGGGGTGAGTTGAGCACCTGCAGATATTTCGCGGAAATAAACAAAAAATCCATATTTCGCATTTATCGCATTTATGTTCAAACTTTCGCCGAAATTCGCATCTATTTCGTATAAACGAAAATTCCGTACCCCTATCTATCATACATGCGAGATTCATCGAACTATTTTTAGATGATATCATCGCTTTTATTAAATTTACTTGATGTAGTGCTACCATTCTCAGACCGCTTTTGCACTATGGATGTGTCTCAAGAGGTATTTTAAGTATTTTATGATTCCAGAAAAGAAAGAATGACGAATTTCCACGTTTATTTTTTAATTATTTCATTGGCAAGAAGAAGAATTGTTCACAGCAATTGTTGTGTGTGTCATGAATTAACTACTACTATATGAAATAGAAACCTGGACTTTAATTGAGGCCAAGCTCAAACGCTTGGAAATCTTTGAGATGTGGATATACAGGTGACTACTAAACATAAGCTGGATCGACAGAGTCAAAAATGAGGACGTTCTTAGACGGTTGAACCAAACAACACAACTGGTCATCTCATCATGTAGGAAAGATCCAAGGTAAACATAGTCCTACAGAAGAAAAACTCCATGGCTTAAAAAGTTAAGACAATTGTATAGAAAATCGACATCATAATTTAGACTGCTGTCATGGAACCAGAAGAAGAAAAAATTTTGGTTGGCACTCCGTTTAGGCGTTTAGCAGCAGGTGTATAAGTAGTTTAGTACTAATGGTTAATAGGAACGTTCTAAAAAGCTCAAGAGAAGAGTTTGACTGGGATGGTAGGTGGTGGCGCTCTAAAAGATCCTGACGGAGATAGTGAAGAAGGGACGTTTATTGTCAAAATAAGTTTTTTTAAATAGGTAAAAAGAAGTAAGAATAAGACTTAATCACAATCAATTTATTCTACCACCAACAACTGGTTTCGCATATTATAATTTGCTGTGCATCTTGAGGTCTTAAGGTATATGGTAAACTAAATGCTGAAATTATAAAAACCCTTATTAGGGTGATGTCTGGTAAAGAAAATACTGCAATTATGTCAATATTATATATGTGTGATCATTAAATATAACTTTAAAATTGATTAAACAAACAAAGTAAAAGTAAATGCATAAGGAAGTAAGAGGAAGTGAAGTAAATTGAAATTAAATTAATAAATGACCAATAAATACTACTTACATGCCAATACATGGATTAGTAGGTAGAAGGTAGAATAAATTGATTATAAGTAAGTCTTATTCTTATTTCTTTTTAACTATTTGAAATGGACTCACACAGGCAACATATTCAAGATTTGTTTTTTTTAATATTTTTTTAATTTATGTTTGTTTTATATTTAAATTATGTTTTATATTTTAATTGTGTTGAGGACAATTTTGGTTGTCAACTTTCTATGAGCTGATATCACTGTACAACGTTCAATTGTATCAAAAACTTATCGTTCTTGTTCTTGCAAAATTTTTTAAAACGGTTTATTCAAGTTTCGTAAAATACTTTTTACGAATTGACTCCAGAAAAATGTATATTATTACAGATCTATTACATTGCTTTAGTTTGAAGATCTGGAAATTGTTTGGGCCTCTAACAAATACATTTCCTGAAAATCAGCAAGTAGATAGTAGTTTTAATAATATACCTCCTTCTTAATAGTGTATCATGGATGATCCAGATGTTTTAAATGTGATGAATTTCAGCTAAGTTTCGTTAAGTAATATGTTCCTTTTCAACCTTATTATCATTTCTGACTGTGTAAAAACTGAGTAAAAAAGAGCAGTTAGTTACTCTGTAATCAATCTAGGAATAAGATATTGGTGAAGAGGGCATTATAATTGCGTAACTCTACTTCTATTTTTATTCCAGAATATTTGAAAACCATTCTCCATTACTTGCAGCAGTTGTTGCTTCTTATTTAATTGTCTTTTAAAATTTACCGTTTGGATAAATTACGGAATCTTTCGCAAGGACCGTATGACCTTGCGGTAAGGTAAGTTACAATAATAGTACTGTAAATTTTAAAATTCATTTTATTGTCCGACTATTCATTGTCTATCAAAATAAAAAACTAATTATATTGTAACTATAATTTCCTAAATTATAGAGAAACCAATACAACAAAATCATAAATGTGTTTACGTAACAAAGGTCAAAGCTTAATAATGTATTTTGATAATAATCCCTAAACGACAAAATCTTCTTTGTAAGGATTCTGACAAATTCACATGACTTGAAAATAAATCTTAAAACTTTAAAACGTAAAAATAGATGAATGAAAATTTATTGGACGGAAAAATATGCACGTAGAAAAATGTCATCCTTACAAAAGTCTACAAAAAAAAAGAAAAAATATAAAGAAAAAAAAGATCGCTAATGATAATCAAAACTAATACCACAGAATAATAAACAATCAGAATGCCCACTCTCAGATGCCACCTTTGAAGTTTTTCAGCACGCGCGCCATGTTTTAGAAGGAAACATATAACACAGACATATTATTTGTGAGTTTATGTAATTGTTTATGTTTTTTATGTTATTATATTTAACAATGTTAATATAATTGTATAGTATGTTTATGATTGCCGCAAGTCAATTAAACCGGGTTAATTTTTCTATGCACACCACATAAACAACACTGGTTCTCTTTAAAACATGGCGGAACGTCTGCGCGAACGAGATGCGCGTACTTAATTTTCCATGAGAGTGGGCATTCTGATTGTTTATTATTCTGTGCTAATACATTAACTAGCATATAATATAGTCGATACCCGAAAATGATGAGTTTAATAAAACAGGAATTTCATAATAATGATGTCCATGATATTACAATTACTATTTTACATCAACGATTTTATAAACAACATATAGGGCCCGTGAGACTCCTCTGTATTTCCCACAGCACAGACTCAGTCAAGAAGTTCTCATCCCCTATACGGTGCACCTCAATGACTAATAGGGGGCGTCCTTTGGGTATAACAAATAATCACCCACGGATCAACTGAGAATATGACAAAACGAGCTGCTGCTGTCATTAATTGTAGAATTTTGATTGAACATGATACATACATGAATACCTACACCACGCTCAATTCGCAGGCAATAATCGGACATTCGCACCACAACTGACTGATCCTACAGTGAGGTGATCTCATTGCACAATTAGATAATGTTATGCAATAATAAAACTAACCACATTTTTTCTAAAATCGGATTATCAGGCCCTTTGTATTTGTAAACAAGTACTTCACGATAAGCTAAAATGATTTAACCCTCAAGTGAATCATTGCGCTCTTTTGTTAGGCAGCACACAGTGAGTACTGGAAAATTCAATTGGCAATAACGAGTTAACTGACTATGAATATCAGTTCAGTGACGCTTGCTTCAGCATTTTAGTATAGGTAAAAAAGTAATACAACGCCAGTATAGAAGCTTGGTTTCAAAAAATCTTGTACATTTAGTAAGCTTAAAGTTATACATAAACCAATAAAACTTCGTTCGATTTTCGTTACATTTCTAAAATAATTGCTGATATGACAGAAAAACTTTGTTTCATTCAGAGCTCACTCCAAGTTAACTCTGAAGAGTCCAAAAGGACAAAATACGTATAAGCGAATAGTGGTTGGTGCATTGAAATTAAATCATAACTGTTGTTCATATTATACATAAACGTCTAAAAAAATGATAATGTAACTTTTATCGGTGAGTTCAGAATAGAATATACTCCCACTGTACACACTCACCTTCTCATATGTCCATACGAATTATCACCAATGGCAAATATGTGTGGAGGTAATTCACCTATTTTTCGTTCTTTGTATAATTTGATTTGATCGGCAGTGTATATTGGAAGAATTTGATATGGATTGACTGCAACTAAAATTGATCCAGTGTATGTCTGAAAATAAAAAAATAAACACATAATGAGATTAAGGACGTTAATAGGTCAGATATTTAATTAAGACACCTTATAGATGCCCCAGTTAATTTCTACACATTGTTAGATCAGTAAGCAGAATATATTTTATGATTTAATATCGGATCGTTTGAATTTATTACTACTTGACCATTTGTACTTTTTCTTATAAAAATTTAATTGAATTGAAAATGTTAAAATTAAAATTCGTTAATTAGGGGAGCTTAGGAACGTTCGTTAATAATTTCTGTCCATTTTTTTTTCATAGTAACTAGAAAGGACTTTAAAAAAACGCAAGAGATGGGGGAGATTGAGCTTCGGTGTTAGTCCTCCATAGATCCCTACCGAAAGAACGAGTATGCTTAGCAACTAAAATATAGACAGATTAGAAATGCAAAGAACGGAAGAGCATTACATCTAATCACAGGAATGGTTGCTTTCCAATTTCGTAACACTACCAAAGACAGCTCATGCGACAAAATTTTCCCAGTACCGAACACTAGTATTGATAAGCAACACGCTTAAGATATTCCCGAAAACAATGCAAAAAACTCATCATCATCATCATCAATGGCGCTACAACTCTTCGTGAGTCTTTGCCGCGTTTACTATTGCCTTCCATGTTTGTCGGTCCTGTGCCAGTAATTCCCATTGTCGCACTCCCATCTTCTCTAGATCTTCTCTGACTGCATCTTTCCACCTTTTTCTAGGCCGCCCTACAGACCTTCTTCCATCTGGCCTTTCCCAGAACACATTGCTTATAAGGCGATTGTCGTCAAAAAACTGAAGAAAGTTATAGATAATACCAATTTCGGATTTGGAAATAAGGATTAGGAACGAGAGAAACACTTTTCGCTTTTAACTTGCTTATAGAAAGATGTTAAACGTCTTTGAACACATTAATCAGGGTCTTAGTGTCTGCCTCACTGATTTTCAGAAGGCATTCAATAAGAAAAAAACGTTGAATGAAAATATACTGAAAGATAGCATTTTATGGATGAGGTAGAAGAGTTAATCATGAATATCGGAGAAGATATCAGTGACTGTGAAATGGAACTGGCTGAAAATGAAGCTGACATTAATGATTTAGGTTGTGAACTATTATAAGTCATTTTATTATAAATAACCTGTTAATAATTAATAAAACTGTTTCATTTTGTCCTTTTTGCTTACTTATACTACTTAAATTTAATAAAAATTCATTTACTTTGTAATAACTAAAATACTTCAAAATACATCTAATAATAGTTTCTACTAACCTACCATTCAATCCGACAAATATGGAGATATGCTTTAGTTGAGTAAATATTTCGGCTACAAAAAAGTGGGTAGCTCACAATTATCTGGAAAGATGGAGGAACTACCAGGAGAAACAGCTCATTATAGAACATTCGCCAAAATTTACGACACAACTAATAAGCAAAGACAGGAAAACAGTAAAAACCATAGTAGGTCTGTAAAAGGGCACTGTAAGCTGAATATGCGGTTGAAGCTGATGTGATTGGTAGATGATGATTTATGCCGATTCTGTCACCTAGAAGAAGAAACAGCAAAGCACATTTTATGTCAGCGCGTGTCATATGCAGTTTTTTCGCATTAGGCGAAAAAAAGTTACCGGCACAGAGCTGCATGGAAGGTTCAGTCCCGAAATTATTAGACCTTTTAAAAAGGGTCTTTTAAAAAGCTAATAAAAACAAACTTATGACGACAGAAATGGATTATCTGAGACGAAGCTGCGGTAGATCGAAACTAGAAAGAGTTAGGAACGAACAAATAAGAAACCAAATGAAAATGGAGCGAAATATCAATGATGACATAGAAAGAAAACAATTAATCTGGTTAGGACATGTTAAAAGAATGCCAGAGTACAGATGGCCTAAAAGAGTACTGGAATGAATCCCTCCTGAAAGAAGAAAGAGAGGACGACCACGGAGAAGTTGGCGCAACGATATTGAAGCAATGGCGGCAAGAGACTTAGAAGAGGCAACTGCGTATGACAGAAAAAGATGGAAATTGGGGGAGGAGAAGCGGCGACAGCCGTAATCAATCCGTTATTATATATTTATATATATTAAAAAGGGTAAGGCTAGAGAGTGTAATCTAGGACTAGAGAACCACAATAGACCTGAGAGGTCGCAATAAACTAAGCCAAAAGCCACCTCATTGAATCTATCCATACAACATTTTTACCTTTAACTTCAAAATAGTTTGTTATGCCGGCCAGTAAGCGACCCATAGTCATTTTTAAAGCCATAGACAATAAGAAAATCAAATAACTCTATATCCATCTTTTAACACTTTTGATGTGTGTGAGGAGACAAAATCATAAAAACATCTACTTACACTGTATACTTATACTATAAAGAATATTGTCTACTTACGTAAATGAGATTTTCGTTGTATCTAATTAAAAGATTCCTAAGAATACCGGCTTCGTGGAGATCCCCTAAACTAATCATGTCTTCCACGCCATGAATGGAAGTGGCGTGCATCGCTTTGATGCGCCTCTCGGGGGAAAGCCAGTGCTCGTTACCGTCGTCATCTCTAACGGCGATTCTTCTACCTTCAGCTGATACCACGCATGCCCCGATTGCCACGTCGAATTCCGAGCCAGTTGTTGGTTCTATCCATATGTAATCACCCTAAAATAGAATAACAAAACATTAGTTACTTTATTTTGAAAGAAGGTTAATAGCTATTGAATTAGAAAATATTGAATAAAATAAGTAAATTATAAGTTTACAATACGAATGATGCCATATGCAAAATGCAATGATAAGGCTACAGAACTGACACAGGAACAAAAATAAGCAAGAAATATGAGCATTACATCCATCTCAGTTTATATCTTTATTGATTTTTTTCTTCACAGTCATATCAGAATTATCCGACGTTAGCGATCTTTATTGCAAAACCTTCTCAACCTTCTGGCAAATGCAATAATTGTCCTACGGTCCTGGAATCTTTATTAATACCAATATTACGAGTAATCCCCTTCACAGACACTTGCTCACCAACTATCCTACTCCTTCCAGTAATTTGAAATTCGTGTCTTCAAAATGGACTTGGGCAGGACATGTCGCCAGATTATCAGACAAACGATGGACAAAATGTATTTTAGAATGGAGATAAAGACAAGAAGCTGCAGTGGACGCATACAGGTTGATGATGATGACGTTTTGTCACTTGCTTTGTCACTTTTTTGTTCGATGTTAAAATTACACATGCAGCATGTGGCTTCCCATTGGTTTATTAGGCGAAGGAAATCCACCCGCAGAGAGCTATATGGAAGGTTCAGTTTCAAAGTTATTAGACACACAGAACAAATTACTGTTGTGTATTTGTCTTTATTATTTTTGGTGATATAAGCTAAATATCAGATTAACAGATCGAAAGGCGTTTCAACTCTAAGTACTGCTACAAATGAAGATTCACTAATCATTCCTTGAGACAAAAAACTGAAGATCATGAAGATCGTAACAAACAAGCCAACCAAATATTTATACAATATAGGAATCAATATAAATTTCTCGTGATGAATATAGAGGAATGGCAGAGGGATGCAAACGGTATATTCAACGCTACTTTTTGACATTGATCACAACTAATATTTACAATTTGCTAACAAAATTACGCATTGTATACATTTTACTTTATTTATGTTAAAATATGAAATTACACAGATATTAAACAACAAAGCAATGATAATTTAACATAAGTATTATTAGTTAACATACCTAATCATTTACCTAAACTAACTCAATAATATTGTTGATAAACGTACAGTCAAACTCATTGCAAAATAAAAAGAAACTGAATAATTCACTTCTATTTTCCTATCGCAAGTTGAACGACATTTATCAGTAAATCAAGATTTTTTTTTCTAAACGAATCTATTCAACCCTATTATATATTACATTATTTTATTATTATAGTGGAAGAAGCATAAACTTTTAAATAGGAAGGGAAATTGTTAAAAGACAGTTCAAATCGATATGGAACAAAAAGAGGTCCTCAGCTAAGGGTAGCAGCATCTTCTGGGATAGTAGGCAATTCTAGAAGGAACACTGAATTGATAAGATGCCATAGATACGTAGGTGGTGATGGATGGAGTGGAAAGCTCTGGATGGAGATGGATAAGACTCTAATTTCTAAGAACCTAGGGTTGGTTTTCGTACTGTTATCTTTCTGAAAAAGTATTAAAATTAGTTAAATACTATATATATATATATATATATATATATATATATATATATATATAATATATATATATACTGGATTTGAAGTTTCTGCGGGAGTTATACGTGAGTACTGTGGTATTTCGGATTTGACTCCGCGTTAAGTTGTTTTGTTTTTTAGAATAGCTATTATTTTGACGACATTTAGACATTTAGACCAAGGTTAGACTTGCCATTGTCTAGTTACATTAGTTCTGCTCTTTCCTGATGTTCAAGGAGAAAGGAACTCCAAATCTTGCTGAGACGTGTGCTATGAATGCTTCTGCTACTGTGGTCGCTTCTTGATTGGGAAGGGATGCAATTTCAGGCTATTTTGGAAAATAATAAATTGCGACCATTAGGAACTTATTTTCTCTCTCTCTGTCATCAGAAGTGGACCGAGAATGTGGACTGCAAGTCCTTCAAAAGGCTCTCCGGAAAGATATGCCATTTTACCACTATTTGTTGTTCTAGGGCCTTTTCTACCGTTACATAAATCGCATTTCTTACACTAATGTACTACATCTCGGCTGCAAAGGATCCAGTAAAATCTGTCTCGAACTCTGGCCAGTGTTCTGTTGACTCCGAAATGTCCTCCAAAAAGGCTGCTATGAAAGTCTTGCAACACACTTTTAATGTATGACTTTGGCAGTACCACTTTTCGAACTGTCCATACTTCATCGGGACCTTCCCACTTCCGAGAATAGACCATTGGAAAGGTAAAGAGATTCCTATTGAGCCCAGTACTCCTTTACAGTCCCACTGTAACGTATATAGTTATTTCATGCCAACTAAGTCTTACTCCAGTTTTAAGCTATTCTCGTACGACTCTTAAAACCTTTTTTTTTTTCTCTTTTTTAGGTTTTCCAGGGAATCCTGATCATTTTCTTCTTGCTGTTTAACCGTTATCTACCGGAGACTTAATTTTTCGGTTACGTTCTATTTCTCTTCAAGCTAACACTGACTTTTAACCTGTAATTCGTTAAAAAAAATTGACACCTGTTCTCCTAACTTTTCTATTTCATGTCTAGTAGTCTATGTGAGCAGGCTTCTAAATGTCGATCTGGGCGAACTTCTGACCTCATTATTTGGTTCTTACGTACTTGCCTGGGATCGGCTTCTGCAACTGTTTTTCAGTTTTCCTTGTTTTTGACAGTCCAATATGGGTGGATTTAAAAATTTTCTGGTTCTAATTGTACCTGGTTCAACTATGAAAGGTGATGAAGCTGTTAATTCAGATTCGACATTAGTTACTGAAACAATATTAGATAAAGAAGCTTGGGTATTAATTTTTCTTTCTATCTGAACTGTTTGTTTTTTTAATTAGATTTTAAATCATTTTGTTGTTGTTTTAAATCGTTTTGCAGTTGTTCCATTTTATTTTCAAAACCGGTGTTTTTCTTTTAATTTGTCCATTCTACTAGTAATTTGACTTACTTTTACCTGAAAATTGTCGTGAATTTGAAATAAACCATAAGTTTTACCTCTACTTTTCTACGTCTCTTTTCCTCTTCTTGTTTACGTTTCTCCTTCATCTCTTCCTCTTCCTGTCTACGCTTCTCCTTCACCTCCCTAAGCTTTTCCTTTTTCTCTTTCTCTTCTTCCCTACGTGAACCCAATCATCAACATTCCAATCTAGGTGTTCTCTGGCAAATTGTAATCTACTTCTACGATGATTTACGTTTAAAGCTGGTGCTCTGACTGGTATTCGTACATGCAGATCTTATTCAGCGAGACGCCTTTGTATAGTGATAGTGTTTCTACTAATTTGAATATCAGCCACTTGTATTTGTAAATGTCTCATTCAAACGTTTTCTTATAGCACAAGGCCTGATAAACTAATCTTGGCGTGGTGTTGTGAGTCTTCCTTTTCCTTGTCCACGCCCTGTCGTATGGTCATTTGTTGAACACATTCATCTCGGCTCAGATTTCTTGAAATACGAACCAGGTTAACTAATTCACTTACGCAAAACAGCAAAACAATTTATCGAATTGTAAACAATATTAAGACCAGTAAAAATCAACCGAGGAGTAAGACAAGGAGACACAATATCTCTAAAATTATTTACAGCTGCGCTAAAAGATATCTTTAAGCCACTCGACTGGGAAAATAAGGGAATCCCTATTAACGGAAGATACTTGAACATCTTAGATACGCAGATGATGTAGCACTAATAGCCGATATGTGGAATGCACTGAATACGATGATTGAGGAACTACACACAGAATCCCTAAAAAAGGACTGAAAATTAATTTCAGCAAAACTAAACTAATGTCAAACAAAGATGACAAACCTATGATAAACATCGAAGGGACAGAGATAGAACACGTAGATGAATATAAATATCTGGGTCAAAATGTGAAAGTAAGCAAAGAAAATCAGACTACCGAAATAAGCAGACGTGTAAAAATGGAATGGGCAGCGTTCGGAAGACTCTCATACGTACTTAAAAATAAAAATATACTTCAAAGACTGCGAACCAAAGTGTTCAATTCCTGCATCCTACCTGTGCTTAAATATGGAGCTCAAACCTGGACAATCACTAAAATAAACATGGAGAATATCAGAAAAACTCAGAGAGCTATGGAACAACAGATGCTGGGTATCTCACTCAACGACCATAAAACCAATGAAGACATTCGTAATGTAACGTCGATTTTTGATAACATCGAGTTCATACATTTAATTCAAGGTCAGGTTAGCTCATGTCGGAAAGCATGGGCGTGTTAAGGTCAACTTCACAAAAAACTACGTAGTATGTCAAAATTTCAAACACAATTAGATAACTGAAATTATAATTTATCATTGGACGCCACCCCTTTGTTTATCCTCGCAGGAGACGAGAAAAGATAAAAAGATAAGATACATAAAAAAATTTACAGCGAAATTACCTTTATTTCTCAGTAATAAAAAGAAACATTACTCTAAACAAAGCAACTTTCTATCTTTTAAAATCAAGAATTGGTTGATAGAAACAAAAGAATTTATATATTATTCCCAAATTTCGAAATTTGTTTACATTAAAAAAATTATAGTAGTTATTTATTAACTAGGCAACATAGAAAAGTTAAATCTATTTATTAACTAAGCATAATAGAAAGGTTAAGTCTTTAAACAAAATTTAAAATATTTCACTATATTCTTGTCTCTGTGAATCCATAAATAATGCTCGCGTTCCTGATAGGGCTTAATAAAAAAAAAGGTACAACCTTATTTATCCAATCTCTGGGAACCAGGAAAAAAGGGACATACTCTGCTTCTCCTCATCCGTTGGTTATTTCGTCAAATATTTACTAATAAGAATCCATTTATGTAATAGGTAATTATTGGAAACCATATATAGGGAAGTATTGGACCATAGAAAACTGTCTCAGTTAACTTAACATAATCAATGGACTTTAACCTCCTGGAAAAAGAGTCTGAAAATAATTATTCATCTGAAATATAGACAAGAAAAAGGCTTTTCTTTGTAGCTTACCTCTAATCTAGAGACTCACTTCGAGAACGCGTCCTATCGGGTGGACGTTTGTAACAGGAAAAGAAAGCGACGCTCTTCAACGGTTTTGAATTGGGGGCGTGATTGACAAGTTAATATCGTTCTCATCTCTCGGATATGTTGGGAATTACCGTAGAAACCTTGAGTCGAATACAAGCGCCTGGCAGATAGTTGGGGTTAGTAGTTTTATTTAAAAAAAAATAATAATCAAATTTATAATGAATTTTCTAAAACTTTTGAAACGCTTACAGTAATAGAACAAAAGTAAAAGTTGCTGTCGAACAGGCAGCTAAACTGAAATGGAAACGGCCTGGACATAACGAACGTCTTATGGATGGCCGATGGAATAAAGAAATCGGGAATTGGCGGCCATGTGAAGCCAAAATACCACGAGGAAGACCGCAAATGCGATGGAGTGACGATATTAAAAGAACTGAGGGGCCAATGTGGAAACGTCTTACAAACAACAGATATGAATGGCGAGAATTAGGAGAGGCCAATATTCGGCAATCCGCATAGAGAAATGGGATTTAAAAAAACAATATTGACAGTCAAACTATCCTGTCAAATTGTTTGATTTTTCATAGCCAACTAACTGCTTCCATTAATGAGTACTACAGTTTAATGTACTTTTCTACTTTGATGATATAGATATCAATATTCTTTTTTACGAATATGTTTAAAAATAATGAAGATATATCGAAATATCAATAATTATATAGCGTTTGCTTTTGATAAATTCCACATGGTGTTATAAAATAAGATGAAAATCAACTTTATTTTTACACCTCGTATGTAGGTAAAACGTGGACAGTTAAAAAAAACCATAATACAGTAATTACTTAAAAATAGATCTGCAATGCGAAAAAGAATTATCGAAATACAATTAAAGATTCAAAAGAAGAATATCTTAAAAATTATGGTACAGTTGAGGTGGTGCGTTAATTTAGGACAGTAGAAAATCACGTATTGCTTTGAACGTACTTTTCTTTTATGATAATAAAGATATCGAGATGATTTTTTTAACAAAAGTGTTGAAAAATGATAAAGTGATCTCGAAATATTAATAAGATGTAGCTTTTGCTTTTAATTCATTTCACAGGGTATTGCAAAATTAGATGAAAGAACACAACTTTATTTTTACACCCCGTATATAGGTAAAACGTTGACATTTCTCAAAAAACATTAAAGTTAGTAATTAATTAAAAATATACCTCAATGTGAAAAAAAATCATATCGTATATATAGAATCCAACTCATAAAAAAATATAAATAATATTGACACGAATGACTGCAATTAATAAATTCAATGTAAAAGGGACTGAATAATTAATTCAAGTGACTGTTATTGACGACGGTATTCTTAGCGATCGTATTGTTTAATTATATTTGATGCAACTTGGACTTTCAACAATTAAATAAAAAGCTGTTTTTGTGATGGCAACTAATTCACCTTGGCTAGTATTTTGATACATGCACCATACACTTTTAAATATATTGAACGTATTATATAACATTTAAATATTATTTTCATTCAATAAAATCATATTACATGTTTCCAGACGCCAGTGTTTTTGAGTATATCGCTTATGTATATACTTGGTCGATCAGATTTTATACTATTTAGTAAAATTGTAGTGTATATTGAAAAACTGAATTCGAATTGGACACATCGCTAATCGCAATTTGTCTATATTGGTCTCTTGTTCTCTATACTATCTCTTGTTCTCTAACCTCCTCCTCAGTCATAATCCCTTTTGGGATGTGGTGACACCATCAGGCCTTCACAGTTTTTTTACGATTTCCCTCCATCCTTCTCTGTCCTGGGATAGTTGTTCTGCTTCATGTAACCCTTAATCAATATTTATCAATGTTAATCAATATTTTTTTTTGATCTACCCAACAGCTTGGAGATCTTTCCCTGGGTCTCTTTCCTTCAACTCTACCCTCGACTATCAGTTTTTCCATCGTGCATGTTCTTCTAGCAATGTGTCCAAAATACTGCAAATATCTCTGTTGTATTTGTTTAAGTAATCTATCCTTTACTTTAAGTTGTTCTAATATCGATACGTTAGTGCGATGATCAATCCAGGATATTCTCAACATGTCCACGTTTCGGATGCATATGTGGCTATGGGAAAAATGAGCGCCCTTACCAGCCTTAGTTTTGTGTGTATTGTTATGCTAGAATTTTTCCAAATTGCTATCACTTTCATCATGGCTATTCTAGCAATAATCAATCTTCTACGTATTTCTCTGTCATACCCTCCGTCATTTGTTATTAGTGCCTCAGGTATATGAAACTATTTCCTACTTCAAAGCCCCCAATTTCTTTAATGTGTTGAAGATTATTCCGAGCTCTGTCTACTATCATGTTCTCTCTAATTCGTCTTTCAAAGCGGCCTAACATTTCTTCGTCGCTTTTACCATAGTCCATGTCTCTGATGCGTATGTCAGAACAGGTTTAATAAGAGTTTCATATATTAGCATCTTGGTTTTTCTGCTAATTATGTGTGATGTTAAGAACTGCTTTAGTCCAAAGTAAACTCTGTTCGCCAGGTATATTCTTCTCTTAATTTCTACGCTTACTAGGTTGCTGTAATTTAGTTGTGTTCCAAGATATATAAACTCCGAGACCCCTTCGAATGTGTATGCTTTTGTCACCAGATCTTGTGCCGCTATTTGTGTGCTGTTCGTGACGTTCATGTATCCTGTTTTGGATACATTAACCTGCAGTCCCATTGTCTTCGCAGCTTTTTCTAATGTTTCAAAAGCCTGTATCAGGTCTCGTTTTGTACATGTTACTATGTCAATGTCATCTGCGTAGGCCAATATCTGTACACTTCTATTGATGATCGTACGTATGTTAAACAATAGACCCGATAGACTGTCTCCCTGGCGTAATCCAGTATGTGTTTGAAAAGACCTTGACACTCTGTTTTGTACCTTGACTTTGCACTCAACTTTCGAAAGAGTTGCCTTTATCAATGTTATTAGATGCCACGAAATATCTAGTTCTGCCATGGCATTATAAAGTGCGCTTCTGTCTACACTATCACAAGCACTTTTAAAATCTATGAAGAGATGATGGGTATCAATTCCATATTCATATGTCTTTTCTAAGGTTTGTCTGAGAAGGAAAAACTGATCAATTATTGACCTTTCTTTTCGGAATCCACATTGATAGAAGTAATGGATTTTGACAAGAGCTATGAGTTATTCCGATTTAGTACACAAGTTTACTTGTTATTTACAAGGTCATAGCTCTTGTTAAAATCCATTACCTATATATTGTCTATTTTTTCCCTCAATAGTACTTTGACAAAAAATCCATTTTTAAAATATATAAGCGTAATTTAATTATACTAATTTTAATCTGTAAGTGTCCGTCTTTAAAAAAAATAAAAATAGATATCTGGTTGAAGAGGGATTTTATGATGGCTAAATAATCTAAAAAAAAACGATAGGTTGACATCTATTAGATTCATAGATGATGAAGTATAAATTGTAAACTCCGAAACCGGTCGCAGAAACAGAACGTCATTTAAGAATTAATAAACTTTCCACGTCATTAATAATAATGACCAATCCTAAAATTGAATATTTAAAATCAAAATTGAGATTTTATCCAAATCTCATACCACTTAAAAATCGTGTAATCTGTATGTACCTGAGAGATTATCTAGATAAGCGTAATTTACTTTGTAATGTACGCTTAATAACGTATATAATATAAATATAAACGGTGTAATAATAATTTATTACGGTTTGGTTTACTTTTTATGTAGATGACCGAGTTTAAAACTAACCAGATAAATGTTTCTGTTTTTTAACTTTCATATTAAATTATGAATTCTGTTCCTCTGTTTAGAATTTGTCTCGAACTGTTTGATGTTTATTTTACAGTTGTATATGTACTCACTTCAACTTTTATAACTAATGAATTATGAAATGAAGTGTTTTGCTACCTTGCTCCATTATTTTTTTATCATGTTTTGTTCTAAATACTTAGGAAGGAAGTATTCATTGATTATATTCGTATTTTCTCTAAAACAAAATCAAGTTTTCTAAAAACCTAATCTTTTCACAAAGTGTCCATTCTTTAGAAATAAGTAAAAGGCCAAACAAGAACCAAAAAACCAAAGGAAGGCAATAAGTTTTTTGAGAGAAGCTTGAAATTCATCTCGGTAATATTTTCATGTGCATTTATCATCATTATTCCATACACTGCAAAGCAGAAGCAATAAGCAAACAATATAGCACATATAGAGCCCAAAATACCAATAAATGGTGATACTTTGTTGAAACATTTTTTCCCAACAGTAAATTGTGAATTTTCTTATAGTAAATTTAAAAATGATTGATATCACAAATTTTATAGCAAAGGTCAATGCAGAAAAGACGTAATAATTGATACCTTCTTATCTGAATTTTCACTTGACTTTAATATGACCACCCCGACAAACCTCAAATACAATACATCATAAAATGACATTAACAAACCCTAAGGGATTAAGTAATAACTGAACGCCTCAGTGACGAAGAACATAAAATTACTTTAATAAAAAAAAATAAAATGTCAATTTTATGTACCTACATTTCCTTACAATTTAATAATAAATATATTTCGGTTACTACCGTCATATAAACTTATAATTAGTAACATAGATTTGGCTCTGCAACTGTGGTTTTGCTTGGCTCGTCGATCACCAGTCGTAACTGGCTGAAGAGTGTGCTTATTGAATTATCCAAACCTCCAATGTGCTACCTTCAGTTATATTTGCGTTTGGGTGAACGTCGTATTCCTCATTACCATAAAAACCGTCCAAGTACAAACCTCCACGTTGGTGGAGCTGGGAATCCATATTCGTTGGATTAGAAATACGAGCACTTTTTAGAGCATGTACTCTTATTTGGCGAATAGTGATTCCTGATTGTATAGGGTGTGCCCGATTGGTAGTGTGCGCCATATTCAAGCTCTGGCCGGTCCCTGTGGGATCCTTGACTCCGCGCACCAATGCAGTTACTATCCAGTCAGGTTTTCGAACTCCTTTAAGGCTGTACACCCCAAATTATCTAAGTGGTCAGTAAGTTATTTTTCCTACTCATCCAGCTATTTTTTAAAATCCATCAAACGAGATGGTCATCTGCGTCTGTCGTACTAACTTCGCCACGCAGGCCGGTATGAACACTCACATACGAAGGCTACGCTGCCGAGGACCCAGACGAGATGAAGATAATTACATACCTAAATACATAAGATGTATTCTTCTGATAGGGAGACATCATCATCATCAGTTTCTTCATTTCCCACAGAAATAATAATTAGTTCTATTGTTTTATATTAGTTCTAATTTTATATATTTAACTTGGTAACTAACCTGGTACTAACTGGGTAAGTTGGATCAGATTAAATTATGATTTCAATAAACTATCGGGAATATCGTAGGTGAAATAGTGCAGCAGCCGCAAGGCGTTTTGCAGTAAAATACTCCAATCGAAATACACCCGATAGACGATTATTTCTAACCATTGATCGTCGTTTACGGGAAACGGGTACATTTCAACCGCAAGTTGCTTGCAACAGTGGTCGTCCAATATTGGATGCAACTGATGAAGGCATTCTAGAAATCATTGAAGAAGTCCCTGGAACAAGTACAAGGGTAATAGCTCCTCAACTAAATGTTCCTCGCGTAAGGGTTTGGAGACGTTTGAAGGATCTGCTGCAAAAACTGTATCACTTAACAACGGTTCAAGAGTTATTGGTTGAAGATTATCCTAAAAGGATTGGATTTTGCCATTGGTTGGTAATGAAAACACTCGAAATGTTAATTTTATTAAAAATATTTTGTTTATTGTACCAACGGGCTACCTTCAGTAGAAATAGAATAACAAACCATCATAACGAACACATTTGTGCGGACGAAAATCCTCACGCCAAAAAAATCGACTCATCACCAAAGGACTTCTAAAGTTAATGTTTGGGCAGGAATTGTGGATAACAATTTAATAGGCCCAGTATTTCTTCCCAACAATTTAAATGGTGATAATTATTTGCAGTTCTTGGCAAATCATTTACAAGAGTATTTGTAAGAAATGAATATTGCAATAAGGCAAAATATGGGGTTTCTACAAGATGGCGCTCCACCGCATTACAGTAATGAAGTACGGGAATACCTTTGCAGGCAGTATCCTGGTCGGTGGATTGAAAGGGGTCGTGACGCACCTATTTCTTGGCCACCTAGAAGTCCAGGTCTTACCCCATAGACTTTTGCTTTTCGGGGTTTGTGAAAGAGAAAGTGTATTCTGTAACAATAGAGGACGAACAACAATTGAGGGTTAAAATAATTAAAGCTGCAAATCAATTTCGTCAGAAAAATATAATTTTTCAGCGCATTCCGTTTTCATTATTAAAACGATACCGAATGTGTATGATGAAAATGGGGGTCATTTTGAACATTTATTGTAATATCATATTTATAAAGGTTATAGACATTTTTTGTATTTGTTAATTCATTTAAGCCATTTATTTAGTTGCACGTAATTTTTTAAAGGTTAATGAAAAGGGCTGTAACTCAATAAAAATTGTTTTTTAAAAAAAGTGGTAAGAGGCAAATTTTTTTAAAAATAATGTGTTAAACTAATGATGCCACAAAATTCATTTAATTTGAACGTACTCAAAAGTTCGGTGGGATTTAGGCATCGAGCAAAAAGATAAAAGAGGGAATCTAATCGTTATGAAAAGAAGACCAAAAAAGTGGCCTCTGATGGCGGACATATCCGGAAATGCAAAGGCGCTAAATTTAAATTTTCCAACACTTATTAACAATAGCTATAAAATATTTTTCAGACGAGAAAGTTTTAATTAAATATTAACTATAATAGTCTAAAAAGTGACACAATTGGTAAAAAATTTCAATATAAATAAAATTTCATGTGACAGTTAGAACAAACAATAACATAACCTAACTAAATTTGACTTATTAAACAAGGAAAGAGACTGTCTATCCTTGTCTAAAGTGGCCTCTCAAGATGGCACTTCCTGTCTATCAATATGTTTACCCCCACTACCTTTACATTCCCTCTTTTGTCTTATTGCTCGATGGATTTAGGGCTGCACACTCCCCTTAAAATTGTTCTGCGCGTAGATTTGGTTGTTTCTTTTGTATGAAAAATGCTTTCAGAACGAGAAAGTATCGTGTCCATTTTTATTACAAAATGTCAAGTAGTTTAGAAGATATAATGCAAAAAAACAATATTTATTTTGTAACTTCCAAGGGCTGTAACTTTTTTTGTGTACACTTTTGTACTAAGTAAGTTGGATTCAATCAATTTATTTTTGTCTCCGGAATGTCCCCTTTTTGAAACACCCTGTATTATTTGTAGTTTAAGTACAAACACATTAAATTACTATTCCTTCCTCTTTATTTCACATATGAAGAGTAAATAATCACACCATTTTGATTTCTACCAAAGCATACGTTTTTTAGCCATCGGGGTACGTAAGTAAACGTTAAGCACACATCACAAGAGTAACGGAGAAAGTGCTATGTAATCATCTTTACTGAGGTATAAAGTAGGTTATCTTTTATTTGTTCATCGGATACACTACCGTTGCACTTCAATTGGCATATTTGTATGAATAGGAACCGGCTAACAGTACACGCAATATGTTGTATTGTGCTTTAGGAAATAGTAAAAACAGTAGAAACATACAGGATACAATATTTATGTACGCATTTAAAATTTTAAAGACTTAAAGTAATTAGTAAAATAAACTAAAACAATATGCATACAAAAAAGTGTCCGTTTTTTAGTTGCAAAATAAAAATTTATTGTTTTCCATTATCACACAAAGTGTTGAAGTGTTTATTTAACATTTTCTAATGAAAATCTACACATGACATTATAATAAGTGCATGTTTCAAAAATAAGCTAAAGAAATCTGTGCACCCCATAAAAACTTTATGGGAGTTATCCTCCTCCTCAGTCCTAATTCTTCCAGGCCTTCACAGTTTTTTCAAGATTTCCCTACATTCTTCTCTGTCCTGGGCTAGTTGTTCGGCTTCATGTAACCCTTGGGAGTTATAGATGTTATAAAATCTGTGTACTGAAATTACTGAGTTGATCTGTGTACTGATACACCAGTCTATCTGGGACAAAATCATTGATTTCACGTAAAAATATATTATACAGATATTTGAAGGTTTTAAAGGGTATATGAGGGGAAGCTAATAAAAAATCGGTGAAGAGGTAATAGCTGGATTTTGTTTTGTTTTTGTTTTAAACAATATTAAAAAGTGATTTTTTGTCTATAAAACGTTTCTTATGCAGTTTACAGAAAAAAGGTCCAAATAAAAATTGTAGATCTTAAAATATAAATTAAAATACATAAACAATTCACCAAGATTGTGATTTGCAAGATGGTTTGTAAAAAAACCCTTTATTTTGCAGTAATTTATAAATAGTAATAACGTTCTTTTTTGAATAATGACATGTAATATAACTACTCAAAATTGTGGCAGTTGATGAGATATTAAAGTGTACTAAAGGGTCTAGCCGGATAAGATAGAGAAAAATGCCCCCAGCGATTATTTAATAATAATACCGTGTCGGTCTTAGCTTGTGTAGAGGGGGGACGCTGAACTGAGTAGGGGTCCTTCAGTACTTTGTACAAGACAGACTGGGCAAGGAAGTCCTCAACCTCGTCCCAATGATAGGGAACGTTCCTGTAGATATGCAAGACAGGTATGAGTTAGGCTTCGCCAAATAAGTATCCGCGGATCAACGGAGGACATGACACAGGTCAGCAGCTGTGTCATTAGTGGCCCGAGGCTAAGGAATACAAATCCTGATAGGTGCGGTACCACAAAGTCGCAGGCGAAAATCAAATACTGATTTAAACGGCTGTGATACCGCGAACACTCACCAACCCATCCGGCAAGCGTGGTGTTTTAATGCCAATATACCCCTCAAACACAATATGTTGAACTTGAAACAAAATGGGACGATACCCCAGGTGGGTAGAGCTAGCAGCTTAGAATCCCACACCAGCAAACCGGTCAGCCTCATGGATTCTGGGGGACGCACAAGCTCAAGAAAACGTGCCAAAATAGATACGAACAAACAAAACCAGTTACTACTAGTGACATACAACATCCAATCTATGGCTAAAGATGAAAATATCTACGAATTAGAAGAAGAACTATCCAAGATAAAGTGGGATATTGTAGGACTGTCAGAAGTGAAAAGACGAGGCGAACAATGCATGCATCTAAACTCTGAAAATCGCTTATACTTTACACGGATAATAGACGAAACATAATTGGTGGAGTAGGATTTCTTGTGAAAAAGTATCTCACGCCATACATTTCTACATATAAAAGCGTTTCTGATAGAGTAGCTTATATTATAATATAACTAGATATTAAAACCAATATCAAGATTATACAAGTGTATGCTCCCACAACAACACATCCGGAAGAAATAGTTGAAATGTTTTACGAAGATTTGATAACAGCATTAGAAGAAAATGATACAAAGTATACCATCATTATGGGAGATTTCAACGTAAAATGGGGTAAAAAGGAAGAAAATACTGAAAACAAAATATTGATGCATGGTTATGGCACACGAAATGAAAGAGGAGAAAAATTATATAACTTCTTAGAACAAAAAAATTTATATGCCATGAACATACACTTCAAGAAACCAGTAAACCAAAAATGGACGTGGATATCTCTCGATAAAAAGACGAAAAACGAGGTCGATTACTTCTTGTGTGGGAAAAAAGACATTTTTGAAGATATACTGCTCTCAATCGATTCACAACTGGCAGCGATCATCGCCTTTTAAGAGCAAGGATTCTTATTGAATAAACGAAAACCAGTAGACACAGGGCACACAATTATTGTAATCAGATAAAAAAACTAAAATACGACAGAAGGGAGATGGGTACAGAGAAGTCTTAAGAAAAGAATTTGTAGAACATTATCAACAAGAATATCCCGACATGAACACAAGTAATAAAGAAATGCAGCGAAAGGTCTTGAAAGCAGGACTGACTGTTGCAAAGAAAACGAAAAATAAAGAAGACCGAATAAGTGAAGGAACAAAACGGTTGATGGAAAAGAGACGCACATTTCTAAGCGAAGAAGAACGAAACACGGTTTCAAAGATTTGAATAAACAAATAAAGAAGGGAGTAAAGGAAGATTTAAGAATCTATAATGAAAACAAGGTAGAAAAAATAATAGAAAAGAACTGAGGCCTGAAATGCTTAAGATCAAACTTAGGAAAGCCTGCAATAATATCATCGAAGGATAAAGATAGAAAAGAAATAAGAGAAAAGAACGAAATCCTAAAAGTTACTCAAAAATTTTACCGTGATTTATATTCCCTAAACAAGAACCCAAATAACACTGCAAAAGAAGATCTTAAGAGAAAGATAACGAATGTCAACTCAGAAATACTCCCTAACCTAGAATTCTTCGAAATAAAACAAGCTATGGCACAACTAAAGAATAATAAGGCTCCGGGCCCAGATGGAATACTTGTAGCAAATGTTGGAGGGGAGTGAAACTATGATCGAAGAAAAAAAAAACAAAAAGAAAGATCATACGATTTCTACCTGGCGAAATAGAATCAAATTTTTACCACTGTGCTTTCTAAAACTTGCAAAGCAAACAGCTTGATAAATTACTTGGCAAAGGAATCTAAGATTGCATTCCACATGCCGTTCATCATGGACAAAATTCGTAGTGAATTCAATTTTTGGTACTCCAAACGGAGCAAATAAATAAAACATTACAACAAATAAACCTGCGACTAAAATATTTAACACTGAATACAATTTATCGTTTTCCATCCCTAAAAAGATATGTGTGATATATGTAACAAATATACAGAAAGCACAATGGAAGAGAAAAATGAAATGGAAGAAGAATACCAATCACATATTAGAAACAAGGAGGATGCTCGACAATTAAAAAATACGGATAAAGAAGAAGCTAAGATAAATAGTGAATTATGTGCAGCAGTTTTAGATTTGGAACAAATCCTACCTGTACCAAAATACAATATTGGTCTTACTTACTACAAACTAAAATTGTCGACTTTAATTTTACGGTATTTAATATGGCTAACGGCAAAGGCTACTGCTACATGTGGTATGAATCCATCGGAAAAAGGGGATGATCGGAGATAGGTAGTTGTTTAATCAATTTCATTAACCATAAAGTAGGCAACGGGACAAAACAGTTTTCCTTCTACTCAGATAATTGCGATGGCCAAAATAGAAACAAATTACTGTTTACTATCTACAGTTTCTTGGCACAAAAGCTTAATATTGGCATTAGACATACTTTCTTGGAGAAAGTACACACGCAGACCGAAGGGGACTCGATTCACAGTTTAATAGACAGAGCATTTAAGCATATTCCCATATTTTCCCTGATCAGTGGTATACATCAGCGCGCACGACCAAGAAAAACAATCCTTTTCAAATGATCGAAATGGACAAATAAAAATTTATGGACCTGAAAACTCTTACTTAAGAAATCCTTTGAATTAGAATCGTGATGTAAATAACGTAAAAATACATTTGAATAAGATACGCATTATAGAGGCAAATAGCAAATTTCCGAACAAAATTCTTTTTAAATATGATTATCATGAGCAATATAAAACGATTGATTTATTACAAAAAGGTAGAAAGTCAATTAATATAGATATAAATAATGTCGAGCTGAAACCGTTATATAAAGATTTTCTTCCATTGACTAAGAAAAAACATGAGCATCTACATTTTTTATGTAACCAGAAAGTGATACTCTTTCAGTACCATGATTTTTATGCTGATTTACCTTATTCAGTTTTACGTACAGATGATTCCGAGTAATAATTCCCTTATATCTTAGGAATCCATACTTTCTTTTTGAATACTTGCCTGGTTTACAAGATTTTTGTACCTTGTTTAGAAAAAAGTTACTTTGGAAACTAACAGGTAGTATTAGTAACTAATATCTAGATTAGTTACCTCATATTTTTTGTTCGTTTGTATAAATAATAAATTTGTTTATTTCATTTCTGGTTCTGAATTTCCTTTCTTAAACTCACTATATACAAATCAGAAGTAGTCTAAGTCCATTATGTTCCTGCCCGATTTAAACCTATATGAACATAGCATTTTATCTATAACGAGAGGACCCTTAAGCTAGAGGGGACAAATGAGCGGAATCCAATTTAACCGACGTAATGTAATATTTTTTCACCAATTTTTCACTCATTTATTACCACTCCAATAATTGTTCACCACCAAATCAACCTTAAGGGGAGCGATTTTGCTAGCTTAAGGTTCAAGATTTCAGTTATTTTATATTCATAAAAGGGGCTCACGATTCGATTTCTCTTAACCATGTACTCACTACTATAATCAGAGTCAATTTTTAAAAATAGTTAAAATTTATAATTTTTGTAATAAAGTATTTTCATATTTTCAAGATTTAAACATTTAAAAAATAAATATTAGTTAGCACAGAGTAACATTACAGAATGTTTTTAATTAGGATATTTCATTTCGCATTTAGCTAGCTTGAATGAGTAGCTTGTTGAAGTTTCCCATTAACTGTGGCTTAGGGGTCAAAAATTATGAGGGTGGATAAAATTCAGTAAAAACCTGGCAAGCAATTTATACTTTCAGTTACAAGAAGAGTACAGTAAAATTGTAAATGGATTTTTTATCACCTTAAATATTATCCCAACAGAATTATTCACTTTTCATAAGGAGTAGTTGGGGGGTGAATAATTACTAGTGTGGTAATAAATTTATAAAAAACTAGCAGAGCACTGTGGTATATCATAAATATTATTTTTGGAATTGTACTAGATCGCTCCCCTAAGGGTGGTTTGGTGGTGAAAAATTGTTAGGGTGGTAATAAATTGGTGAAAAATGGGTAAAAAAAATATGCCATCGGCAAAAAGTTTTCTTTCTGAATTTTGCTAGCTTGAACATTAAGCCAGCAGAATCGCTCCCAATAAGGGTGGTTTGGTAATGAAAAATTATTGGGGTGGTAATAAATTAGTGAAAAATGGGTGAAAAAATATGCCATAAGCAAAAAGTTTTTTTTTCCGAATTCTGCTAGCTTCAACCTTAAACCAGCAGAATCGCTCCCCTAAGGTTGGTTTGGTGGTGAAAAATGATTAGGGTGGTTAAATTGTATTCCGCTCATTTGTTCCCGCTAGCTTAACGGTCCTTATAACGAGCAATATATCGTAAGTCCACAAATTTGTGATTAACTGATTTTATCGGAAAAAACATTAGGCTTTAGAAAAAACATTAGGCTTAAAAAGTTACACTATAGTCACTTTTAACACTCTAAGATAGAGTTACACTTTAATTTATATTGGAATCAAACTGCCAAGGTAAGAGTTGACAGCCAGTACACCGAAAATATCAAAATACAGAGAGGAGTCCGCCAGGGTTGCGTGCTGTCCCCACTACTTTTCAATGTCTACAGTGAAGCGGTATTTCAATAAGCGCTCTCAGACTCAATAGAAGATATATCTATCAATGGAGAAGTTTTGAATAACTTACGTTTTGCAGACGATACAGTAATAATTACGGATAACAACAATGATTTACAGAACGTAATGAAACGCCTTAATGAACGCTGTCATGAGTACGGACTGAAGATAAATTTAAAGAAAACTAAATGCATGATCATAACTAAATCTGCACAAGCAATTATCCAGTTGACTATTGAAGATACTGCAATTGAGAGTGTTAATAACTATAAATACTTAGGAACATGGATAACATCAGATGTAGACCAAACCAAAGAAATTAAGACACGTATTGAAATAGCACGTACATCATTTATTAAACTTAAAAAGTTTCTTTGTTGTCGGGATATAAGGTTAGAACTACGCCTGAGAATGCTTCGATGTTACGTGTTCTCTACTCTTCTTTATGGTTTGGAAGCTTGGACACTAAAACAAGTTCATCTGAATAAGTTGGCCGCCTTTGAATTTTGGTGTTACAGAAGAATCCTACGAATATCATGGATTCAAAGAATGTCAAACATGGAAGTAACTAGAAGGATAGGAAATGAGACGGAAATAATATTAACTATTAAAAGACGAAAACTTGAGTACTTGGGACATGTGATGAGAGGGCAAAAATACGCATTATTACAACTTATTATGCAGGGTAAAATCCGAGGAAAGCGAAATGTGGGAAGACGAAGAATATCCTGGCTTAAGAACTTAAGGGAATGGTTTGAATGCAGTAGTGCAGAACTTTTTAGAGCGGCAGTCAACAGAGTCCGCATAGCCATGATGATTTCCAACCTTCAATAGAAGATGGAACTTAAAGAAGAAGATAGTCACTTTGTTTTTAATTTTTTTTTTAGTTTTACAGTTAATCAGAAAAAAAATGTAAAATTTGCATTTTGTGGCTTTGGATAGTTTTGCATTCGATAAGCGATATTTCCAATAAAAATTGATAAATCCCTAGATACATAATAGTCTTTTTGTTTTATCTCATACTATAAATTTCAACTGTCAAACCATTTTGCATTCGATAAGCGATATTTCCAATAAAAATTGATGAATCCCTAGATACATAATAGTCTTTTTGTTTTATCTCATACTATAAATTTCAACTGTCAAACCCGTCTATACAATTGTGTCGAGTAAAAATCCTTAAACAACTCAATTGGCCTAACTGTTAAAGTTTTTTTGCCTAGCGGCCTTGTTGTAACTGGAGCAGTTATATTTTTTACATAGATACAGGAATCACATATTTCAACATAATTGCTAATACAGTTTTCAATAGCCGTTTGATTTCCCCGGACATGGACGCACATTGTTACAGATTAAAATTACTTCGCATCGCGGTCAAACGTCCGGAAATTCCGGTATTTCCACATCGGCAATATGTGAGTACAAAA
The DNA here is from genome assembly GCA_918026665.1 of Diabrotica balteata. NCBI lineage: Eukaryota > Metazoa > Arthropoda > Insecta > Coleoptera > Chrysomelidae > Diabrotica > Diabrotica balteata. Next base: position 139,791,989 of record OU898280.1, read on the forward strand.
GTCCCAGATGAAACAATCAACGAAATAGAGAGTGGTGTAGGTAGAACACCCAGTAGACCGTAAAACGTATTTCCTGCGTTTCTGGTAATTAGGGTTGTAGTCGGCTGATAGCTATTTATATTGAATTTCATTACATTACAAATTAGTAAAAATAGTATACAAGGGATGATTTATACTCCAGAATTACTCTTAAAAATTTTTAAAATCTTAAAACAAAATGTTTTACGTGATATCCTGATCCTAAAAAATATATTAAAAATGTGTGAAACTTAACTTAAATTTCACACATTTTTCAGTTAAGTTTCACTTAACGTGAAGACTTAAGTCTGTAAAAAATTACGCAGAGTATCACGAAATTTAAAATAACACTGCCGTACTTATTATACATTACACTTCTGTTTTAACTCTTCACTTTGTAGATAATTCCACGCCGTAATAGATGTTTTGAAAGCATCTTTTGATTGTTATGAAATAACAGACTCTTATTATACAACATCACTTACTTTATAAGCACAGATTCATAAGAACAATCGCTATAATTATTTAATAATAAATTCAATTTAAACGTCTAAAATAGTGTCTTTACTCAGGTTAGTTACGACACTTTGAAAGAGTTGATTATCATTATCTATGTTGAAAATAGTAGTTTTTCAGATAACTTCCCTTTTAACTTGAAAAAAAATCAATTCTACTTAATTAAATTCAAAACCTTTGGAAGTCGAATTATCGCGAAGCCTCTTTTTTATCTACAAAGTACTTTTATCCTTGTACCTCTTAGCGAGTATAGAGTATAGGTAACAAGAAGAAGAACAGGCCGGTTTCCGCGCCGGAAGGACTTGCACAGATAATGTCTTCTGTCTAAAACAACTAATCAAAAAAAAAAAATTAGCAACAAATCAAGAGACCCATCTCATTTTTATTGACCTCCGTAAAGCATACGACAGCGTTCCTGTGACTAAATTGTGGAAATCGCTACAAGAAACTAACATTAGCTATACTCTAATCAAAGCTTTAGAGAGGTTTGTTTATATACCTTACAATTTGCTGATGACCAAGTCATCATAGCTAATGATAAAGACGATCTAGCGTATATGGCAAGGAAACTAAAGGAAGAGTATGAACAGTGGGGCTTGTAAATTAATGTGGAAAACCCTAAATACCTACCTTTAGGAGTTGAGTTATCCAATATCGAACTAAAGAATAATTAAGAAATCACATCCTGTAGTGAAACTTGACGAATAACCGAGAACAACAGAAAAAAATTAGAAGCTGTAGAAATGGATGTGTTTAGAAAATTGTTAGGGAAAGAATTCGAAATGTGGAAATAAGACGACGAATTGGAGTAGACGGTTACTTAACAACAGATACTGAGAGAAAACAGTTAATTTGGTATGGTCATGTTCAAAGAATTGAAGACACAAGATTGCCCAAAAAGATTATGCAGTGGGTGCCACCAAACCGTAAAAAACGAGGAAGAAGACTCAAAAAGATATGGAAAGAAGGGGTAACCAAGGCAATAAGTACAAGGGACAAAATCTTAAGAGATAGCCAATGGGACGTGGAAGTTGAGCATCGGACAACGTCGAAATACGTTCTAAAACCGATATATATATATATAATATATATATATATATATATATATATATATATATATTATATATATATATATATATTACATATTTATTAATACTTTACATCAACAGTAATTACAAATAGTATTAACAAAATTTATCAACAAAACTTACAATGGCGCTATTTGTATCGATTTACAACAAGCTCTAAACGTTGAGGACACTTTAGGAATTTAAATTATTATTACTAAAAGCTTTTGGGATTGGAACTGGATCAAAACACTGCAAACACACACAACTGTGTCCCACACAAGCTGCAATTGGGTCTGAAGTGACCAGGGAACAAAAATAGACAATTATTTGGAAGTTAGACACTGGTTCGGTCTTCGGATAATCCTGGATGACAATTAAATGCAATCTTCAAAACTCGGCCATTAAATTTTTTCTTAAAACCATGTGGACCTCTCAAATGGTTGAAAAACGCCGTCTTACAATTCTCTCAGATAAAACACAGCACGAACAAATCGGTGATTCTCATCAAAAACTGCCAGATCGCATTTTGAGTGCAAATTCCTTCCTTTGAATTGAAAGTACCTTTCAAATTACCACTTTCACTTTAAAAAAACCACCGTTTTCCATATCGAATGTAAAACTTTCAATACACAAAAGCATGCACTTCATCTTATTCTCTTTATGCATTTCTTCACGGTCATGCAGAAAATAAACGATCTAATGTACCGTATCCAGATTTCGGTTAGAAGTAAACTCAAGGTAGTTCAAGTAAACTGATCCACCCTGTTGGCTTCAGTCGATCCCTGATCAACAAATTATTCGTGGCGAAAAACTATAAAGGAAGGAGCAGTGTTAGGATGGTTATGTAAGATTTAATTCATATAAAAAAGTCCCTTGACGAAAAAAAAACAATCTCGAAATGTTCCGAAATGTCTCGTAAGGTTTGGGAACGTCAGAAAATATATACAAACAGAAAGTTGACAGTTCAATAACAAATAGTAATTAAGTGTTTAAATAGTTTTGTTATTCAGTTATGTAGATTTGTTAACAAGTATTGTAATATCGGTTGCTGTTTTGAATAAAAGTGATTAGAAAGAAATGTAACAATATATACATAAATAAATTATGGTAATTACCCTCATATTGGAATACCTACACATGTTATAAGAGATATTTAAGAGATATTATATTTTCTTATCACTTACCCGCGTCACTATCACCATGGTGGAAAGTCATCAACTAATCTGCAATAAAATAAATATATTACACCGGGACATAACTTTATTTTATGTAAATAAAAGTTAAACAAATGCAATCTGGATAATTATGTGGTTTACGTGTTGTATTTTGTGTGAAAGTGGAGATGAAATCATATTTATATTTTAGTATGTCTATGAGAAATGCAGTAATTGCATGTATAGACCAGGTAACTAACGATGATCTCATGACACTAGTTGATATAGGTTTTTTTTCTTTGGGTAGAAATTTTCTAAAATATCATACCAGGTTAATCTATCCCTAGGTATGGCTGACGTTTGTTGGATTCAGGTTAGAGGAGTACATCTGAGTCCATTTCCCCCTAGAAAGAAGCCCTGCCAAGGTATGCCTTGGACGACGATGTAACTGTGTACACTATTCAACCCTCCTTACTTCCCGTCATCTTTACGATCATCTCTCTCACAATCACAGGTTATAATACATACCTGTTTTTCTATACATTCTGTTCTTCTTCTCTGTCCGTCTACTACACTCCAGCATTGTACGAGTAAAATTATAGGCACAGTCGTCTGTTACCACAGTCCACCTAGTCGCTTAGGCTCGAGCAGCCTCTTAGTCCACTGAATAATATCTTTCGTGCTGTGCAACTCTTTTTTCCATCTTTCCAATGAACTTTTCATTTCTTCTTTATTTATGGCTATAGTCAAATGCTTTCTTCTCTCATAGATATGTCTCCTTTCTACTGCTAACACATGCAAACGAACGCAATCCGTGATAGTCTGCAGACACTAGTCCTGAAGGCGCATGCTACTCAGACTCATTCTGTCCACTCGTATCATAAGCAGAGAACTACGACCGCAGTTCGTATGTTCTCTGTCATAAGCCTCTAGTAGGTCGGTATCCTTACCGCCCCACTCCAGACTGGTGCCGCGTAAAGGATGATTGACTGTACAACATCGTGTAGAACCCTCCTCCTTTCTGATTTGGGTCCACCTGTCCCCCAATGTTCGCTTATTTTATCAAATTAAATAATTTAAGGAATAAAAGGTTTAGCTATATTAAATATTATAAGTTTGCAAAATTACTCTAGGGTCTTTTTATCGGCCTTCTGGCATTTTTACACGAATTAGAAATAAAAACATAACGTTCTACGACCCTCAAAATCCGAGTTATCCTTTTTTTTCAAAAATTCAACGGAGCTTTGTTTACAAACAATAAACAAATTAAAAAGAACCATTTGGAAGATTAAGAGAGTCAGTTTAGATAAAAAAGATTAAAAACTGAATTCATAAATTTAAATTTATAAAAGTCGCAATATATCTGGTTCTTATCAACGAAAATTGATGATTTTTTTAAATTTCGGGTTAACTCGTGGTATGGATCATAAAAATTCATTTGGTTAATTTGTGAATTGTTTATTTAATCGAGTAATTTGTTTAAAACAATATAAAATAAAAATTTATTTTGCAAAATTTTACTCTTATAATTATTAGTAAAAAAGGTTATGCATTTGTATATTGGCAGATATACGACCGTGAACCACTCGTCTTTTGAAGTACCTGTAAGATGTATTTATAGGAGGTACATATTAGGATATAGATAGATACCACTTTTTCATTTCATGTAAAACTTTTAAAAAGTGCAGACGTAACATATATGTATAATTGTGTATCGTATAATACTTAATTAATTAAAGTGCTTATTGAAAATAGCAAATGGCCGAAACGTTTAAGCGAACCGCGTCGATTATCATTGCGCCGGGCTTTCGACATCCTCTTCGATGTCTTCTTCATGGCTTCCGGGGTCTCAATCTCCCGAGCCATCAGATACTACTACACTGATCACTAACCAATGCGTTACTGTTATATTGCATACTATAGTAGTAGTGCTGTACTAATCCATTTTAGTAATAGTGTCGCCAAAGTGACCAAACACGACACAGAGTGTCACTTTGGCCGGCCAATCACAGAGCCCGTGATTAACTGAATTCTCAAACACTAAGTGTATAAAATAGCAGCACATCTTCTGATCGGAACTAAGTCTACATATACTACTAGCCTCGCTAGACCTTGTTGGCCTGGCGTTACTCCAACACTATCTTTGAGTTTTATTATTAATCCAGTAACCTAATATCGTCGAGTACGTAGAATAAAAGAAGACTTCATCCATTTTAGAAGATAAACCTTCAGGGCACAAGAACCGGCGTGTTGACTACGAACGCTCCCTGTCAGTAAGAAACGGCCTTATGAAATAGAAAAGACAGTTGTCTTATTATAGAACTATTTTAAATTGTGTTGAACTGACCAAAGCGTTCTTTGGGACTTGTGACGGTAAAGAGCGAATAAAAGTCCGACGGGGACTTGTAATTGCTTTTCCGATCAGTGGTCGAGCTGCAATATCGCTTCGTCGCCAGAAACCTTATGCAAATAGTAACCATCCTTACCGGATTGAGAATACTGTTTACGAAAAATATAACACGGAGCGACGGGCAGTAGGAAAAGTCGACACTGCCGGCATTCTTGTGTCTCTCTTTCGAGGAAAGGGAACGCGGCTACAAGAGGTGAGAAGGCTACAGAATCTTATATACTAAAACGCTAAGCCCTTTTCTTGTCCACCACTTTACTCAAAAACCATATTAGATAATTAAAATATTTTTTCGGAATATTATTATTACGTAAGAGATTGTCAAGATATACTTTTGGTACAAAAATTCACTTCCGGTTTTGAGATGACCAGAAGTTAAAATTTACTTTAAGTTTTAGACCCCACAATGTATATATGGATCGAAAGGTCTCGTCAAGACGAATCTAAATATGTACTTCCGGTTGCGATCCGACACCGGAAGTGACCCGAAACGCGCATAAAACGTCAAGATAGAGCAAATCTGACAATGGATTCGTGATCAGCATGCAAAATTAACTGCTAAATGATATCCATGTCGACATTTGATGAACTAAAAATTGCATTCCGGTTTTGAGGTCGACTTCCGGTTTCGTTTTTAATAAAAAGTAAAAAGTAAAAGTTTACATAACTCCCGGTACCAAGCAAAAGTTTTCAGAAAATGGAGACATTGTATCAAAAATCATTGTTTTGGACGAAATATTTCGTGATATTTAATACACTTTTTACTTGCATTATTATTGATGAATGTTATGTATATTCTTGCTTATATTGTTTGTATTGATCTCTTAATTTTTCTCGCAGTTTAAAAATTTTATTTAAAAAAATCGATGTCGAGTTGGTCTGCTAGTACTAACTCATATATTAAGTCATTGTAGGAAAGCTCGAACGGTTAAAATATTCTGATTGCTGGTGTCCCCTCGCCTACCACAGAGGCCTGGCGAAACTTCTCATACGTAGAGGCCGGAATCCTGTTTAACTTCACGAACACGAGGATGGAACCAAAGAATTTAAGATCCTCCTCAAGAGCGGCGGTCGTGGATCGTCAAGAAACCCCAGAGAACCTGGAGGACGCTACAGCCGTACGACATGGCACCGAACTAACAGAAGATACCCACAGCCCAGACCTGGCTTCAGTTTTGTCCACGTTGATACAAGCAGTTACAGCTTTAACACTGGTACAGACCAAACCCATCGAAGCCCAGAGAAAAAAGATAGAAATCCCGCAAGCGAAATGGGCCCCTGTACCACCTCAATTCGTAAACGAAATAATAGACCACATTAGCAATATGAACATCGATACCAAACATTGTATAGCCTATATCCTATAAAATTCACTGATAAGAGAGGCAGCTCAATGGGCACAGAGTCAATTTACGACTGGTCTGAACTACGACATGTTTTTAAACAGGCTCATCGATCACTTCGACAACACAACGAAGAGATCATCGCCAATGTCCAAGCTATACGGACATTACCAAAAATATCAGCCAATAGCGGAATTCATTTCAAACAAGATGGCTCTTTTTCGACGATTACTACCCCATATCGACGAGGAAGAAAGGTGCAGGACCATTACGAATCTGATTTGGCCAGAAATCAGAAAACATTTCACGACGTGCAAATCGACAACCTGACCCACCAAAACCAGCAAACCGCAAAACAGCCGAACCAGAACCAAGCCAGGGGACAATATTCACAAAGGCAACCGAGAACTTTTGAGACTCTAGATGATTGGAGAAATAGAAATCCAACTCAGAAACCGACGCCAAAACCCCGCCAACAGCCTAACAACCAGGGAAACGGCGAGAGGGGCACCCACTAAGCCTCTCTCCAAATGCAGTGCCCCAACTAAATCCAATCAATGCCAAGAAGGTCTCAAATCTGCCACGAATCGATGCGAATATCAATTCAAAGAAAGTCCATGTCCTCATCAATACCGGTGCATCGATGAATTATATCAACCCCGACTTCACTATCGATTTTGGAAGTTGCCAGTCCATAACGAGATGTGCCATTGTCAAAGATCTGAACCAAGATCTAATTCTGGATATGCCATCATCAATCAGCCAATCGCGTCCACTGCTGGACATAGGTCTCCCTCAGTTCTTTCCAGTGTTCTCTACACTGGGCCGCTTGTAGCCAGTTTCCCGCTACACGTTTAATGTCATCGGTCCATCTAGTCGGTGGTCGTCCTCGGCTTCTTTTATAATTTCTGGGTCTCCATTCCATAATACGTCTTGTCCACCGTCCATCTTGTGTTCTGGCTAAGTGCCCTGCCCAGTTCCACTTAAGCGTCGTGGTTCTTTCGATGACGTCTTGAACTCCTGATCTTCGCCTGATTTGTTGGTTTGTTATGTGGTCTCGAAGGCTCACATTCAGCATTGCACGTTCCATGGCTCGTTGTGTAACTCTAAGTTTATTCGCAGATTTTTGCGTGAGTGTTAAAGTCTCTGCTCCATAAGTTTGTACAGGTAAAACACATTGGTTATAAACCTTTCGCTTGAGACACATGGGAATTGAACTTTTTAGAATATGGCTTAATTTGCCAAATGCTGCCCATGTTAGACCTATTCGCCTCTGTATTTCATGTGTTTGATTGTCTCTGCTTATTTTGATTTCGTGTCCCAGATATTTGTAAGTGTCTGTTTGTTGTATGGTATTATTGTCAATAGTTATATTTCCACTCATTACGAGATTTGTTATAATTTTAGTTTTCTCAAAGTTTATCTTTAATCCTGCTCTTTTAGACAGACTTTTAAGCGAATGCATCATAGAAACTGTATCATGTAAGTTATCTGCGATTAATACAACATCATCTGCAAACCTTAGGTGATTTAATCTTTCTCCATCTATATTGATGCCCATATCTTGCCATTGAGTACCCTTAAATATTGACTCTAGAGCTGCAGTGAACAATTTTGGTGAAATATTGTCTCCTTGTCTAACTCCTCGACCTAAGCTGAATGTTTCTGTGTCTTCGTGCAGTCGTATACTTGATGCAGCGTTCTGATAGATGTTTTTGATTAGTGTCGTGTACCTGTAATCTATTCGGCTTTGATTTAGGGCTTCCAGTATTGTTTCAAACTCTACAGAATCAAAAGCCTTCTCGTAATCGACAAATGCAAGAAAACAGTGGTATGTTGTACTCGATGCCATGGATATGCCATGGCTCCAGAAAAAAGAGGTACTAATAGACATTAACCGACCATGTCTACACGTGGGAAAAGAATCACGAAAATTCCTCTACTGGAAGTCGCATTTAGCCAAAAAATGCAACTCAAAAACTCAACTCCAAGATAAACAAGATCCACAATTTACAGTCCCAACCGTAAGGGAACTGCTGCAGGAGTACGAAGACGTCTTCGACGACAAACTTAAGCACCCCGCTACCCATATATACAAAGTAATTGAGATGAAAATCTCATTGTAATTGAGGTTATCAGTCAAGAAAAAATGATAATGATTGAAAAAAAAACTGATTTGAAACTGTCGTATTCCTTCCTATACGTATACGTATTTTGATTTTTATGTTTAAAACATATATATCTCCCCTTGAGTGTTTTTATGTTTTTAGAATGGGAAAATTTCAAACAGTTATATTTTGCCAAATTCAGATAAATGATCTTGGGTAAACTTCACCTTGTATCAGATTTATACATACTTGATTCAAGGTGTGCACTCCCATATGATAATATCTATTATTTGTGATATAAAAGAACGATGGGTGATGGGACACCATTCAAGGTTCATTAACCTCGAAGGTTGAACACAGTCAATGAATGGAACGTGCGGAACGTCGTGAAGCATGTATGTAAATAAACATTGCGAATAAAAATGGGCGATTTAAACTTGTTCTTGTTACTTTCGAATACGTTATCTCAAAGATATAATATAAAGTGAGGAGGTAAAGGTTTGCATAAATTCAATATTTATAACTAAAAATATTTTGAGGCAATCCTCGGACAGATCGATTTATATTTTGGGCTGTGCATCGGCTTGTATAATTCGAAATACTGATGGCATCAACATTTTCATGTACCTACATGACGTCATCGGTGTTTTTTCAAATGAAACGATAATATTATTTTTTCGTTTCTGAATTCTGCTTTAAAAACATTAAAAATATGGACACTTAGTGGGCGTTCATAACGAGGCGTCGACCCTCGCTCGGACCATAGGATGGTATCATATTATCATCGCTAGGTAAAATAAATGCATTATTTTAAATCGGGAGCTCTCACTGTCAAGATCGCGGCATATTATCATGCACCTATAGTTTCCGGCACGTAGCGTTTCCAGTCCAGCAATCGGACTGCACGTTCACATTTTCATATATAGTTTCAGTTTGGTGTAGTGAAGATGTGATCCCGCTTTTCGCGACAAATTTATGTGCAATTGCTCTTCTACTCAACGATAAAGTGTAGTAAAAGGAAGGTTTGGAGTACATTCAATGTTAAGAGAAAGAAAAAAGTAAGGTCTGGAATTTATACAAAGAATTAATTGGTGACGATGAAAAATATTATGGATATTTTAAAATGAATAGGATTCAGTTTGAATATATTTTGAATTTAATTACACCTTTGGTGTATATCAAACCAAAGAGTACCTACTTAAAAAAAAAGAAGAGGTATCACTTCCGTGCAAAAGTCCCAATTGTTTATCACTTCCATGATTAATTGTCACAAAGCAATGAACACACATAAATAAATGACAAAATAGCCCCGAAAATTATTATTTTTTAAATATTCTGTATAAAAATCAAACAAATACCTATTAACTAAACAACAAGGAGAAAACGACGGACTTCTAATTCATATTATCCGTAACAAACAGGTTTCGACTCGTTCCGTAGCCGTTAGCATCTGTAAAATATTGTTTTCGAATATACTGAACGAAAACGTAAGTTGTCTGATATGATACTTTCCGGACAGTGTGAATTTTTCATATTTAAAATCATTTAAATTATATTTTTTGAAAACTAAACGCTACGGGCTCGAAACGCAACGTGCATGATAATATGCCACGACCTTCAGTGATCTAGGCAAGGATACGATGCGATGGTCCCCGTTTTAAATGTACCCTAAGATGCGATGATCTCCGTTATGAACAGTCTAAAATTAATATTTTGTTAATTATAAACAAATTGTATCGCAAATTTTTAAACTAAAATGTTAAACGGTAAGTGTTTGTTGATATTTTTCTTTTATTATTTTTTTGTATCCATGCCTTTTGTTTACAATAATAGTGTCAAATAATTTATTAATGTACTTTTAACTGCCTCATTATGAAATTTACAAATAATGGCACGAAAGAACGAATGAACAAACGAACGTGAGAAAGAACGAATTGAAATTTTAGTCATGTGTGGATGTTGTCACAAATCTCGGACACAACAAGTTTGTGAATTATGGAATTAATTACTAAAATAAAAAATAAAATAAAATAAAATGAATCCAATCGACTCGAAATGAATCATATTAAATAGGATTGAATCGTTTCGAATGAAATCGAATTAAATCGATTGAGTGGAATCGAAGATGGAATTGAGTGGAATCGATCGGAGTCGATTGGAGTCGAACTAAATGGAATCAAATGGAATGGAATGAAATCAATTGGAGTCTATTCAAATCGATTAGAATCTATTGGAATCGATTGAAGTTGAGTAAAATCTATTGTAATTGATTGGAATCGAATGAAATCCATTGGAGTCGAATGTTTTCTCAAACATGTAATAATAATCCTTGTATCGGAATGTAAGGAATATTTATTTAATTTCAATGTTACTAAATCATTTTTCACTTAATTTTAGAACATTGGCATAATTGCTGTATATTCCGTATCAGACAGAACCCTAAAACGGGTTATTATATTTTCAGCATTTAGTTTATCATTTTAGTTAACCTGAAGATGTATAGCAAATTATAGTATGCGAAAGCAGTCGTTGGTGGTAGAATAAATTGATTGTAAGTAAGTCTTATTATTTTTTTTTACCTATTTGAAATGGACTCACACAGGCAACATATATTTTTTTTTTTCTAATTTTTTGTTTGTAAAAAGGGTAATTTTTAAAGGTTAAAAATTTGGAGTATAGAATATTTCAGTTGAACAGAATAAAAAATTGCCAATTTAATATAAATAATGTATGAAAAATTCACTGTATTGTTTTTTCAATGTTTAAATTAACATAAGGCAAATCACAAACAGTAGATATCTTAAATAAACTTAAATAAACTAAATAAGATATAATTTTATTGAGTTTTCGCAATACGGGGTAGTTTTAACCACTCAGAATGATAAGCACATATCGCCATAGAGTAGATTTTGAATTTAATGGTAAATAGAGGTTAATTCCAAAACTTCATCGAAATCGATGTGAGTTCATGAAAATCAGAAGTTATACCATATTTTACCTTGCTATACTGGACTATAAGTTTAAAATATAATATGTATTGTCACAGAAACGGCTAACGTTTAGTTAATAAATTTTATGAAAATTTAAAAAACAATAAATTTCTTTTATTGCTATTGTCTATAAATACACATTAATTCAGCAAATGTTTTCTTTAAATAGATAGTGTTGTTTAAATTAAAACTCTCTAAACCGTTCTTTAACAAGTTTTTTTCTCTTTCTGGTGACCAGATTCAAATTTACAGATGACGGGTTGTCTGCTTTAGGTATATTTTTTTACTTATTTAATACATATATAATCAAATTTCTCTGAGAATGAAATTTATGACTTCCAAAAACATATTATGCTAATAAATTTATCTCTAGTCACAATATTTAAATCTCTTAAGAGATTTCAGAAAGTGAAACCATATGCAAAGTATATGCTAAAATTCGCGGAATATATGACTCAATAATTTACTAAACAGTTATTCTTAGTGCCTAAAAAATCACTATACAATAAATTTTATATGAAGAATATCAAATCAGTTATACCTATATGCATCCAATACAGTCAATATAATTTATAATAATTACACAGGCCTACATTTCTTTTCATGAAAAAGTGTTTTATGTTTAATAATTTAAAAAGTCTTCGACTTGTTTAAAATAGTTAAATCCATTTCCCCTTCCCATATCAGTTAGTCCACCTATGGAATTTGCAGTTTTATAGTTGAAAAAATTGGTAGAATTGTTTTTAAAAAATTTCATTTTATTTTAGGCTAAGGAAAAGCCACTTTTAACATTACAACAAAAGAAAAATAGACTAAGATGGCCAAAAGAGCACAAAGATTGGACTCCGTCGCAATGGGATTCAATACAATGGAGTGATGAGTTCAGATTTGAAGTGTGTGTTGGAGACAGTAGGAGTCGCGTCATTCGTACGAAAAATGAAGCTTTCCATCCCGACTGCCTGAAGAGAAAAGTCAAATTTTCTGCATCTGTCATGTTCTGGAGCAGCATATCGTCTAAAGGTGTGGGAAAGTTACATTTTACCGATGAGATTGTAAACACGGACAAATATTTGAATATTTTAGAAGAATCTCTTATTATGGAACGATTATACCGATTATGAAACAACGTTTAACATCCGCGGAAGATTTTGTTTTCCAAAAGGTCGGCGCATGTTGTCATACCTTAAAAAAGAGTTTAAAATGGATTAAAGACTATGACATACAACTTCTGGAATGGGTTTCTAACAGTCTCGACTTGTCTCCAATAGAGACTTTGTGGCGCGAAATGAAAAAAGCTTCTTTTTTGTTAATATTACATATTCTATGCGTTTTTTTAAATTTATTATTATTCTGTTTAATGAATAGTTTTCATTACGTTGTAAAATATTTTCTATAATTATGAAATGCAAAAATGTTGTTCCATGCATTAAAACTCTAAAATTTAATTTTCTTATCAATCTAACGTAATTTTGACTCATTACGACAAAGTTAAATTAGAAACAAAGTATGTTGATATTTCAACACATGGAAAAACAAGAGAATATTTGAAAATTTTCAGAATCTCTCGTTCTCAAATAGTCCAGGGCGGATATGTGAAAAAACTGTGAGAGGTGGCATGCTGATTTTTGCAGAAAAAATTGTGTGATAACTTCAATAATAATAATCCACTTATTCCCCCTCTTAATTAGATCGAATAATCTCTTAATGAGAATTCCATATCTCATTAATAAAAAAATTAAAATATTTAAAAATTACTAAAAATATCGATGGTTTTCTGTTTTCCTTCCTTGTAACTTTAAAACGATTCATTTTGGAGCAAAGAAGTAATTTGTAAATAAAATAACTGAATATAAATAAATGACATAAATCCATAACTGAATATAAGTCCAACTGACAACTACATAATATGATTAACAAACGTCAACATATCAACAACTGCCGTAGACTACTTCAAACAAGTAAAAACGTCTCAATGTTTTTATATTATGTGAAGCGAAAAATAAAATCTTATATATACCACTGGTGTAACCGCATGATTACGCCCATCGAGCAACATCCATCACTCGAGTCAGAGGCAGAGGTCAGCAATATAATCCTGACTGGATTATATTGCTCTCCGGGTGTAATAATCTTTGGTGCATAAATAACTATAAAAGTAGTATAAATAAAAAAAAAACAATGCCGTACACTTTAGCTGATGAATTTTGCACAGCTGATAAAATATATTCTATTGAAATGTTACATTCTTTAAGGACCCAATTTTATTCTTTTGGGGTGTTGGAAGATAAGTATAGCAACCCTACAGAAAATTATATTGAATAATATATGTAGGAAATTAAATTATCTACAAATTTGTTCCTATTATTTTTTATCATAAAATGAAATATAAATAAGTTATAAACAAAAATAGCTAAAACTTTTGGAACAAATTTTTTTGGGCCTTTTTTGGAGTAATTAAAAAAAATGGCATCAGAACAATATTATAGTGTTTTTAAGAAATAATTTTTAGTACAATTTTGTTTAATTTCATTAATTTCTTGAATACTAGTCATCTTTGAATAAAAGGTGCAAAAGATTTTCGCGCTGCATCTCGTAAACTAGCAACCCTACAGAAAATTATATCCGATATTATTTGTAGCAAATTAAATTGTCTACAACTTTATTCCCATTATTTTTTAGTGTAATAGTGTAATAGAAAAGAAGAATTTAACAAACATTACTAAAAATTTTTGAAAAAATTTTCTTTTGGGCCTCATAACTTTTTTTTAATCATTTTACGATATAATGACATCAGAACAATATAATGGAGGATTTTTCAAAAAAATTTTTACTACAAATATACTTTCATTAATTTTTCTGGGTTTTACAGTGCTTTGAAGTTGAAAGGGTTTTTGATTACTCGTAAGAATACGATAAAAACGAACCATTAGACTTAGTTCTATAACCTTTTAATTTTCTAATATTCTAACTCGTAAGACTAACCATATTATTATTAATTTATTATCGACTTGTTCCGCCTCCACAAAAAATATTATTAATAATCTTAACAAACAACTAAACAAAACAAACTTAATACAGCTTCTCAAAACTGCTATTGAATTTAGGAACTTGGCAGCCTAAAAAATAATAATTTTTATATGTTTTCCAGCCTCGAAAGTGCATATTTTAACTTTTTGAGATTTTAAATTGTTTATATTCGCTGATTTTTGGAATTGATGTCAATATTAACAAAATATATAAATTTTATAGAAATTAGCCAGAAATTTGTAGCGTGGTATACATGTACCATGAAAAATCTACTTCTTCTTCTAAACGTGCCCTATCAAGTCCCCTTGACGTTGGTGATTAACATGGCGAAACTGTCTCTGTCTCGAGCTATTCTAAATACTTGCTCAGCTTTCTTTATTCCTGTCCACTCCCTGATATTTTTCAACCAAGAGGCCTGCTTTCTACCAATTCCTCTGCGTCCTTTCGAAAAATCTACAGCATTTCCAAAAATATTAATATTTTATGTAACTAAATTTAAATCGGTGAGTTTCACATTGGCTCAAATCACCTGCCTTGTACAACTTAAAAATAGAAGTGTGCGCCCTAGATTTCTCACCCCTGTACCAGCCGATATGTAAGGCACTGCAAAAAAAGTAATCTAATAATAATAAAATCCACAAGGAAAAATTCTTGTAGCTGGCTGTATACCACATTGTTCTCCGAGTGCAGAGGTTGTCTCTCACCCGGCTCTGGAACCCATTTGAGCCATGTGTTACCTTGGTCAAATTTAATTTAATATAGAACATCACAGTTATTTTATAACACAATGTACAACATTTCATAACTAAATGTAATTTAAAGGGTTTTTACCCTAATATTTTGGTGGCTCAGGCATTATGACCTAGCATTTTCGATTTTAATAACCTGATGATGGACTGTGTAGTCCGAAAACGTTTGTTCTATTGATGTGGCCCTTTTAAGGGTTTTTTAAATAAATATACCCATTTACAAAGATTAACCTCTTTTTTTTTAATAATAATAGTAATCCGAAGCTATGTGTATGAATGCCTGTATCAAATTGCCGAAAATGGGGTCAAATTTTTCCGAAAATCAAATTGTCCTTATTACTGGTAGATGATATCAATATTTTTGTATAACATTAGGTCGCAGGTCATTATTTTTGTATTACCTACCTAAGTTATAAATCCCGTACAAATATGTTTGGCTAAAATGAACCTTTGATAAGTTTACCTTAACAGTGTAGTCACCTGTAACAATAAAAATTAACGGCATTGTTTCTAAAGTTGTTTGCATCTCTAGAAACTATGCCAACGTCCCATGGGCTTGTAGTCTAATATTATTTTGTTTATCATTTTTCCATAACAAAAAGAGTACAAAAATGATGATGATTAATAGGGGTAAATTGATTATGTGGAATATAAATATTCCTAGCATCGCTTTGAGTAGCTTTATTAAGCTTGGGTATACACATACAGTTTACTTTAATTTCTATCGACATGCACTTCATCTTTCCTTGTTAGAGGTCGCTAAATACATACTTTGGTAATTATTTTGCTATAATTGCCTTATTATCCGATGCGTTTGGCTTTAATTCCAGTATTCTTACAAGTCTCTCTGATGATGGGTAGAACACGTGTAAGAGTACTCAAAAGTTTGGGGGATTTAGGGCTGCACACCCCCCTTAAAATTTTTCTGTGCGCTTAGATTTTGTTGTTTCTTTTGTATGAGAAATGCTTTCAGAATAAGAAAGTAACGGGTCCATTTTTATTAAAAAATGTCAAGTAGTTTATAAGATAATGCAAAAAAAAATTTAATTTGGAACTTCAAAGGGTTGTAACTTTTTTTGGGTAATTTATTTTTGTCCCCGGAATGCGTGATTTAATTTTATGACATACCTTTTTGAAACATCGTGTGTATTAATGGAAAAAACATTACTATTGCGAAGTTCGGAAAAATAATTATTTTCAGGCATTGTTCGGGCAAATCTTATTATCACTTTTAAGTTAGCAGCAAAACAAAAACTATATTTTAAATTTCTAAGGACTGAGGTACTCAATAAATTGTTCATTATATTAAGAATGGACCACATCGGCAAGGAATTCACTGAATCAACATTAATGAACGAACAAAAATATATTTATTAACATCGTTAAAAATAACAGTTGTATAAGGCAAAAATTGTAAAGTCAAATAAGACCATCAACGTTCAACATCTGTGTAGCTAAAGGCCAATGGAAGTTTTAAATTCCTTCTTGACGCTTGTAACCGTTAACTAAATTGCAAGTATAAGTAGGTACTACTTTTGCCGATTCGGTTTCAAATCAGTCATCATTTGCACAACAGGATATTATTATTGTTTTGTATTATTTCAAATGTGTTCAATATGTAATATAAAGTAATACACCGTTTACGGTTAATCCCATAAAGGTAAATTATAGGCGGAGATAGAAAAATACATGTACTACTTTCGTATGGAGAAAAAAAGCAGAAAAAATTAAGTTAGATGTTTTAAAATTTTGGTTAAAAAGTTATTGCACACCGAAAAAATTTTTCCATACCTAATGTTAAAGTGTTGCTATAACAACTGTTTTAGCATCCGTACAAATTCCTACGCAAAAGTCCCATGATATATTTTTTTTCTCTAAATATGACGTTATGGAATCAAATACATCCTGACCTGTTGTGCGTGCTGTAAGTTCTCTGCAGCATAAAAACTGATTGACTATTTCACCTTCGTCGACAAATCGAATAAATCCTAATAAATGAGCTTTGCCACTAATATCAGTGGATTCGTCCACCTGCAATGCGAAGTTTTTTTTGTAAAGTTTATTTGTAACTTTTTCCTCAATATCTGCAGATAAATCAACAATCCTCCTTCTTATTGTATCATCCGACATATGAATTTTCCGTATTTCGTTTTGTGCATCGTTGCCAAACATAATTTTGACCATCTCACAACATGCTGGTAATATAAGAGATTCTGCAACAATGTGTGGTTTCTGTTTCAAAGCAATTAATTGGGCGACCTTATATGAAGCTATTTGTGCTTTGTCGGAAATTGTTAGCGACCTTTCAAATTGTTTCGCTTGTTTAGCTTGTGTCTCCAAAAGTCGCTTGAAATAATCTTTATTTTTTGAAGCTACACTAGCGTGTTTGGTAGTAAAATGGCGTTTTAATTTAGCCGGAGCCATTGCGCTATTAGCGAGTGTCTGCCCACAAATAATATACTTGGGAATTGGACAGTCTTCTTCCCCAGTCCAAATGAAGCCATAATCCAAATATTCATTAAAATATTGCCGGTTCAACATTTTTTTGCTGCGCTTCGATTTGTCATCAACCCCACTTCGTAAAAGTTCCAGTATCTCCGCTGGTGCGCTCCGCTTCATCATCATTAATTATGAGTTGTTCCACAGTAGTTTTTCTTTTAAGTTTGAGGAACTTATCCATTTTAATTTATTCGTCTCTAAACAAAATAATGCGGATATTACGTTTGTGCAATGTAACAAATTCAACATTCAGTTGCAGACTGTGGCGTGGGTGACTCAGATTGGCTGTGGCCACTGCGGAGCTCAGCGCTCAGCGCTTATGGCAAATGAACATTTACGCTGCAGAATTTTATTAAATTAAAATGTACGTAAGTGGCTATTTTAAAATTTGAAAATATTTATTTGAAAAGAGTAATTTAGCAAAATGGTATGTAGGATTGCGAGTATTTCGCGGAACACTTGAAAGGAATTCGCGGAACACTAGTGTTCCGCGGAACACCGGTTGAGAACCACTGGCTTAAACACTTGATTCGAGGTACTGGATTGATTTTCTGTAACATTAGTTGACAGAGTAATTCATATCCCTAGCAACGGAGCAACACAATTGCGATTTTTGTGCTAAAAATTACAATTTTCTTTGAAAGTCTATTTTTCAGCTGAACATGAAGTCTTGCTATAGAAAAAAATGTATTGCACACGACAATAAAATCGCATTATCTTCTCGAATTTTATCGTCTTGTACAATAAATAACTAATAATTCAATAAAACGACACTACCGATGAATCACTAAACAAATATTATACAGGACGATGTTTTAGTATTATTTAAAACAACTTTGTTACAACAAAATTGTTGTATTATTTAAAATGTATATCACGAACTGTGGTATTTACTATTGATACTTACCTCTATGGTCCACTTTGTCAAATTTTTTGTTATGCAAAATTAAGTAATAGTATAATTAAAAAAAAACAATAATCATCATCATTCTGGCTTTACAACTCTGCGTGGGGGTCTAGCCTCCTCGAGAATTTCTCTCCAGTCGTTCCTATCCATCGACTTTTTTCCGCCAAGCACGTATTCCCATATTTCTCCGATCTTCATCGATGTTATCAAAGAACCTTGTTCTGAGTTTTCCTCTTCTTCTCTGACCGATGGGTCTATCAAGGAGCGTTTTCTAGCTGGGTCATTTTGTTCCAGCTAGTTGTAGTTGTAGTTGTTGTTGTAGTTGTAATTCTAGGTCTTGTCGCTTGCAAGCTACAATCTATTGTTTTAAACTAAAATTTAGAGTCATATTTAAAATACATACCGCTATTTTTAAAATAAAAAATTTAACTTCTCAATAAATTTTTCTGCTTATACATTTTTATCTTTTCGCGTTCTAAAAAATGATTGGTGGTCTTTTTGCTGCTTATAATTGTTAGAGCGGTACATAGCACACACCACACCCATTTTATATGACATTTTGTGTAAAAGTACGAACACAATTTAGCAAGATTAGCAAGTAATACAAAAAATAGCAAAATCAAATATGTATGTTTATGTTCTTTGCAGAAATTTAATTATTTTGAATAGTGATATGGCGTCCGTTGGAAAATGTGGTTGAAAATATTGCGTACGATAACGCTACTGATTTTATAGAAAGTAACAGTATCGGGGTGTGAATGTAATTCCTGAAAAAAAGTACCCGTAAAACAGATGTGAACGTATTTAAATATTGAAACATAGCAAGTATGTTTCAATATCTACAAAAATCTACATAAATTTGGCTTCCATGAAAAACTGTTGATACAAGTACTTCAGATTTAACAGAAATTCTACTTTCAACTGTACAGTGCCGGCAAAAAAAACTTTAGATTGCCAAATAAATCACTAAATTCGAAGAAAAATTGCATGCGTTCTGTCAGCACATATTTAGCATTTGAGGGGAGAGGGGATAACGTACTTGCGAACATGCGAAGGCGGCTGTCTGTAGTTTACTGACCGCTTAACAAGGATGCCAGGTCTGGGGTTTTTCCTCAGAACTGAGGAAAATTCAGAATCTATGGGGACTGGGGAAAAACTTTACTAATATCTGGGGAAATCAAAGTGGCTAAAATGTGTTATTAAATTTAGTAAAAAATAGTTATTTTTGAAAGCCAATAATTATTGAATATTAAATGTACCACAGCGACAAGATAAGATCGCGTTGACTGATTCCACATATAGGCTACACTCAATACAGTTTGATGAATTGGCGCTACCGCGAATTCATCAAACCTGGGGTTTGCCTATTGCCTGGGATTCTCTGACACTGTCATCTATTATGAACCTCCTGTGTAGGTCCGGGGTTCCCCGACTTACAAGAAACAAATAAAATTATCCATTAGGCATTGTTATTTCCTGTAATTCTATATAATAACTTTCATACTGTGAGTAATGTCTAAAAGAATTACCAATTGATTATTATGCCTATCAGCGTCACCAATAGGATTTTTACAACGCTTCTCATTTGTTTCGAGCTTCTGTCATATGTCATATAATCCGTGTATAATAGTATAATATTAATATACGCAATATGACAAAAGCTCGAAACAAGCAAGAAGCATTGAAAACTCCTATGGCTGAATATAATATCGTTAACCTACATGGCAGGCAACACACAGTGCAACACGGGTTGCATATATGTAGGAGAAGATTTGTTAAAAACCGAAATATATAAATCTGGGGAATTCTGTTCAAAATCTAGCAACATTTAAAACACAAATGTTGGCTTTGTGCGAGCAGTCAGTGTTAAACATATTTTCATTTACTGAGTAAAGTTTACGATCGTTAAATTCTAAATTGAAGTGAAAAATGTAATTACCGTAGTGCAGTATGGTTTAATGGTATTTCAAGAGAGGCAAATTCAATGAATCGATTGAAACAGTCGGCTGCGTCGTTGCCTTTAAGGACTGTTCCGGTAAGAAAACCTGGTTCTGGAGCTCCAAAAAATGTCATCAAGGACTGGCACCATCATCAGCCGTGAAGTAATGACTCTTCCATAACTGCCACAGAACTTAAAAAAAACCGTGATTTCCTTAAGGACGTTTCAACAGGAACAATTGATCTCCGGCTTCAGAAAGATCTAGTATTACCAAATCAATATGCTGAAAAGAAGATCTTGCTTATAAAAGCAATAAGAAAAAGAGAAGATTTTTGTAAAAGTTATTAGCATTGAACACCTGAATAATGTAAAATCATGTTCGGTGACGAAAATACGTTCAGGTTAGTAAGAGGAAGCTCCAAATTTGTTCGTCGTCCACTGTCGACGTCAAACGTCCTGAAAGTGTAATGGTATGGAGTGCGTTTAGTGGAAATAAAGGAAGGACAGGGTTGTATTTCTTGACAAAGAATGTTAAAATGAGGGCAAATAACTATGTGACTGTTCTAGAACAATATTTATTGAACTTGTGGGAAATTCACGAATGTCTTTTTGCACGATGTTGCCACTGCTCACAAGGTCAAGACAGTGTCCAAGTTCTTAAATTATCACTTATTGAAATGGCCAGGTAACTCGCCCGATCTTAATCCCAATGAGAACGCCTGAAATATGATGAAAAAAAAAGTTCAATAGTGTCGTCCGAGCAACATAAATCACCTAAAAGAGGAGTTAACGAGGTTGTGAATGAAGATGGAAGAAGAATATTTCTTGAATCTTGCTCAATCCATGCCCATGAGAATCCAGCTTGTCATCGACTACAAGGGTGGTATGACACAGTATTAATTTGTAAAATTAAAAGAACAATTATCCTGATTTAAGTGTTTTATTCACTGTGTAAAGATTTCTTGTCGGCACTGTATACGAAATTGTTAAAAACAAACACTATCATCGTAAAAAATTATATGACTACAAATTTTTAAGACTTTTATATGCTTCACTTATAAATAGCTATATTAGCAATAATAATTAAGAAAGAAGAATTAATGCTACAGTTATTGGCTTAGTTTAATTTTTAATTTTTACTGCTTGTTTTTGATTTAATTGTTTATTGTTTGTTTCATGTTATTTTTAGCTTGTAGTTTTATTATAACAAAGACTTATGTACTGGGGCCTGATAATGGAACATATATTGTAAGCCTCGAAACCGGTAGCCAAAATTTAACACCGATAAAAAAACTACATAATATTTTGATTATTGACTTATTTCCTATACATTAGGAATAAGAAATAAATTGGAAACCACCGGTCGGAACATGAACTGCTGTGAAAAAACTCTTCAAAATTGGATAAAGAAAATGGGCAAATATTTTTACCAGTAATATTAAATTAAAAATTAAATATATAATACATTTTAGATTCATTTATGAAAAATAAGTATAACGGCCTATGGGATCATTATATAGGGGCACTCAACGTGTTAATATTTTATTTAACGTAAATAATGTTTACCCTTATAAATTTTGAAAATTATCCGTGACACTAAACACTTAACTTATGAAAAAACCGATTTTAATGGATAAAGCTCTATATAATATCTAATTCGAAATAACCGTATGTATTCAAAACAATTTTTAAATATTTTACTTGGCTAGAATTGACATACCTACCTACAATCTTGATATAAACAAATTACTCTACTTTCCTTATAACCATTAAAGTTTACTCATATTTAGCATTGAATAATATTTATTATAGCGTGGGCTACTAAATAAAGTTATTGTTACATGCTATTTATACGTAGTTGTAAGTTTTGAATTTTTATTGACAATGCATTTTGTTTATTGGCGTATAAACGGGCATTTTTATGTTGCCTACACATATAATCTGAATGAAACAAGTGTAAAGTTATTTCCAATTTGTTTTAATTGATTCGAGACTTTTATAAATAATTGTAGAACGGTAGATCTAGATTAGGGATGGGAAAAACCTACCGGTTTTAACCGTAAACCGGTTTTTTTACTTTGCAATAACCGGTTTTATCGGTTGTTTTTGTGTCCCGGTTATAACCGGTTTTTAATTTTTAAAGTAAAAACCGGTTATTAGGTTATTAGGTTTGTTTCGATTCGGAAATCTACTGTTTAAATTTGTTATTATCACAAAAAATTTGATATTATTTTCAATACGTTTGTATTAAAATTTATTTGATACTTCCCTGTATTGTTTAAAAATTAAATACAAAGAATGAGAAATCCCGGAAATTCCTAATTGTAATTTGATCCCTAAACCATAACAATTAACATCATTGG
This sequence comes from Diabrotica balteata, assembly GCA_918026665.1. Classification (NCBI taxonomy): domain Eukaryota; kingdom Metazoa; phylum Arthropoda; class Insecta; order Coleoptera; family Chrysomelidae; genus Diabrotica; species Diabrotica balteata. Next base: position 139,815,079 of record OU898280.1, read on the forward strand.
GTATCGGCACGTATTGGTAACCATAAATCATTCACCCACTCTTAAAATTTTATGTATATATGGTAAATATTATGACCTAAATTAAATTCTGATCTGATGTGAGCCGACTTTGGTCCCATAAAATTTGAATTATGGGTGTTCGGAATAATACGACCTTTAAGGTCTTTAACTTTTGAACAGCGTTTTCTGCGATTGCCATACCAATAATCACTCTAAATAGTTTCATTTTCATTCTTTTGTTAGTAAACATTTTAACATTTAAATAAAATTAAAATAGAAGGCGATACTATTGGTTCTTACGTCACATATTTAAAGCATAAACGTGTTTTATTTATATAGGTAATAATGTTCTTTCGATAGTACTAATTTTGATCATATTGAAATCGAGTCGAATGAAGTATCGCAAGCTAAAGTTCATTGTTAATGTAACTTTGTAACCTATTGGATTAAAAAAACCGAAAACCGGTTTTTTAAAAAACCGGTTTTTTTTGGCCGGTTATAACCACCAGGTTAAACCGTAAGCAAAAAAAACCGGTATAACCGAAAACCGGTGTTTTGTCAAAAACCGCCATTCCTAATCTAGATTGTTCGTATGAATGTTTAAAAACATGCTCCTTAACTTTTCTCACTGCCAACTTTGATTAATTTTTTGCATTTAATTATTGTATATGTATTGTTATTTTTTTCTGTGGGTTTAGAGATTAAATAAAGCACAAATATAGTTTAAGTAATTTTATTTATCGTTTACAAAACAATTACGTATTATCGCCAATACTCATCTAATTAAGGGCCGCTTCGGTGGGCTTATATAAGGCGAACTACTCATAAAAAACTATCAGAAAAACTACAATAGATTTATTAGTGCTGTGTTAAGCACTAATACCATAATTGCATCATGGTAATCTGTATTTTGCAATCTGCTGCTTTGAAAAGATTTGTGGTTGTGTTGAACGCCGTACGTAGATTTTTCAGCCAGGAAATCCTTCACCTTCCTGGCTCTCGCTTTCCTTATACATACCTTAAGAAATACATACCAAGAGGATATCGTGAAGAATACATCGCTGGTTGGTCAAAAAATAGCGAGGAATTTTACCAGAGCTTTCTTGAAACTGTCGATTAATAAAGTGATGCTCATACAAAACACCAAAAGACAGCCGTAAATCTAGATGCCTTAGATCTGTAAACTTTAAAACATGAAGTTACAGATACGAAATATTCCCATCCCTTCTCCAGAGAAGAGATAATCAGCGGCTCTCAAAAACTTAAAGCCAGTAAAAGCACCAAGATTTTATAATATTCACTCTAAATTCCTGATAAAACACAAACACCATGCAACCTGCAAATATCCCAAAAGAACTGATACTCTTGAAGATAATAATCAAAGCTGCAAACCTCCTAAAAACTCAAAAAACTATAGAATAATTGCGCTTCTTTCTATGGCTTGCAAATTGTTAGAACGGCTTCTGCATCTGTAGAGAGGGGAGACGAGTTAAATCCCACAGCTCTTAAGCCACAATTGACCCATTGTGCATCCTCTCAAGGAGATGTCGTCCTTAGCTCTTTGGTGAACTGGTTGACGAGTCAGCAGGAGACATCTCCCTTATGTGGGCAGGTGTGGGCCAGGGCTCAACAAACGCGTACTCTTCTATTAACGATAACTCCGGGCATTCATATAGGACAAGCTCTACAGTTTCATCTTCTATAGTTGATAATTACTAGTTAAAAAACCCAATTCATGTTTTGTAAAACCTCCAAGCAGAGGTTTTTTTTCTGGTCATTACCAAGTACTTCTTTGATGCTTACTTCTCAAGGCTACTTAGTGTTACATTAGCAAGTCGACACCCTTACCCTTCTTCCAATCGTTTCACGGTTTATATGTGAGAGTGACATTTGACAATTTCCACGATTGTTGTAGTTGACAAACCAAAAAGATCTCCAGGTCCTAAGAGTTTTAGTCCTTCCTGGCTAATTGGTCATCAGTGCGGTTACCATTATTCCTATTGTTTCCATCCGAAGCTTCAGTTAGTGACTCGTAACACAGCGTTAGTAGCGCTTGTCTGACATATGTGCAGATTATTCCAAGCTATACCTTTTAGGGTTATCTCTTTGGCTGCTATGAAGATACGCCAGTTTTGTCTGAACTAAGCTGGCATTTTTGCCCATACCTCACTGTATGCTTAGGTTCAGTGATCTGGAGTATATTCCGCATCCTGAGCCTTTATCCATTTTAAAGCCATTGGTGCATATGCAATATTCATTTGCCACGTTTGACTTCCTAAACTAAGAGAAGCTTATATACGATAAAATCAGCCCAGAACTATTCCAGGTGATCCCAGCCGAAGAGGTACGAAGTTGTGTAGACTAGTTAATGCCACTTACTACCGACATCGAAGTGAAGTTTCAGAGAAGAATTAAAACTTCAGCAGCATTTATTGATGTCACAACGCCATATGAAACTGTATCGAGAGAAGGTCTTAAATACAAAATTTTCCGTACCGAGTGTTGTAAGTAGTTCTGGGTACCGATATTAGCTCAAAGAAACTTACGAATGACCTATCACAAAAGTCAGTGATGTATCCACCACTATTTAGCTTAAACTTAGCAGAAATGCCAGAAACACAATCAAAAAAATTGAGGTACTCCGACGACTGGATCCTTATGATTAGATGCCGAACACTAGAATTATCTAAAAGGCATCATTACGACGGACCTGAATATACTGAGCAAATATTTCCGCAAGTGGAGACTACAACCAAATGCTTCCAAAGCAGAGGTTATTTGATTTCACCTGAACAATACACTTGCCAGAGAGGAGCTCAACCTACGCCTACGGTTCTAAAATGTCACTCTTATCCATAAAAAAACGCCGAATGACCTTGGCTCAGCATTAGACGAAACACTATATTTGAAAGAGCATTTAACGAAAACTGCAAAAAGGATCAACACTCAGCTGCACATATTATCTACGACGAGTTGGCGCACTTGTACGTGGATCTAAACAGATCATAAATAATGGAAATCTGCCGATACAACAAAATATTGAAGATACCGGAAGTACCCGACTCCGCTCTAGAAAACCACCAATAAAACAACAAGAATTATTCACGAGGCTTTTAATATAATAAATACATGGTCCCAAAAAAATAATCTTAAATAGGGAAATTCAAACTGAAGAAATAAAAAGAAGAAAAAAGTTGGCTTGGGCAGCATTCGGTAAACTGAACTATATACTCAGAAATCAACAAATTCAATTACATCTTAGAACTAAAGTTTTTGATGCATGCATTATCCCGATATTAACTTATGCGGCACAAACATGGACAATCACAAAAAAGAATATGAATATACTTAGAGTCACTCAACACGCGATGGAAAGAAAAATGCTAGGTATATCACTTAAGGACAAGAAAACAAACACATGGATAAGACAGAAAACCAAAGTCACCGATGTGGTGCAAAAATCATTAAAAATGAAATAGGAATACGCTGGACATGTAGCTAGGAGCGATCTAAACAAATGGCACAGATCAATTTTAACCTGGAGACCATACCAACACAAAAGACCCAGAGGCAGACCTCCTATGAGATGGACAGATGATCTGAAAAGGACTGCCGGGAAAAATTGGCTACAAGTAGCGTACAATAAAAAACAATGGAAAGGAAGACTTGAAGAGGCTTATGCTCAGATGTGGACGTGAATGGCTAGACGAAGAAGAAGAAGAAGATGGTCCCAAAAATAAACTGTTTGGTACAACAACTTAAGAACATGCTCTACATTGCCCTCATCATTCGAACCAGACGTGTTACATAAATGGGGTAAGCGGCCGTATCTTCAATTTGAAAGTGGGAAAAACCAAACCATCGACCACATCCCTGAAGACTGTCCCACAAGATCTTTTAATGGTAGTCCCAAAGACTTTCTGTTTGCAACTTCAAAATCAATAGAATATATTAATTCGCTTAATGTTTGTAACCTACTAAAGTTTGACATATACCTGTATTATTATTGTTAGAAAAATATGTTTTTAAATTTATTAGAATTATTGCAATACGATACATAAAAATCCCACTTCTAACTTTGTACATGTTCAGGTCGCTTTTGTATTGTCCCGATCACATTGCACATTGATACCCATTCATAGAAAAATGACAGATCCTATGCGGCACTTAATAAGAATTGAGTATCGAGACCCATTAACTCTCTGATGTTTTTCAACCGTGAACATTTTTTCTGACCTGGACCTCTGCTTCGTCCAATTTCAAACAAATAACTGAAACGTTCTCTTTGGTATTGTAGTAAAACCACCACACCAAAGAGAAATACACATTGAAGAAGCAAGAGACTCCTAAATGGGGAATCAACAACAAGAAAATCACACACATTACACAAAGACACTTGGCAGAAAGAAGACAATTGACTAACAGTGGGTTTTAAAGGGTTTACTTAACAATACAGCAGTGAAACCTTTTGTTTTTAAGAATTTATACAAAATTTATTATAATTTATTATCAATACAGCCGTTTTGGCACATCCCGAGCATCCCTGTTGCTACACACGTTCCGACTATTACGGCAGTTACAGTTCTTAGATCCTGCAGTTTCTTTTTCAAAATTGCTAACATTGTATTTGGGTAAACTGTTTTACAGATTTGCAGAAGAGAATTGTATGACTTATTCCTCCGATCTCGGTTTAAAACGACAGAATGTTTTGGAGATTTCCAGTAATTCCTCAATCATGGTTTTCTCATCCGTCGGTATTTGAGACATTTTTGTGGACTGAACACCCCAAATGGCTACCAGGAGAAGTGATTCGTGTAGGGGTCGGAGGTCGGAGTAGGAGGTTGGCTAATAACGCTACATACGTTATGACGTTTTATAAAAGGTATAAAATTTAGAATCTCTCGGATTACATCACAGAACGTTTTCGGACTAAAAAGTCCATCATCAGTGTTTTGTTACTAGGTGACATGAGTTGAGACGCTAAATACCTGGGTAAAAACCCTTTAGATGGTACAAAATTTAATCTGTCTTACATTTTATTCAAAAATATGTTGTGATGTTTGAAAATTTCTCAAATAACTTACATGGCCAGGTAAGACTCCCACTAGGGTTTGCTGCTGACCCTCAGATGATGTCTGAATGGGTTCTAGATGGCAACTAATTGAATTGAATGAATTTCATACTTGTTATGAAAGTTGTACAACAGACTAAAATATCATTTTGTTGTCATCCTGACCTTAAAGGTCGATTCAGACACATCAGTCCCGTCACAGTCTCGGCGCCGAACCGGTCCTGTTTGGTCACAGAACTATTAATTATTTGACAGCTGGGAAACTGTTCGTCGTCTGATGAATGTGAATGCCGGCGCCATATTTCTATTAAAGAATAGATTGTATGACGGATTGTTCGGTTCGGCGCCAGGACTGTGACGAGACGTGACTGATGTGTCTGAATCGACCTTTAATAGGAGGCAGTCAGAAGAAATTAAGTGGATTGACTGTAGATGGCAATTGATTGGATTGGTAATGGGCAAAATCACTAGTGTTAATATATACGTCGGTGGTTAGGACACGACAGGTTTTGGGCTGTCGGGATATCATGGCCGCACAACCAGATCAGTCAGACTGTCGGGTACAATTTTTTTTTCTGTCAACAAGCCTACACAGTCTAAGCACATAATAGCCGTCGGACCCAACGTTGTAAGTCACGACAGTTGGGTGGTTTAGTTGGAACGTGTGTAGGGAGTTTAATCCAATAGTTCCATAAAGAAAGCTACAATTTTGGTCATAGTAACTCATCGATTCAACGTATGTTTTAAATTAAGAAGACTGTTTATTAAATAACTCTAGTTGTCGAAGTCTAGATCCTGACTTTTTAAAACTATCTATTTCGCGAAGAAAACATAATTGTATAGTCCAGAACTAAACAATGATGAGCATATTTTTGTAAAAAGATTAGCTTTATGGCTGTTCGATGCCTTAATTTACCTAGTTATTTCTCATTGCGGAGTTATAAAATATTATCTAGAATTGTGAAACCAAACTATTGTTTTAACAGTTGTTTACATAAACAACTCCTGAATGTATATTTTGAGACTCATTTTTGCCATGTCACCAAAACCATGGCCACAGTTTTATTTAAACAAAATTTGTAAGAATGTAGAATACAACACTCTTATATGGGTATATGTTTTATGTGTAAACCTATTAGATTTAACTGAAGTGTTACACATAAAACCAGTTTTTACTAACTAAAGACAACAAAAAATCATAATTAAAACAATAAACATAGCAACAAAAGTGTCACTATTTGATGAATGTTTGATAAGTGAGAGCGTGGCCTTATTGTTTCTTTCCATTTCAGGAAGCGATTGTCTGAATTAAAACGTTCAGAGCATTCTTGTTTGATTATATTGACCTGCAAAACATTTTTAATGGGTTTGTTGACCAATATAACCACCTATGCTTCGATGACATATCAGCATTAAGTTTTGTGTGGTGTATAAATTTAGATAACGTATAATAGTGATATGCTTATACACACACGAATCGTTAAACATCGAATTACACTTTTGCTTATCTAATGTGATAATTATTAACAACTACACTACGCAAATATCCCATTTTAAAAACATTTTAAATATTACAATTAGTTACTTAACCAGAAAATTGACTAAGATTACAATACGATTTGTGTACACACCTTATCAGGAACCACTCCACCGCGTTCCAATGCTCCAGGCCATCCCTTTCCCCTCCTATAGCACTTTAATGCGCGATAGGCGCCAAATGCTTTTCGTGTGGAAGTTCTAGGTACAAGATCTCCAACACGATATCCTAACCATAGAGAAATGTCATTTCTCTATGATCCTAACCCAATCAATGCAGACTAGCATGAGGCGCTCTTTTCCTGCTTTCTCTAGTGAAGTATCATCGAACTGAAATTGCTGGCTCGGGCCACGAGTCTCTGCTCCGGGCAGCTCATAGTTTGGAGACTCGGTGTCTGAGGATGTGGGTCCTTCGTGTCCAGGTTTTGGGGTTTTGTTAATTTTTCGGGATAAATGTCGCTCTTCTCTTAGTACTTTTTGATTTTTTTGGTGGCCAAAATCTTTATTTATTTCTTATTATGGTTTTTTAAGGTTGTCCTGAAAATAAACATTAATTATTAAAATTGCCAGTGCTGTGTGCTGGGGCTTCTTCTGTTCGTAGAACTACGAATTATCTAGTTTTTTGTGTTTGCCAGGATTTGCTGTTTTGGTCTTTTGTGCATCCATCGATGAAACGCATCATATCTTATTATCTCTCGCAGGATCAGGCTTGGGTGATTCTTTAATTCTGCAAACCTAATTCTGGATTTTTCTGCCATTTTATCTATCACCCTTACTTGTTGCAGTTCTCTAAACAGAAAGCATTCAGCGACGTATCTGGGTATATTTGCCTCTTCTCTGAGGATGTTATTGTGGGCTGTTTGTATTTTCTTTTTATTTAAATTGCTTATGTGCCCCCGTGCGAGAGATGCATATGTGATTATTGGAAGTATGGTGTTGTTAATCAGTCTCATTTTCGCCTTTATGAGCAGTTTGCTTTTTCTACCTGTGAATCCTCTTATTGCTGCTTTGGCTGTTGCTCTTTTCTGGATGGTTGTGTCCACGTGTTGCATGAAGGTTAAGCCTTGCTCCATAGTGACTCTTAGGTATTTTCCTTCTCTTTTCCATTCGATGGGATTATCTTGCACTAACAGCTGTTCCTCTGGGGTTTCTCTTTTCTTTTTGGATATGTTTGCTTGTGTCTTCTCTGAATTGATTGCTGTTTTCTATTGGATACACCATTCTTCAATGTGATTCAATGCTGTCTGTAGATCGTTGACTGCTACTTCTAAGTTTCTGTATTTGGCCGCAATCGCTGTGTCGTCTGTATAAAGGCTGAGTAGTGTTCCTGGTGTTCTTGAAACATTTGTGGTGTATATTGTGTACAGTAGGGAATAAACCAAATAAAATAAATTAAATAATACAATTAGGTTTAAAAAATCAATTTTTGCGCTACTGCCAAATCAATATTTGATGGACACTTTAAGCACTGCAAAGTTGGTTGCATTGCGAGTATGTCAAAAATTCTTTTCAGTAAACTCAAATCAAATCAAATTAAAATCAATAAAATTGCACTGAAATAGACTGTAAACCCAAACAAGAACAACTTTCCTTCTGATTTCTAAGTGAGGCGTGTCATAAAAGGATATTTTTACAGGTTAGAAAAATCAGTATAGTCTTAGAACCTTGGAAAGCAGACAGGCAAAAGTATGGAGTTGGTGAATGCGCTTAAAAGATGAAGAGTATAAATTGCTTGTATCTAAGAGACGAAGTGGAAAGGAAAAGGACTTAAGAATATGCTAAAGGATGTGGTGTCTGAAAAATAACTCTAGAAATTGAGTCGATATAATGCAATATAAGAATTATAGAGAGTGTGAGAGAAGTTGCAAGAAAAATCTTCTTCTTAATGTGCCTATCCGTGACGAATGTTGGGGATCATCATGGCAATCTTTATCTTGTCTGCAGCAACGCGAAAAATCTGCACAGATGTTGTGTTAAACTAGGTTCTGATGTTCTTTAACCAAGATATTCTTCTTCTTCCTGGACCTCGCTTTCCAAATATTTATTCTTGCAGGATGGCTTGTAGGAGGGCATATCTGTATTCATTCCACATAAGTATTAAAGCTTTCGAGATTTAATGGTGTTCAGTACCCCTCGGTTCTTCTTCATTCTTCTAAGGACCTTTTTTATTTGTAATACGGACATTTCACGAGATCTTGAGAATTCTCCTACATTGCCGTATTTTAAACGCTCCCAATCTCTTTTACATATCTTCGTTTAATTCAAAACTGATGTTGTTCAACAAAGTTTCGATAAATATTCTCTTAGAGTAGAGATTGAAGATTAGAGAGACAAAATACAGCCTTGCTCTACTTCACGCATGATTTTTACATATTTGGTGTGTTCACTTTCAATTCTAATATTTGCGGTTTGATTCCACTAAAGGTTTCCAATTATTCTCAGATCTTTGTTGTCAATTTTTACTTTTCACATAGCTCATCATCATCATTCCTGCTTAGAAATCCTTTGTGGGTCTAGCCTCCTCAAGAATTTTACTTCAGTCGTCCCTTTCCATCGCCTTCCTCCTCCAAACACATATTCCCATATTTCTCATATCTTCATTGTTATCAAGGAACCTTGATCTATGACCAATGGATCTATCAAGAAGCGTTTTTCTAGCTGTGTCATTTTGTTCTATCCTCGTTACATGGCCTACCCACCTCAGACGTATTTTTAACTGTATGTGTTCGTTCAAAAATTTCCTGTTGGGAGTCAAACCCTTGTGATAACCTGTCTAATTGGCTTACAGTATTTTCATGGTTGCTTACTGATTCTTTATTTTGCAAAATCCACAAGGAAAACAATTCCTGTAGCTGGCTGTATACCACGTATCACAAAAAAAGAGGTTAGTCTTCGTAAGTGGGTATATTTATTTAAAAACCCTTAAAAGGGCTACATCAAAAAAACAAACGTTTTCGGACTAAACAGTCCATCATCAGGTTTTAAAATCGCTAGGTTAAAATGCCTGAGCCACCAAAAATACATGGGTAAAAAGCCCTTTAAATTACATATATGTAGTTATAAAAGATTATACATCTTGTTGTTAAAAAACTGTGATGTTCAGTATTAAATTAAATATGACTTCAGGTAACATACATTGCAAACATTGAGTTCCAGAGCCGGGGAGAAAACCTCTACGCACGGAGAACAGCTTGCAACTATCAAGTTTCCAGTTCCAGTTTTTTTTTTTTTAATTTTTTTTTATTTTGCCTCTTGTGGGGTGAAATTATTCACAACACTTTTCTTTACTGATTTATTATAAACTAATACACATTGACAACCAAACACTTGGTAAATTAAACACTTTGCTACAGAAGAAGCATATCATAGAAGATCGCTGGGAAAGAAATATTAGAAAACGATAACATCGAAGAAAGCTGGGAAAAAATTAAAATAACATAATTAACCCACCAACAGAATCATTTGTAGAGAGGAAAGTAACGAACATTAATATATCAAAAAAGAAAACTTCATGTTAAGACAAAGAGACTTTTTGTGTACGAGAAAAATTATTAAGAACAACTTTCTGTTTTGACTGATTCGATGAGACTATGAGTAGGGAGAAAAGCCGATATGTGTACTACCCCTACAGTTAGGTGGCTTAACCACAGTCAATAAAAAGAGATTGTGTTCTATTACCCAGGGAACCCAAAGTAACTTTCAGATCTCAAGCCTCCTCACGTAAGTCACACGCTGAGGAGGGGTGGAGGAAAATCCTGGGGATCAGATAGGTACCACTTCAATAGCGAAGTGCGACCGATTTGATTTTCGGACATGTGGATCCCACTTTACAATGGTATACACATGTTCCTAGGGGCAGGGTTGTTTGAATGCCAAGGAGGTGCGGTCTTCGACAACATAAGGTACTCGAACATCTGGCAATTTACAGGGGTAGCAGTAATTTTATTTAAAATAATACAAATTTTTAAAATTGTAGTTCGTTTTCAGCATGCAAGTTTAATTTTATACGGAAGGAAATGAATCATTAAACAATAATACTTTAATATATAATCAAATGATCCGAAATCAACACCCGTAGAAATAACGAAAATATGAGAAATTTTGATTTGTTTGATTTTAAAAAATTATTATCATATTATAGGTGTCAAATGAATTTGGGTATCAAACTGTTCTAAAAAAAGACTTCCGGTTGCAATTTTACATACAAAATATTTTGTGCTGCCTACGAATTAAAAAAATGTATTAAACTACTTAAAGTAGGTGTTGACATACATTTCAAAAACAGATAACATGAATTAAAATATTTTTATAAGTATACTTAAGATTAAGATCCAGACGATATACAAGTAAATACATAAATTTTAACCTTAGACAAAATAGAGAAATTCATGTGAAAATAAGAACATACCGGAAAACTGGTTCACATTAATATTCATTCGTTATTAAAAAAAGTATAAATTTGTTAAATAAATTAACATAAAATAAGGTATAAGAATACTTTTGATGTGTTTTTGGACATTACTAAGTTATATAAACAAATTCTAAACTTGCAAGCAAGTATCGAATGCTTTATATGTATCGAATTTAGGTATCGCATCAACTTTTGACGTCCAATTAATTCTGTTTAATTAAATTTAAAATCTCGAGTTTCATTTTTGTATTGTATTCGACTATCTGAATTATTATAGACTGGTGATTTTTGTATTTGAAGACTCTTCATAACTGTATCAACATTTTCACAGTTTAATGATTAAAAAATTAGTGTTTTGTATCTCCCAAGGTCTCAAATCTTTTAATGATATTGCAATGTAAGAGCTAGCTTTAAGTTGTATTTACAACTTTAATTGCAATTGAATAAAATGTGATCAGTTGTTAGATGACTTTTAAAGCTTCTTTCAGCTGAACGATATTTTGCCGTAGTCATGTAAGGCAACGATACCGTGTACAGCAGTGGAACCGTGTACACATTGATTATTGATTAAATGTAAGCTTTCACACTACACGATATAAATCGAAGTCGTACACCACTCTCGTAGCTGTGCGCTGTGGTGATAAACTCGTGATATACAGTTGGAAGTAAGTAGTGGTTAGTGAATTTAGATTTTTAAAAGATGGATATCGAAATTGATAAAGAGCTTCTTACGAATCTCGATAATCTTCGTATGGAATAAAACTTTAGTACAGTATGTTCTGAAGCTATTTTCTTGTAGCATTTAAAAGTAATGACTGTTTAAATGGGAATAAGTCACATTTAAAGGTTATTGACGTTTATTGACTAGTACGTTTATTGACGTTTAAATTTCCACTTCGGAAATCGTTCTCAAAATACAAACGGTTTGTATTTTAATGAAGCTTTTTACAAAAATGTTAACAGGTCTTTGAAATTTTTTGAGGTTATTTTTTTGCTAAAACTAGGGATGACATCTACTGATTATCACTATATAGGAAAAATCAGTTATGGTCATTTGGCGCCACGTACTGATTACGAACCAATTTTAACTAATCAGTAGTTGGCATCACTGTCCCTAATGCCTCTTTTTATAATACTTATCCTATTTTTTGCATTAATAGTTACTTATGAATGCGTACCGCTAGAATATAATATCATTGTTTCAGGAAAGAAATAAATAAAATTATGTCTCCACGACGCAAATTATTTAATTACGAAGAATGGAAGATGGAGAGGGCCTTAGAAGATACTTCTTGTGGGGTTCCAGTTACTACTGCTGCAAGAAATCATAACGTTCCAAGAATGACACTGTGTAATAAGTCAAAAGGCAAGTCTCCAAAGATACGTCGAATGAGCCCAGAAACAATTTTATCTCAGCAAGAGGAATCTATTTTGTTACATGGATTCGGAAAGTGAGCAATATCGGTTTCCCTATTACAAAAGATGAAATGCTAGATAGTGTTCAATTGTTGATTCGAGAATTAAAAAGAAAAAACCCGTTTAAAGATGATTGACCAACATTAGGGTGGCTACAAGGTTTTAAAATCCGTCATTCAGAAATTTCAATTCGAACAGCGCAGAACCTAACAATTACTAGGTCATCTGTATATAAACAAAGAATAAAAAACTGGTTTGAAGAAGTTTCATTGTTCTTGAAAGAAAGTGGTAATTTTGACATCTTACTAGATCCAAGCCGAATCTTAATGGAGATGAGTCAGCTTTTTTCCTGAACCCAAAAGGTAATAAAGTACTAGCAAGCAGAGGGCAAAAAAACGTATATCAACGAGTGAATTAGGAGGAAAAGTAGTACCTCCAATGGAGGTCTTTAAGTATGATAGGGTACCGCGTGATATTTAGTGGAGTACCTGGAGCATTCAAAACCGTAAAACCTCGGATTAGAGTTACAGTGAATGAATTAATATGATCGATGTGGGATATTGTTTTTAACACTATAAATTGCAATGTTTACCCAAAATTTTTTTGTGCAATCTATTTTTTTATTGTTTAAACAAATTAATATCAAAAATTAATGTTTGACCATATATTTTCACTTTAAACAGTATTTTTTTTATTTATATGTTAAATCTTATCTGAGTAGACATATAGGAAGATTTTTCAAAGATTCCTGTATAAAAATAGCAATAGGGATCTCGAACAGTTAGGAAAACGTGGAGGTGAGAGCGGAGCGATAGCTGCTATGTACAATGGAAATTCTCAGCTAGTTTAGTTGCAAGTAACACGTGTTCTGTGAATATTGTGAATAACATTGAAAATTTGGTTTTTTAGTGAAAAATTCTTGTATATTTTTGTACTGGAAGGTGTATTGAAGACGACGTTTTTATATTGAACTATTACAAATTATTTCGTATTGCTTAATTTGGTAAGTGATTAGATTGATTACCACAGTTCATTATTGAATTAATTAAATAATAAATAAATCGAAAATTAAAGATCAGTTTTAATAAAAAAAATATATGATAATATTGAACCAAATGCAATTAATTACATATTAATTTTTTTTAGATTTCGAACAATGGATAAACCAACAGCTAGCAGCATGGCTGATGAAAATAGCTGCATAATATGTATACAACTGGGTTCATCTTCCAAAACATATTCAAATTTAGGTGAAATTATAAAAATTTGTAGAGGAGTAACCTCTTTAAAAGCTGCTTCAACCGAACGACAAGATGGATTGTTACCTCACCTACAAACTGAATTTGTTTATGCTCATTTAAGTTGTCGACAAAAATATATTAACAAAAAGTATATTGGAGTGTATAATAATAAGGTCCGTGAAAATCTCTCATTAACGCCTCCGAAACAAAAACTTCGAAGTAGCATGAATTTCAATAACTTCAATTGGGAAAAAAAACTGTTTTATTTGCGGACAAGAAGCTGATAAAACAAAAGAAGCAAAATTAAATAAAGCTCGGCGTAGGCAGATTTCATACATCAATACTCCAACTTTAAATGAATCCATCACGAATTTTGTAGCCGTCCAGAAAACTGATTATTATCGAAATATCCATAAAAGGATTTCTGGTATAACCGACTTACAGACACTTGCAGCAAAATATCATTCGGATTGTTATAATTTGCTGAAAAATTCAATTCACCTCAGTAATGTTGAAAAGAAAATTAATCCAAAAATTTCAATGGTAGATGCAGCAATGGAGCAAATATACAAGTACATAGAAGAGGATGATGATTGCCAATTTACCATGCAAGAGTTGAAAAACGTCATCACTACAGAGCATATTCCGCGACGAAGAAACTATTAAAAAACGATGAATAGATCGATTTTACGATGATATTATCTTTTCAACTAAATTTGGGTCCAATACCATTATATGTTTTAAAAAAATTAACCATGTTGTATTAACAGAAAATTGGTACAATTAAAAATATAATAGTAAAGAAGAAGAGAGAATTTATTATTCTGAAAGCGGCGAGCGAAATTATTCGGAGAGATGTAAGAGCCCAAGTGTACTATAATGAAAATTATACGTCAAGTGACAAAATGCTTCAAGATGTTGATGAATCAATTCCAACATCTTTAAATTTGTTCCAACTATCTGAAATGATATTAAAAAATAAGAAAAATAATGCAGAAACAATTCCTATAATAGATATGAGAAGAAATGTAAATCGATCTTCTTCTTCTTCTCGTGCCATATCAGATTTATCCGACGTTGGCGATCATCATTGCGAAGGCTTCTCGATCTTCTGCAATATGGAATAATTGTCCTGCATTTGGTACCTGAGTCAATACACGAATTTTTTAACCAAGAAACTTGTTTTCTTCCTACACCTCTACTGCCCTCTATTTTGCCTTTAAGGATCAGTTGTAATATTTTATATCGACTTCCCTTACTATATGTCCCAGATAAGACATTTTTCGATGTTTAACAGTCTTTAGCAGTTCTCTGTCTTTGTTGACGCTCCTTAGTACTTCTTCATTAGTTTTTCTTGCTGTCCAATTATATAGCAATTATATCAGCTGTACGACCAGTATCTTTTTTATCGCTACTTCATATTACTTTGGCTGTGATGTTTCATAGGAAATTTGGCTCTAAAAAACTAATAAATATATGTCATTCTTTAGGCTTCTGTGCATGATAATGCTGATTTCAATATCAACCTATTGATGCAACAACTGACGCAGCGTTTGATCACCTTAAAAGAGTGTACCTACAAATTCAGATATGGCTAGGAAATGACGTAGTTATTGAAAATTGGGGATGGAAGTATTCCAATAACATGTACATCCCAATAACAATGAATCAATTACCAGCTCCGGATAATTTATTGCAAATGTTATTTTGTAATTGCAAAAAGGGATGTGGATGCCGAAAAAGTGGTGTATACAGCACAGTAGCATGTTTACAGTGCAGCGGAAATAGTTGTATCAACTCTTCACCTATTATACAGATAGATGAAGTAGAAGAAAATATTATTTGATGTAGACAACAATGTAATATTTTTAAATAAACAGATTTGGTACTAATAATTTTTATTCTTTTTATTAGTCGTAATTAATTACCTTATTTTTTAAATGTACACAATAGAGTACGTTTCATTTATAATTAAACTAGCTGAGAATTTCCATTGTACATAGCAGCTATCGCTCCGCTCTCCCCTCCACGTTTTCCTAACTGTTCGAGATCCCTACTGCTATTTTTATACAGGTATCTTTGAGAAATTTTCCTATATGTCTACTCAGGTAAGATTTACCATATAAATAAAAAAAATACTATTTAAAGTAAAAATATATGGTCAAACACTAATTTTTTATAATAATTTGTTTAAACAATAAAAAAATAGATTGCACAAAAAAATTTTGGGTAAACATTGCAATTTAAAGTTTTAAAAACAATATCCCACATCGATCATATTAATTCATTCACTGTAACTCTAATCCGAGGTGAAAACCCCCAGGCGCTCCACTAATTATGCGAATAGTGTTTCTGGAAAGTGGGAAATCGGTAAATTAGACTCAGGATGGATAAATGGTCCAAATTTTTATGAATATATCACTAATCAATTTCACCCATGGTTAATTCGAGAGAAGATTGTTTTGCCAGTAATTCTTTTTATCGATGTTCACGTCTCCCATCTAACTTACCATACAAGCAAGTTAGTGTGATGAAAACGGTATAATTTTGATCGCATTATATCCGAATGCTACCCAACTCCTACAACCGATGGATGTCGCAGTATTTAGAACACTCAAGGAAGGGTGGAAGCAAAAGGTGCACCAGTGGCGAAATGAACACCTCGAGAATCTAGTTTTACGGAAAAGAAACTTTTGTCCTTTACTTGAACAGGTCCTTCAAGAAAGGATTACTAAAGAAATTTTGAAAAATGGATTTCGAAGATGTGGTCTTTTACCGTGAAATTTTGAGGCTATAATTTCACAATGCTGATAAAACTAAATACGAATTCAAAGATGACTTGGCCTTTTTAGAGAAACATCTTGACGCAAAGTTGATAACTGATTTAAAGAAAGCAATGATGAATGGACAGGAGAAAATAAAATTCATTCACAAATAAAATCACTTTTTGAGTTTTACAGGAAGGTATTAAATACTTGTACAGAATTAAATAGAGAAATCAGGGAAGAAAGTAACGTATCAGTAGTTTCCGATGCCCCTGCAGCAACATCACAAAATCCTGAACCCGAGGACCTCGAAACAGACCAGGACCTCCTTCAATTCATATTTCTGTACATGAGCCGCAGCCAGGGCCATCAAATATTAATCGGGTGTCTACAGTTGCCATTGCAGATCTATGTACTCCAACCGACAAGCTCATAAGGAATATAAATAGCTCACCAATTGAAAAGTCTGGCGTTCAGCGTGATAAAGTTGAAGTTGTTTAAAAGAAATTAATCATAGATGGTCAGACAATCACAACTCCTTTCAAACAAGCATTGTTTTGACCTGAAATAAAGGATACAGGAAATAAAAGACGAAAAAAAGAGAAGATTCCATTTGTTGCATCATCTTAACAGTGACAAAATACCATTTAAGAAAAGAAAAGGAAAAATTGGAACTAGAAAGAACAAAAAGATAGAGAGCTGAATAAAGAGCAAAGGTGAAAGAAGAGAAAGAAAAAAAAGTTGAAACTGCAAGAAAAAGAAAATAAAATGGTTTTAAAGAGGACCAAAAAGAAGGGTCAGAAAAAATGGTCTGAGTCTGAAACTGAGAAAGAGTGGGTCGAATCTGGGAGTAGTATAGATGATAGAGTAAGTGACTTTGAGGGTTACATGAAAAAAGAAACTATACAGCAAGAAAATGATGTTGAGAGTGACTTGAACCAGTGGATATATAAGAAGGAAGATTTCGTGTTACGAAATCTCTAAGGGAGAAAGGTAAGAAGAAGTTTCATAAAAATATACGTGTATAATACAGGACATTTATGAAAAAACTATGGAGTGGTTGCGGTGAACTGTTGCAATGACCTGAAAACATTGTTTAAATTGAATGAAAAATATGTTAGTGTAATTAATTTAAATCAAATTATAAGTCGTCTTTCTACTCCTACTCTAAATACTTTAAGAGACAGAGTTCGGTATGACTTCAAAGCTCCCATAGATGTAGATGGCTAAAATACGTTTGTGACCATCACTGATTTTTTTTGCATGACAACAACTAATATTTTGTTTAATTGCACTGACACCTACTGATTTTTTGAGAGATGAAACTCGTAGAGGTGGGAAATAATCGATAGAGACCTATAATTTACATTACATTGCATTACCACCATCGATAGTCTCACACCTTTAGACGTTAGACGTGGCTATTTGACTTCAGTCATAATTATACGGATAACCTCAAAAATATTTTATTTTAATAATTTCTGATGTTAGAATAAATACTTGAATAAATTAAGATATATTATAGTAAAAAAACATTCATTAGTAGCGATTTTAAATTATAAATCTTTAAATTTATTTAATAATAAAAATAACTCAACTGAAATATTTGACTAAAATAAAGGTAGGTATGTTCTGTCCGAAAACAATTAATGTATGCGGGATAGGTGTAGTAGTAAGGACGTTGTCTATTGACGAGAGAATTGGGGTTCAATTCCCACCAAGGATAAAATTTTTATTTTATCAATAAAAAAATAATAGAAAATATGATACATACTTACTATAAAACTATATATAACTTACTATATTACAAATTTTCGAAAAATTCATTATTTACAATTTATTTTTATTCCAATGTTATAAAACGGAAATACAAAATAATTCAAATTCAATTCATACAGTCTTTAGTTGTGAATGCAAAATAATCCGGTGAAGACTGTTTATATCAAATCCATCACTAAATTCTCAATGTTAATATCAATTCCTCTGTACAGGTAATGATTTTCAAAACAATTGACAATTGTAAATACGTTTATTTACAATATTTTTTTATTTTTGTAGAATTTTTACTTATTTAAACATTCTTTAAACGTTCTTTTAATTTTGAGGAAGTTTTACTTTATTTTCGAAAGTACGACGGACACTTTTTTCAATAAGATATTCATGTTTACCTTTAAACGCTTCTAATACTAGTAACGACTGACATAAATGTTCAAAAGCAAAACGATCACTGCATAATTTCAAATTAAAAAAAGAAAAAAGAAAACCTCATGTAGGTTTTGAACTCTAATCATCTGCATCGTAGTGTCGAATTCTTACCACTAATCCACGAAGGATTGCTAATTATTCCGTGACAAGAATGTATGAAACTCCTCAAATCATAGTAAAAATTAGTCTTGGTTAATAATTTAAAACTTTAGAATAAGTAATCACTTTTAATTAAATTATTTTATTCACATTTTTGCTTTATTGCGGTCAATCAGTTTTTACTTTATCTAAATTTAAAAATGGAAATACGTGACACATACGACGTCAAACTGTCAAACATAATAATTACGACCGAGGTGATTTAGATCGAAGCTAACGTCTAAAGGTGTGAGACTATCGATAGTCGTAATGTAATGTAATGTAAATTATAGGTTTCTATCGATTATTTCCCACCTCTATGAGTTTCATCTCCTTTTATTTCACAAGGTAACTGTGTTTTCTATCTCTTACGTTAAAAAGCCGGGTGGTAAAGCACTCATCACTGTATATGGGACATAAGTATTAAAAACTACAATATTTTGTTTTGGTTTGAACGAATTAACTTAGTGTTCAAAAAGGGAACAGATTGTAATTCGTCTTCAACCTCAATTGTGAACTGTATATATGGGTCATAAGTATTAAAACTAACAATAATTTCTCTGTTGTTAACTATATAAAATATTGCGATCATCACTTCATTATATTGTAAAACATCGTTGTAACGTTCGACTGAAAATAATATAAAAAAGCAGTAGGTATCTAACTAGCCGAATAAAATTATGTTTGCCTAAAGACCTATAATAATGTCGCATATGCTCATAAAAGTGGCACTGCTCATTAGATATCACTGTTTACTAGTATAATACAATACTCGCATAATTAACAGTTAACTCTCACTAGATTATAGTAGACGCGCGCTAGCGAAAACATTGTTTTAATTTAATTCATTCTCAGAGTCATACGTATGCAAATTAGCTATCTCCTTTTTTGCTTTAGCAATTAAATGCTATCTTAAATTCAATGCCGGAGGGTTTACAACCTTGACATTGCCTTAGCTTAGGCAGTATTTTTGTATTTAATGTGCACTATTTATAAATATTATTACAAGCCATCAAGGTTTGCAGAAATACTTATAAAACTTGATATCATTAACATAATTATCTATCAAATAAAACGTGTTTGTTAATTATTTGTATATTTAGGAATCGATATTTGAAATACATATAGTCCATTTCCATCATATTGATAGCACATTATGTATGCAAATCCCTAAACTGTTGATACGGGTGACTTAATGAAAAATAGATATTTGTCAACAAGTTTACAGAAGTATATAGGAAAACAATTTTAAATTGAGTATGACCACCAGGTATAAAGGTTCAAGCAGGATAGAATACAATAGTTTTGAGGGTTACTAATCCCTAAATAAAGTTGCCAGTGTCGGAGTGATGGAGATTAACAGGTACTAATGAATTTTCAAGAAATGTAAGATGTTTTATTGGTTATATATAAAATAATTTGTGGCCGTAACAGGAGCCGATTTGTAAAAAAAATGAATATTATTTTAATCAAATTCCATTTCAGATTCACTGCTTTCTTTAGAATCTAAGGAATCTTCAACTCCAATATTAATTATTACCGGTTCCAGCATTGCATCAGTCATATTATCCAAATTCTACATTTTATTTTCTTCCTTGTGAGCATGACTTACAGCATTTTTCCAATTTTCTGGAGTTACTTTTGATAAGGAACGTTCTAATAATTGTTGTAAGTCTTCTAATTTAAAAGTTTTGTTGTTGTGTCCGACTTCATCCTTTACTTGAGACCATATATTTTCTATCGGATTTAGATCACAGTGGTATGGGGGTAAACGTAAAATAATTACATCACGGTTTAATGCCATTTCATCAATTATATATTTTTATAAGCTGCTTATGTTGCCTTACAATAGGTAATAATTCCTTTTTTTGTCGAATTCTCCTTGTACTCAATTGCGTGTTTTTTCCAACCATTCGATTATCTCTCCTATTTTCCATGCCGTTGTTGGCAATTTTTCTGCTAGTCTTGGATGGTAACTAGCATTATTCATGACTATGACAGAATTTTTTGGAATTAAATCCAACTTTTGTTCAAAATATTCTTCCAAAACGTCAGCAGTCATTTCCTCGTGGTAATCTTTGGTTGATTTTGAGGCAAAACTTAATAATCCACCATTGACAAAACCGTATTCGTTTCCAATATAGGTTATTATGAGTCTGCGTCCTTTTCCAACGGGAATATTGTTTATTCCAGTAGATACACCTTCGATGAATGCCTGACGGGAACTTTTCACATTTGTATCAACCCATAGATATGGTACAGTATGACTTTCATTTACCCAAGTCCAAATAAAAAATTGTTTTCCCTTCTTCTCGGTACTTTTTAATAGTTCTTAGATAATCTCGTCTCCAACATACAATGTAATATTTTTTTTTAGTTAAAACGGATTTTCTTCTATTCTTTTGCCAACGAAATCCCATCTCTCTCAATAGTCCCCATAATTTCTTGTTGCTTATGATAGGTAACTCTTCGTTTTCTCTAATTAATGTTTGGATTTTGTCCAATGTTGGAAATTCTTTGTTAAAAAAAAATGAGTGGACGCTGCGTCTTATCATGTTTTTTATATATTTCTTCAATTTCCAAGGGTTTACTCCCTCCACTCTTCTTGGGAGATGAAACAGTTCCTCCTTTTCTTTCTTTTAGGAATCTATAAATTGTTGCTTCTCCAACCCCTCTCATATTTGAACACATGTTAACGATTTCACGAACAGTACTTAAAGGGCGTTGATGTACAAGTAAATCGTGTACATTTAATATTATATTTTTCTCTCTTAGACTGAAGGCACCTTTAAAACTACACTTAACCGGCATAAAACCTATTGTCGACGTCATTTTTAAATGCAAATAACAAAATATCGACACAAAAAACGTAGGTAGGTAAGACATGAACAATGTACATCTACAAACTAAATGGAAGATGCAAACAATTTCTAATTTATATTATTGGCATAAGCTGTAATGTGGCATAAAAACTACTTAAACTATCATTAGTGAAGCCATATCAGTAATTCCAGGTAATCGTTCAAAGAAGGTATTCTTTTTGTGTCAGGTGATAACTTGTATAGAAAATAATAATCACCTTTAAATTACTGTTTACATTAATTTATTTCGTGAAACATTGACTTCTCTCGTTAATCACCCGTATATAATTAACAATAATCGTATGGCATATATACCGACGTTTTTTACGCACAAAAAAGGTATAGTGAGATTAGTGGACACTTATTTTACAGAAGATTTTTTAAAAGATAATGAATTGTTGACGGCATCTTAAAATATTAATTTTTTTTATTTATTTCAAAACAAGTATAGGTTGACGCCTATGGTTTTTTGACCTGTTGAGGATTTGCATACATAATGTGCTATCAATATTATGGAAAAGGACTGTAATTCAATACTGCAAACATCAGCTCCCTTGTCTAATAACCACAGGCGTAGCAACAGCAGGTTTCGCGGGTGCCGTGGCACCCACACTATAATAACTATCGAGGGACGCAAAAATTGGGATCCTTCACTTCTAGAAACAACTCATCTGTGAAAGATTTGAGTAATATTAAATAAACGAGATATTAAACTAAGAAGTAAATCTTTTGTAATAAATAAATTAAAAATTATAAATAAGATAGATTTATCTAAGACAGGCCACCGTTGGTATTTTAAACCACGCGGATATACAAAATTTTGGTTGAAGAAAATATTAAGAGCGATAGATTAAGAAGTTTTGATAAACGTCTAAGAGCCCTTTCACACGGCAACATCCCGTTTTTTGCAGTACAGTATTTTTTCAGGGTCCTGTTGAGTAGTAGGTATACGTACTTGATACTTGCAATCACACGAGCATCCTGTTTACGGTATCCAGCAAAAAACCGATCCGTTTAAAAATTTGACATTCGGTTTTGCCACTGGAATGGGTCCAGTAAAAAAGGATCCAGTTTAGTTATACGTATAGTGTAATGGAAGTGTTCTCACCACTTCCTGTATACCGTTTTTTACTGGACGCGGTGCGAGGAGCGGAGAGAGATTCCCCAGCCTCGAACACTGCTGCCTGTTAACCGTGCCCACTCCTTCGCTCAGTGCTTACCAGTCTACACAAGGCCAGTTTTGTGATTGTGCTGCGAGATGACGCAAACCAAAATAGACCCAGAAGTACTTATTCCTCTTATAGAAAATAGACCTATATATGGGATAAAACTTTAAAGAACTATAAGGATAAAAATTTGCGAACTATCGCATGGCGCGAAGTTTGTATTATTTTGAATGAAGAATTTGAGAGGATGGAAGAGGAAGAAAGAAAAAATTATCTTCTTCTTCTTACGGTGCCTATCCGTTCCGGATGTTGGCGATCAACATGGCTATCCTAACTTTGCTTACTGCTATTCTGAATAGTCCGGATGTCGATGTATTAAACCACTTTTTCATGTTTTGAAGCCAAGATATTCTTCTTCTCCTGGTCCTCTCTTTCCAAATACCTCGCCCTGAAGAATGAGTTGCAACAAGCCGTATCTCTGTTCATTCCTCATAACATGGCCAAGATATTCTAGTTTGCGCTCTTTGATGGTGTTAATAATCTCGCATTCCTTGCCTATTCTACGTAGGACCTCAACATTAGTCACACGATCCCACCCATGAAATGCTTAAGATACGTCTTTAACACCCCATCTCGAATGGGGCGAGTTTTCTTAAGAAAGCATCGGAAAGTGTCCAGGCCTCTACTCCGTATAATAAGGTAGAAAATACATAGCATCTAATGAGAGAGATTTTGGTAGCAAGTGGTAAATCATGACTTCTGAAAAGAGACTTCATCATTATGAACGCTGATCTCGCTTTTCCTATGCGTTGTTTTATTTCACTGGAGTGATCCCATTGGCTGTTAATGTTGGTACCAAGGTATGTGTAGCTGTCCACTCTGTCAATTGGATTTTGATTAACCAAATAGCTGGTATTTAATATTTCGCGCTTACTGACTACCATGTACTTTGTTTTCTTCGTATTAAGATCAAGTCCGTGTTCTCTACTTATATGTGATATACGCGACATTATTCTTTGCAAACCGTCCAGACTATCTGCAAAACTACTGCGTCGTCGGCATATCTAATGTTGTTTAGACGCATTCCGTTGACTAATACGCCTTCTTGTAGTTCTCCCAGCGCAAGACATATTCAGAGTATATATTAAATAACACCGGGGACAGAATGCATCCTTGCCTCACTCCTCTATCTATAGAGACTGCATCTGTCAATTGATCATCCACTTTAATATTGGCTGTTTGGTTGTAATATAAATTATAGATGATTCTCAAGTCCCTATCATCTAACAAAAAATTATGGTAAGTCTTAAATTTAAATCTTTATTGAAATAGTATTAATTTAGCATTGTATTGCTTCATCTTGCCACGGTACAGCTCCCACTTCAGACATAAAATAATTAGTGAACTCTCTTCGTATTGTATTTGCACAATGTCCACCTCGCGTACTTAGATCGCTCCGCTATGAATTAACTTGTTCTTTTCAAGGTCTTTTAACATATTTTTTCCATATTCTGATTATAGAAATTGAGCAATTTTTCCAAAGATGGGAAAGCGTTCATGGATTCATATTCGGCAGTTTTGAAAGTGTTGAATGAAGATAACTGTAATCATTTAAAGCATTGGAACGATTGCTGTACCAAGAGATGTACTAACAAAGTTTAAGATTTTTGTGACTTGGTTAATATCCAAATGACCAAGTAAAAATTACTTCCTAAACTAAATCCGATTTTTATTTGAATAGATATTTAAATGCGTATCTTCAAAACTACAGACTAATTAAAAAAAATACCACAAATAAGAAAGCTGACGAATTAGGGAAAGTTATGCATCAAGACACAAGAATGAATTGCAATAAATTAAACTGAAGCGGTTATATACAGGCAAATTAACCATAAAGATGACATTTTATAAAATGTTTACAACTATGAATATTTTATATAGCTAGTTTAAGTTAGTTAGTTTATCTTGCTCCCAATGTTCGACTTTTCTACCGTTTAAAATAAAAATTTTAATGATTCGATTTAAATGCATAAGCAACCATTTTACGACTTTATATGCCTAAAGTTTTTATTTTCTTAGCTAATTTATCATTTATTTAGATTACTTCCTAGTCTATTTTAAACATAATTGTAAGTACATCGTAAGTAGAACCAACTCGTTTTGGTTTGAATTAAAATTACTGATTAATACCTAACTTGACTCGTAATGACAGTGGAAATATTGTCACACATCACTGTGAGGTCTCTAAAACTTTCAATTAAAACAGCTCTTAATACGTTGTGTAATTGTTTTCTATTTTATTTATATTTAGCGAATCCAAGATTACTGAAAGTTTCAGGACGATTTTAGGAATACCTTTATTCTGACAATATAATTATCAGCAGTTTACCCAAACAAAACACCATGATTTGCACTTTTTACATAGAGTCAAAGTGTAGCTTCAGAAAAAAAATTCTTATGAAAAAGCTATTCAATTAACACCATGTTATTTTAGAAAGAACTTGCAAAAACAAATATATAGTTGCAATATTTCTGGGCTTAAAAAAGCCTACTGATAATAAAATTCTATTAGAGAAACAATGGATATGGTTTACACAGTTCTGAATTAAAATGATTTGAAAACTTATCTGACCGAATACTCATCTGATAGAAAAGAAAACGTTCGATCTACAGACGTTTATTCTCCTGAAATTAACATTGACCTAGGTGTGATCGATATTATGTTGTATTTAAATGATGTCGATATAGTTACAAAACCGCGTCGTTCTATAATCCTGTAATCAAACAATATTAATACAAACCACCAATTTTCTGGAAACGAAAAAACATTACAGAGTTCAAAATTTCACATATTCGAAGTGCAATTAAATGAGCATTGGATGATGAGCATTGAATGATAATTGAGAAAGTAGATAAAAAATGGTATATTTTTAATATACCTATATAACGTGAGAACAAATAGTACTGTAGATGCAGATTCTTTATTGAAGATGATCATGTGTATGTATAGTATGCCCAATTTCGAAGACGGTTAATAATACAGACCGAAGACGGTCTTGATACACATACACACAATTACCTTTACCAAAAACACTCTGAAGAGGCGGAATATGCCATGCCTAAACGAAGTACTAACAACAAAAAAACAACAACTACAAAATTAACGAACACCTACCCGAAAAATTAAACAATGACCACGAAAATATTTTTGGTCCATACTTATTAGATACTGTTATATCAATTATTTGTGTATGTTCGGATATTTCTTCCATTTCGATCTCTTGGAATTTACATGTATCCTCTGTCAGTAAGACCTCATAATGATGTTTCCACTGCTTTAGACCTATTAACTGTAAGTTAGATTTTTCCTTTCCTTCCCTCCGGAGAGACTTTATCACCTTTCACGCTTGCCCAACTCTTGTTCCACCCATATACCGATCCACCTCTGCACATCTTCGATCCCACATCTCATTTTTACTTTTCACTACTTCTCCTTTTACACCTTAATTTAATTTTTTATATATGTTGTAATCTTCCTCCTTTCTCGTTGACTAACGTTTGCATATTCTCAGACCACCAGTCTTGATTGTTTGTGTCATGTTTGTCTTTATACCCCAAAGCTTCAGTTGCAGCCTCATGAATGTATTTTTTAAGTTGCTGGTATAATTCTTCCGCTGATATATTTTCTCGATCCACATTTTGTAATTTTGTGGCTAGTTGTAATTTGTAAAGAAATTTCGTTGAATCTTCTTTTAAGCTTTCTAGGTTATATTTAGGGGATGTTACTTCTTGCCCCTTTTCTATATTGTTGTTGTTCATTTACTTCAGTTCACGATTTAATATTGTTTTTAAGATTTTTTTGAATGGCAATAGAGACTCCTTTCTTAGCTCTGTTATCTTTACTCACTCCACCGTAGATATGTATATATTCTCCTATCTCTTCAGTTCTTTTTCTCCTTTATTTGGTCTCGGTGAGAATACATATATCTATTTTTCTTTCTGCTAATTCTTTGAATACTACTGCTTGTTCTTGTACATTCCATGTAGCCAATATCATTTTCCTTTTCCGTTGCATTAGTCGTCTTTGTTTGGATCCATCCTTTGTATTACGAGGCTTGTGGTAATTGATAAATTTAAATGTGAAACAATTTTGAGTTTTAAATCCTTAAAATTACTTTAACTCGCACTATAAAATACAAAGTTTGTGCAGATTAAAATATTCACATACATTGTAAATCTATCTAACTTAATAATTATGTGTATATAAGGTTAATCTTTATTTGAAAAAAAAAATCAAATAATGGTGAAGATAATAAAAAAATTCGATCAAGTTTATGCATACATTTAATTAAGCACATGCAGTTGTTAAAGATAAATATAAAAGATAACCGTATAATGTTTATTTGTATGAAATCATGAAGTAGCGGTTTGGTTATGATACAACTTGGAACTCGTTTTGAAAAGGAGGCATATTATTATGGATACCAGATGACGGGATTGATTTTTACAACAAAAATTTAACACAGTTTATAACCTATAACAGAAAATACCTATGTATATCTTAGTTATTTATTTATTTATTTGGAATCATTCTACAGACTGGTAATCTGTACTAGAGAAATTCGAAAATTATCATAATTTTTACAACCAAGAACCGGACGGAACTATACAAAGTCGGACAAGGCGCGTCAAAGACAAACAATTTGGTATAAAGGATAGTACTTAGTCCATTCTTTCACAGTGAAATATGTAAAACTTCGGAATTCTAAAGAACGGCGCCGATTTTGATGAAATTGTGCAACTAAGCTTAACTTAGCTTCTTCTTTAAAAAATATGTGATTAAAAGGTGTGGTTTTTGTTTTTAGGGGTGAAAACTGCCCTTTTTTCCCAAAGATTAAATGATCTTCAGATCTTCAAATATTTGCAATACCTGCTAGCTTTTAACTATTTTAACTAGCTAACTTTAATGCTACCAAGATTTATTGGTAAATACAGCCTTTACGACATTACTAATGACAATGGTTTACGGCTTATTAGTATGGCAGCTTCCAAAGATTTAATTGTAGGAAGTACATGTTTTAATCATAAGAATATCCATAAAGCAACTTGGATATCACCACAAATCAAATTGACCATGTTATAATTTGACAGAAGGCACTTTACAAACCTAATGGACGTCAGAAGTTACAAAGGTGCAAATATTGACTCAGACCATTTCATGGTAGGGGCCAAGTTACGACAAAGAATTTCCAATGCCATGAAAGAAAGGCTAAAAATAAAAAAGAAGAATACACCACAAAGGTAAAAGTCGAGAGTCTGCAGAACGAATCAACAAAACTTCTATACCAAAAGAGAGTCAAAGATAAACTCGACAACGTGCACATCGTAGAAAGTGATGGAATCGAAGAAAGCTGGGCAAAAATTAAAGCAAGCATCCTAGATTCAGCAAAAGAAGCTGTAGGAGAAAGGAAAATTCTTAAAAATAAATATTTCCAAAAGCGGAAAACTCCGTGGTTCTGCGCAGAAGTGAAAGAAAAATGCAAATAAAAAAAGGAAGCTTACTTAATATAC
>OU898280.1:139843959-139906490 GCA_918026665.1 Diabrotica balteata
TTAATTATTAAAACTGCCAGTGCTGTGTGCTGGGGCTTCTTCTGTTCGTAGAACTACGAATTATCTAGTTTTTGTGTTTGCCAGGATTTGCTGTTTTGGTCTTTTGTGCTTCCATCGATGAAACGCATTATATCATATAATCTCTCGCAGGATCAGGCTTGGGTGATTATCTAATTCCGCAAACTTAATTCTGGCTTTTTCTGCCATTTTATCTATCACCCTTACTTGTTGCAGTTCTCTAAACAGAAAGCATTCAGCGACGTATTTGGGTATATTTGCCGCTTCTCTGAGGATGTTATTGTGGGCTGCTTGTATTTTCTTTTAGTAGTAGTGATGCTGTTAATCAGTCTCATTTTCGCCTTTATGAGCAGTTTGCTTTTTCTACCTGTGAATCATCTTATTGCTTCTCTGGCTGTTGCTCTTTTCTGGATGGTTGTGTCCACGTGTTGCATGAAGGTTAAGCCTTGCTCCATAGTGACTCCTAGGTATTTCCCTTCTCTTTTCCATTCGATGGGATTATCTTGCACTAACAGCTGTTCCTCTGGGGTTTCTCTTTTCTTTTTGGATATGTTTGCTTGTGTCTTCTCTGAATTGATTGTTGTTTTCTATTGGATACACCATTCTTCAATGTGATTCAATGCTGTCTGTAGATTGTTGACCGCTACTTCTAAGTTTCTGTATTTGGCCGCAATCGCTGTGTCGTCTGTATAAAGGCTGAGTAGTGTTCCTGGTGTTCTTGAAACATTTGTGGTGTATATTGTGTACAGTAGGGAATAAACCAAATAAAATAAATTAAATAATACAATTAGGTTTAAAAAATCAATTTTTGCGCTACTGCCAAATCAATATTTGATGAACACTTTAAGCACTGCAAAGTTGGTTTCATTGCGAGTATGTCAAAAATTCTTTTCAGTAAACTCAAATCAAATCAAATTAAAATCAATAAAATTATACTGAAATAGACTGTAAACCCAAACAAGAACAACTTTCGTTCTGATTTCTAAGTGAGGAGTGTCATAAAAGGACATTTTTACAGGTTAGAAAAATCAGGATAGGCTTGGAACCTTGGAAAGCAGACAGGCAAAAGTATGGAGTTGGTGAATGCGCTTAAAAGATGAAGAGTATAAATTGCTTAAATCTAAGAGACGAAGTGGAAAGGAAAAGGACTTAAGAATATGCTAAAGGATGTGGTGTCTGAAAAATAACTCTAGAAATTGAGTCGATATAATGCAATATAAGAATTATAGAGAGTGTGAGAGAAGTTGCAAGAAAAATCTTCTTCTTAATGTGCCTATCCGTGACGAATGTTGGGGATCATCATGGCAATCTTTATCTTGTCTGCAGCAACGCGAAAAAGCTGCACAGATGTTGTGTTAAACTAGGTTCTGATGTTCTTTAACCAAGATATTCTTCTTCTTCCTGGACCTCGCTTTCCAAATATTTTTTCTTGCAGGATGGCTTGTAGGAGGGCATATCTGTATTCATTTCACATAAGTAATAAAGCTTTCGAGGTTTGATGGTGTCGAGTACCCCTCGGTTCTTCTTCATTCTTCTAAGGACCTTTTTATTTGTAATACGGACATTTCACGAGATATTGAGAATTCTCCTACATTGGCGTATTTTAAACGCTCCCAATCTCTTCTACATATCTTCGTTTAATTCAAAACTGAGTTGTTCAACAAAACTTCGATAAATATTCTCTTAGAGTAGACATTTAAGATTAGAGAGACAAAATACAGCCTTGCTCTACTTCACGCATAATTTTTACATATTTGGTGTGTTCACCTTCAATTCTAATATTTGCGGTTTGATTCCAGTAAAGGTTTCCACTTATTCTCAGATCTTTGTTGTCAATTTTTACTTTTCACATAGCTCATCATCATCATTCCTGCTTAGCAATCCTTTGTGGGTCTAGCCTTCTCAAGAATTTTACTCCAGTCGTCCCTTTCCATCGCCTTCCTCCTCCAAACACATATTATTCCCATATTTCTCATATCTTCATCGTTATCAAAGAACCTTGATCTAGGTCTTCCTCTTCTATGACCAATGGATCTATCAAGAAGCGTTTTTCTAGCTGTGTCATTTTGTTGTATCCTCCTTACATGGCCTACCCACCTCAGACGTATTTTTAACTGGATTCGTTCAAAAATTTCCTGTTGGACGTCAAACCCTTGTTATGACCTGTCTAATTGGCTTACAGAATTTTCATGGTTGCTTGCTGATTCTTTATTTTGCCTCTTGTAGGGTGAAATTATTCACAACACTTTTCTTTACTGATTTATTATAAACTAATACACAATGACAACCAAACACTTGGTAAATTACACACTTTGCTACAGAAAAAGCATATCATAGAAGATCGCTGGGAAAGAAATATTAGAAAACGATAACATGGAATAAAGTTGGGAAAACTTAAAATAACATAATTAACCCACCAACAGAATCAGTTGTAGAGAGGAAAGTAACGAACACTAACATATCAAAAAAGAAAACTTCATGATAAGACAAAGAGACTTTTTGTGTACGAGAAAAATTATTAAGAACAACTTTCTTTTTTGAATTATTCGATGAAACTATGAGTAGGGAGAAAAGCCGATATGTGTGGTACCCCTACAGTTAGGTGGCTTAACCGCAGTCAATAAAAACAGAGGGTGTTCCATTACCCCATTACCCAGGGAACCCAAAGTAACTTTCAGATCTTAAGCCTCCTCACGTAAGTCACACGCTGAGGAGGGTGTACAGGGGTTACAGGGGTAGCAGTAATTTTATTTAAAATAATGCAAATTTTTAATATTGTAGTTCGTTTTCAGCATGCAAGTTTAATTTTATACGGAAGGAAATGAATCATTAAACAATAATACTTTAATATATAATCAAATGAAATCAACACCCGTAGAAATAACGAAAATATAAGAAATTTTGATTTGTTTGATTTTAAAAAATCATTATCATATTATAGGTGTCAAATGAATTTGGGTATCAAACTGTTCTAAAAAAATACTTCCGGTTGCAATTTTACATACAAAATATTTTGTGCTACCTACGAATTAAAAAATGTATTAAACTACTTAAAGTAGGTGTTGACATACATTTCAAAAACAGATAACATGAATTAAAATATTTTTATAAGTATACTTAAGATTAAGATCCAGATGATATACAAGTAAATACATAAATTTTAACCTTAGACAAAATAGTGAAATTCATGTGAAAATAAGAACATACCGGAAAACTGGTTCACATTAATATTCATTCGTTATTAAAAAAAGTATAAATTTGTTAAATAAATTAACATAAAATAAGGTATAAGAATACTTTTGATGTGTTTTTGGACATTACTAAGTTATATAAACAAATTCTAAACTTGCAAGCAAGTACCAAATGCTTTATATGTATCGAATTTAGGTATCGCAACAACTTTTGGCGTCCAATTAATTCTGTTTAATTGAATTTAAATCTCGAGTTTCATTTTTATATTGTATTCGGCTATCTAAATTATTATAGACTGGGTGATTTTTGTATTTGAAGGTGATCTCTCTTCATAACTGTATCAACATTTTCACAGTTTATTGATTAAAAAATTAGTGTTTTGTATCTCCCAAGGTCTCAAATCTTTTAATGATATTGCAATGTAAGAGCTAGGCTTTAAGTTATATTTACAACTTTAATTGCAATTGAATAAAATGTGATCAGTTGTTAGATGACTTTTAAAGCTTCTTTCAGATGAACGATATTTTGCCGTAGTCATGTAAGGCAACGATACCGTGTACAGCAGTTAACACATTGATTATTGATTAAATGTAAGCTTTCACACTACACAGGTGAAAGAAGAGAAAGAAAAAGCAAAAAAGTTGAAAAAGAAAATAAAATGGTTTTAAAGAGGACCAAAAAGAAGGCATTTAACAATATGAAACAAATGTTGTGTAGCCGTAACCTAAGCCTAAAGCTGAAAATACGAATGCTTAAATGTTATGTTTTCTCGGTCCTGTTATATGGGGTGGAGGCGTGGACACTAAATAAGCAATTTATGGGTAAGCTGGAGGCATTTGAGATGTGGGCGTACCGAAGAATGTTAAAAATCTCCTGGAAGGATAAGATAACTAACCAAGTTGTATTAGACAGGATGAACAAACAAAAGGAGGTCGTATTGAGTGTTAAAATGAGGAAACTACAGTACCTGGGACATATTACACGTGGGAATAAATATCAACTGTTGCAACTAATTATGCAAGGAAAGATTGAAGGTAGGCGCAGCATAGGTAGGAGAAGAATGTCATGGTTGAGAAACCTCAGGGAGTGGTTTGCTTGCACTTCCATACAATTGTTCCGAGCGGCAGCCTCCAGGGTCAAATTGCCATGATGATAGCCAACCTTCGTAGCGGAGATGGCACGTGAAGAAGAAAGAAGAAAAAGAAGGGTCAGAAAAAATGGTCTGACTCTGAAACTGAGAAAAAGTGGGTCGAATCTGGTAGTAGTATAGATGATACAGTAAGTGACTTTGAGTGGTACATGAAAAAGGAAACTATACTGGAAGAAAATGATGTTGAGAGTAACTTGAACCAGTGGATATATAAGAAGGGAGATTTCGTGTTACGAAATCTCTAAGGGAGAAAGGTGAGAAGAAGTTTCATAAAAATATACGTGTATAATACAGGACATTTATGAAAAAACTGAGTATGGAATGGTTGCGGTGAACTGTTGCAATGACCTAAAAACATTGTTTAAATTGAATGAAAAATATGTTAGTGTAATTAATTTAAATCAAATTATAAGTCGTCTTTCTACTCCTACTCTAAATACTTTAGGAGACAGAGTTCGATATGACCTCAAAACTCCCATAGATGTAGATGGCTAAATGTGGCTAAAGTACGTTTGTGACCATCACTGATTTTTTTGCATGACAACAACTGATATTTTGTTTAATTGCACTGACAACTACTGATTTTTTGCATGACTATACCTAAGATTTTTTTGTTTCTTATTTTTAAAACTTAATTGTAAATAATACACATCTCAAGCGTTTATTAAAATTTTAGTTGGAATTATAACTTAAAGTAGGCTCCAAAAATATATTTTTGTTTTATTTCCATCCTTAACAGTGACTACTACTGATTCATTAGGTTATCTGAAATTTGCGTGACCCTACATTTCATTTGTTTAACTAAGTTTAATTTTATAGAATGTCTATGGTAGGACATATAATTTAAATACTTCCCTGGGACCATGGATTTTCTGTATCAATCTACCAATATTTTGTTTTGGTTTGAACGAATTAACTTTGTGTTCAAAAAGGGAACAGATTGTAATTCGTCTTCAACCTCAGTTGTGAACTGTATATATGGGTCATAAGTATTAAAAACTAACAATAATTCCTCTGTTCTTAACTATATAAAATATTGCGATCATCATTTCATTATATTGTGAAACATCGTTGTAACGTTCGACTGAAAATAATATAAAAAGCAGTAGGTATCTAACTAGCCGAATAAAATTATGTTTGCCTAAAGACCTATAATAATGTCGCATATGCTCATAAAAGTGGCACTGCTCATTAGATATCACTGTTTACTAGTATAATACAATACTCGCATAATTAACAGTTAACTCTCACTAGATTATAGTAGACGCGCGCTATCGAAAACATTGTTTTAATTTAATTCATTCTCAGAGTCATACGTATGCAAATTAGCTATCTCCTTTTTTGCTTTAGCAATTAAATGCTATCTTAAATTCAATGCCGGAGGGTTTACAACCTTGACATTGCCTTAGCTTAGGCAGTATTTTTGTATTTAATGTGCACTATTTATAAATATTATTACAAGCCATCAAGGTTTGCAGAAATACTTATAAAACTTGATATCATTAACATAATTATCTATCAAATAAAACGTTGTGTTTGTTAATTATTTGTATATTTAGGAATTATGTATGTATATTATTATGAAAAAAATTAACTAAGTAAACTAAAGAAACTCTATTATGTAGGACATAATTACATATTTCGTGGTGAATCTACTTCGACTTCGAATCGATATTTGAAATACATATAGTCCATTTCCATCATATTGATAGCATATTATGTATTCAAATCCCTAAACTGTTGAAGACTCAATGAAAAATAGATATTTGTCAACAAGTTTACAGAAGTATATAGGAAAACAATTTTAAATTGAGTATGACCACCAGGTATAAAGGTTGAAGCAGAATAGAATACAATAGTTTTGGGGGTTACTAATCCCTAAATAAAGTTGCCAATGTCGGAGTGATGGAGATTAACAGGTACTAATGAATTTGCAAGAAATGTAAGATGTTTATTTTATTGGTTATATATAAAATAATTTGTGGCCGTAACAGGGGCCGATTTGTAAAAAAATGAATATTATTTTAATCAAATTCCATTTCAGATTCACTGCTTTCTTCAGAATCTAAGGAATCTTCAACTCCAATATTAATTATTACCGGTTCCAGCATTGCATCAGTCATATTATCCAAATTCCACATTTTATTTTCTTCCTTGTGAGCATGACTTACAGCATTTTTCCAATTTTCTGGAGTTACTTTTGATAAGGAATGTTCTAATAATTGTTGTAAGTCATCTAATTTAAAAGTTTTGTTGTTGCGTCCGACTTCATCCTTTACTTGAGACCATATATTTTCTATCGGATTCAGATCACAGTGGTATGGGGGTAAACGTAAAATAATTACATCACGGTTTAATGCCATTTCATCAATTATATATTTTTTATAAGCTGCTTTATGTTGCCTTACAATAGGTAATAATTCCTTTTTTGTCGAATTCTCCTTGTACTCAATTGCGTGTTTTTCCAACCATTCGATTATCTCTCCTATTTTCCATGCCGTTGTTGGCAATTTTTCTGCTAGTCTTGGATGGTAACTAGCATTATTCATGACTATGACAGAATTTTTTGGAATTAAATCCAACTTTTGTTCAAAATATTCTTCCAAAACGTCAGCAGTCATTTCCTCGTGGTAATCTTTGGTTGATTTTGAGGCAAAACTTAATAATCCACCATTGACAAAACCGTATTCGTTTCCAATATAGGTTATTATGAGTCTGCGTCCTTTTCCAACGGGAATATTGTTTATTCCAGTAGATACACCTTCGATGAATGCCTGACGGGAACTTTTCACATTTGTATCAACCCATAGATATGGTACAGTATGACTTTCATTTACCCAAGTCCAAATAAAAAATTGTTTTCCCTTCTTCTCGGTACTTTTTAATAGTTCTTAGATAATCTCGTCTCCAACATACAATGTACTATTTTTTTTAGTTAAAACGGATTTTCTTCTATTCTTTTGCCAACGAAATCCCATCTCTCTCAATAGTCCCCATAATTTCTTGTTGCTTATGATAGGTAACTCTTCGTTTTCTCTAATTAATGTTTGGATTTTGTCCAATGTTGGAAATTCTTTGTTAAAAAAAAATGAGTGGACGCTGCGTCTTATCATGTTTTTTATATATTTCTTCAATTTCCAAGGGTTTACTCCCTCCACTCTTCTTGGGAGATGAAACAGTTCCTCCTTTTCTTTCTTTTAGGAATCTATAAATTGTTGCTTCTCCAACCCCTGTCATATTTGAACACATGTTAACGATTTCACGAACAGTACTTAAAGGGCGTTGATGTACAAGTAAATCGTGTACATTTAATATTATATTTTTCTCTCTTAGACTGAAGGCACCTTTAAAACTACACTTAACCGGCATAAAACCTATTGTCGACGTCATTTTTAAATGCAAATAACAAAATATCGACACAAAAAACGTAGGTAGGTAAGACATGAACAATGTACATCTACAAACTAAATGGAAGATGCAAACAATTTCTAATTTATATTATTGGCATAAGCTGTAATGTGGCATAAAAACTACTTAAACTATCATTAGTGAAGCCATATCAGTAATTCCAGGTAATCGTTCAAAGAAGGTATTCTTTTTGTGTCAGGCGATAACTTGTATAGAAAATAATAATCACCTTTAAATTACTGTTTACATTAATTTATTTCGTGAAACTTTGAATTCTCTCGTTAATCACCCGTATATAATTAACAATAATCGTGTGGCATATATACCGACGTTTTTTACGCACAAAAAAGGTATAGTGAGATTAGTGGACACTTATTTTACAGAAGATTTTTTAAAAGATAATGAATTGTTGACGGCATCTTAAAATATTAATTTTTTTTATTTATTTCAAAACAAGTATAGGTTGACGCCTATGGTTTTTTGACCTGTTGAGGATTTGCATACATAATGTGCTATCAATATTATGGAAAAGGACTGTAATTCAATACTGCAAACATCAGCTCCCTTGTCTAATAACCACAGGCGTAGCAACAGCAGGTTTCGCGGGTGCCGTGGCACCCACACTATAATAACTATCGAGGGACGCAAAAATTGGGATCCTTCACTTCTAGAAACAACTCATCTGTGAAAGATTTGAGTAATATTAAATAAACGAGATATTAAACTAAGAAGTAAATCTTTTGTAATAAATAAATTATAAATAAGATAATAATAAATAAGATAAGATCTAAGACAGGCCACCGTTGGTATTTTAAACCACGCGGAGATACAAAATTTTGGTTGAAGAAAATATTAAGAGCGATAGATTAAGAAGTTTTGATAAACGCTTAAGAGCCCTTTCACACGGCAACATCCCTTTTTTTGGAGGTACAGTATTTTGCAGGGTCCTGTTGAGTAGTATACGTACTTGATACTTGCAATCACACGAGCATCCTGTTTACGGTATCCAGCAAAAAACCGATCCGTTTAAATTTGACATTTGGTTTTGCCACTGGAATGGGTCCAGTAAAAAAGGATCCAGTTTAATTATACGTATAGTGTAATGGAAGTGTTCTCACCACTTCCTGCATACCGTTTTTTACTGGACGCGGTGCGAGGAGCGGAGAGAGATTCCCCAGCCTCGAACACAGCTGCCTGTTAACCGTGCCCATTCCTTCGCTCAGTGCTTACCAGTCTACGCAAGGCCAGTTTTGTGATTGTGCTGCGAGATGACGTAAACCAAAATAGACCCAGAAGTACTTATTCCTCTTATAGAAAATAGACCTATAATATGGGATAAAACTTTAAAGAACTATAAGGATAAAAATTTGCGAACTGCCGCATGGCGCGATGTTTGTATTATTTTGAATGAAGAATTTGAGGGGATGGAAGAGGAAAATTCTTCTTCTTCTTCTTACGGTGCCTATCCGTTCCGGATGTTGACGATCAACATGGCTATCCTAACTTTGCTTGCTGCTATCCTGAATAGTCGATGTATTAAACCACTTTCTCAGGTTTTGAAGCCAAAATATTCTTCTTCTCCCTGGTCCTCTCTTTCCAAGAATGCGTTGCAACAAGCCGTATCTCTGATCATTTCTCATAACATGGCAAAGATATTCTAGTTTGCGCTCTTTGATGGTGTTAATAATCTCGCATTCCTTGCCTATTCTACGTAGGACCTCAACATTAGTCACACGATCCCACCCATGAAATTCTTAAGATACGTCTGTAACACCGCATCTCGAATGGGGCGAGTTTTCTTAAGAAAGCTTCGGAAAGTGTCCAGGCCTCTACTCCGTATAATAAGGTAGAAAATACATAGCATCTAATGAGAGAGATTTTGGTAACAAGTGGTAAATCATGACTTCTGAAAAGAGACTTCATCATTATGAACGCTGATCTCGCTTTTCCTATGCGTTGTTTTATTTCACTGGAGTGATTGCATTGGCTGTTAATGTTGATATAATCCGACAAGCGAGAGCTGGCGGGTGAGCTGCGCGAAAATAGAAAAGGAATTATTCTAAGAGAGATAGGAGAGGTACTTAATCGCGATTATAGGTATATAGTATAGGTACTTAAACGGTTATACACGATGTGAACTCCTAGCGGACTGTAATAGAAATGAGCAATTCCTTCCACTTTTTAATTTGTTCTACGCGCAACCCGCCAGCTCTCGCTTGTCGGGTTATACCAAGGTATGTGTAGCTGTCCACTCTTTTAATTGGATGTTGGTTAACCAAAAGCTGTGCATTTAATATTTCGCGCTTACTGACTACCATGTACTTTGTTTTCTTCGTATTAAGATCAAGTCCGTATTCTCTACTTATATGTGATATACGCGACATTATTCTTTGCAAACCGTCCAGACTATCTGCAAAAACTACTGCGTCGTCGGCATATCTAATGTTGTTTAGACGCATTCCGTTGACTAATACGCCTTCTTGTAGTTCTCCCAGCGCTTGCTTGAAGATATATTCAGAGTATATATTAAATAACACCGGGGACAGAATGCATCTTTGCCTCACTCCTCTATCTAAGGAGACTGCCTCTGTCAATTGCTCATCCACTTTAATATTGGCTGTTTGGTTGTAATATAAATTATAGATGATTCTCAAGTCCCTATCATCTAACAAAAAATTATGGTAAGTCTTAAATTTAAATCTTTATTGAAATAGTATTAATTTAGCACTGTATTGCTTCATCTTGCCACGGTACAGCTCCCACTTCAGACATAAAATAATTAGTGAACTCTCTTCGTATTGTATTTGCACAATGCCACCTCGCGTACTTAGATCGCTCCGCTATGAATATACTTGTTCTTTTCAAGGTCTTTCAACATATTTTTTCCATATTCTGATTATAGAAATTGAGCAATTTTTCCAAAGATGGGAAAGCGTTCATGGATTCATATTCGGCAGTTTTGAAAGTGTTGAATGAAGATAACTGTAATCATTTAAAGCATTGGAACGATTGCTGTACCAAGAGATGTACTAACAAAGTTTAAGATTTTTGTGACTGGGTTAATAACCAAATGACCAAGTAAAAATTACTTCCTAAACTAAATCCGATTTTTATTTGAATAGATATTTAAATGCGTATCTTCAAAACTACAGACTAATTAAAGAAAATACCACAAATAAGAAAGCTGACGAGTTAGGGAAAGTTATGCATCAAGACACAAGAAAGAATTGTAATAAATTAAACTGAAGCGGTTATATACAGGCAAATTAACCATAATGATGACATTTTATAAAATGTTTACAACTATGAATATTTTATATAGCTAGTTTAAGTTAGTTAGTTTATCTTGCTCCCAATGTTCGACTTTTCTACCGTTTAAAATAAAAATTTTAATGATTCGATTTAAATGCATAAGCAACCATTTTACGACTTTATATGCCTAAAGTTTTTATTTTCTTAACTAATTTATCATTTATTTAGATTACTTCCTAGTTTATTTAAAGCATAATTGTAAGTATATCGTAAGTAGAACCAACTCGTTTTGGTTTGAATTAAAATTACTGATTAATAACTTGACTCGTAATAACAGTGGAAATATTGTCACACATCACTGTGAGGTCTCTAAAACGTCCAATTAAAACAACTCTTAATACGTTGTGTAATTTTTTTCTATTTTATTTATATTTAGCGAATTTAAGATTACTGAAAGTTTCAGGACGATTTTAGGAATACCCTTATTCCGACAATATATTTATCACCAGTTTACCCAAACAAAACACCATGATTTACACTTTTTACATAGAGTCAAAGTGTAGCTTCAGGAAAAAAATGCTTATGAAAAAGCTATTCAATTAACACCATGTTATTTTAGAAAGAACTTGCAAAAACAAATATATAGTTGCAATATTTCTGGGCTTAAAAAAGCCTGATAATAAGATTCTATTAGAGAAACAATGGATATGGTTTACACAGTTCTGAATTAAAATGATTTGAAAACTTATCTGACCGAATACTCATCTGATAGAAAAGAAAAGGTTAGATCTACAGACGTTTATTCTCCTGAAATTAACATTGACCTAGGTGTGATCGATATTATGTTGTATTTAAATGATGTCGATATATTTACAGAACCGCGTGGTTCTATAATCCTGTAATCAAACAATATTAATACAAACCACCAATTTTCTGGAAAGGAAAAAACATTACAGAGTTCAAAATTTCACATATTTGAAGTGCAATTAAATGAGCATTGGATGATGAGCATTGAATGATAATTGATAAAGTAGATAAAAAATGGTTTATTCTTTAATATATATAACGTGGGAACAAATAGTACTGTAGTATGCCCAATTTCGAAGACGGTTAATAATGACTTGGTCTTGATACACACAATTGCCTTTAACAAAAACACCCTGAAGAGGCGGAATATGCCTAAACGAAGTACTAACAACAAAAAAACAACAACTACAAAATTAACGAACACCTACCCGAAAAATTAAACAATGACCACGAAAATATTTTTGGTCCATACTTATTACTGTTATCTCAATTATTTGTGTATGTTCGGATATTTCTTCCATTTCGATCTCTTGGAATTTACATCTATCCTCTGTCAGTAAGACCTCATAATGGTGTTTCCACTGCTTTAGGCCTATTAACTGTAAGTTAGATTTTTCCTTTCCTTCCCTCCGGAGAGACTTTATCACCTTTCACGCTTGCCCAACTCTTGTTCCACCCATATACCGATCCACCTCTGCACATCTTCGATCCCACATCTCATTTTTACTTTTCACTACTCCTTTTACATCTTAATTAAATTTTTTATGTATGTTGTAATCTTCTTCCTTTCTCGTTGACTAACGTTTGCATATTCTCCGACCACCAGTCTTGATTGTTTGTGTCATGTTTGTCTTTATACCCCAAAGCTTCACTTGCAGCCTCATGAATGCATTTTTTAAGT
Source organism: Diabrotica balteata (assembly GCA_918026665.1). Lineage (NCBI taxonomy): Eukaryota > Metazoa > Arthropoda > Insecta > Coleoptera > Chrysomelidae > Diabrotica > Diabrotica balteata. The sequence continues at coordinate 139,856,688 of OU898280.1, forward strand.
TGCTGGTATAATTCTTTCTCGATCCACATTTTGTAATTTTCTGTCTAGTCGTAATTTGTAAAGAAATTTCGTTGAATCCTTTTTTAAGCTTTCTAGGTTATATTTAGGGGATGTTACTTCTTGTCCCTTTTCTATATTGTTGTTGTTCATTTACTTCAGTTCACGATTTAATATTGTTTTTAAGATTTTTTCGAATGGCAATAGAGACTCCTCTCTTAGCTCTGTTATCTTTACTCACTCCACTATAGATATGTTTATATTCTCCTATCTCTTTAGTTCTTTTTCTTCTTTTCTTGATCTCGGTGAGAATACATATATCTATTTTTCTTTCCGCTAATTCTTTGAATACTTCTGCTTGTTCTTGTACATTCCATGTACCCAATATCATTTTCCTTTTCCGTTGCATTAGTCGTCTTTGTTTGGATCCATCCTTTGTATTACGAGGCTTTTGGTAATTGATAGATTTAAATGCGAAACAATTTTGAGTTTTAAATCCTTAAAATTACTTTAACTCGCACTATAAGATACAAAGTTTGTGCAGATTAAAATATTCACGTACATTGTAAATCTATCTAACTTAATAATTATGTGTATATAAGGTTAATCTATATTTGAAAAAAAAATCAAATAATGGTGAAGATAATAAAAAAATTCGATCAAGTTTATGCATACAGTTAATTAAGCACATGCAGTTGTTAAAGATAAATATAAAAGATAACCGTATAATGTTTATTTGTATGAAATCATGAAGTAGCGGTTTGGTTATGATACAACTTGGAACTCGTTTTGAAAAGGAGGCATATTATTATGGATACCAGATGACGGGATTGATTTTTACAACAAAAATTTAACACAGTTTATAACATATAACAGAAAATACTTTTGTATATCTTAGTTATTTATTTAATAATTTGGAACCACTCTACAGACTGGTACTCTGTACTAGAGAAATTCGAAAATTATCATAATTTTTACAACCAAGAACCGGACGGAACTATACAAAGTCGGACAAGGCGCGTCAAAGACAAACAATTTGGTATAAAGGATAGTACTTAGTCCATTCTTTCACAGTAAAATATTGTAAAACTTCGGAATTCTAAAGAACAGCGCCGATTTTGATAAAATTGTACAACTAAGCTTAACTTACCTTCTTCTTTAAAAAATATGTGATTAAAAGGTGTGGTTTTTGTTTTTAGGGGTGAAAACTGCCCTTTTTTCCCAAAGATTAAATGATCTTCAGATCTTCAAATATTTGCAATACCTGCTAACTTTTAACTATTTTAACTAGCTAAATTTAATGCTACCAACATTATATTGGTAAATACAGCCTTTACAACGTTACTAATGACAATGGTTTACGGCTTATTAGTATGGCAGCTTCCAAAGATTTAATTCTAGGAAGTACATGTTTTAATCATAAGAATATCCATAAAGCAACTTGGATATCACCACAAATCAAATTGACCATGTTATAATTTGACAGAAGGCACTTTACAAACCTAATGGATGTCAGAAGTTACAAAGGCGCAAATATTGACTCAGACTATTTCATGGTAGGGGCCAAGTTACGACAAAGAATTTCCAATGCCAAGAAAGAAAGGGGCACTAGACAGAAAGAGAAACAGACCATATAAAAAAACCCTAGAACACACCTGGGCAGTCGACCAGTCAAGCACGGAAATGTGGAACAACTGCAAGGAGGCTCTGAAATTAAGCACATTGGGAATATCCCGAACCCAAGAAAGAAACGACTGGTTCGACCAAGACTGCAAAAAAATAACAGATGAAAAGAATGAGGCATTTAGGGCCATGCAACAACGGAAAACTAGGACAACAATAGGTACAAAAACTTAAGAAGAGAGAAAAAATGCATACACCGAAAAAAGAAACGAGACTCGGAAAGTGACATATTAGAACGGCTAAAAGCCACATGATCACGGAAAAACAAGAAAGTTCTATCATCAAATAAATATTATTAGAAAATAATTCAAACCGAGAATCAACTATTGTAATGATAAGGAAGGTAGCTTACTTACCAACAAAGAAGATATCCTGTTAGGATGGGTAGAGCACTTTCGAGAGTTGCTGGAAGGGGAACCTACTAACATTATAGAACTGGAATACCGAAATGAGGAACTCGTGGACCCCCCTCAGTAGATGAAGTGAAAATATTTATAGAAAAACTAAGGAACCAGCTCACCAAAGTGATGCGAAAAATTGTTTGTAAAAACTTTGAGGAGCAAATGCCTGAAGAATGGAACTTATGCTTAATTTGCCCGTTACATAAAAAGGGAAACCAACTGGAATGCAATAATTATCGCGAAATAACTCTCCTAAATACAGCATATAAGATACTGTCAAAAATTTTGCAATAAGATTGAAGCCTTATATCGAAACGTTTCTAGGCGTGGACGTTCATTGTTCAACCATTAATCAGATTTAACATACATATGTATCATATTTTTGTCGATTTTAAAGCCGTATAAGACAGTGTCTTAAGACCAAGTCTTTAAAAGCTATGAATGAGTTAGGAATTCCAAAAAAAAACTCATATGTTTGATAAAAGTGACAATGGCGAAGATGCTATCAGCAGTAAAAATTCAAAACGACTCGTCAACCCCATTTGAAATACACAGGGGATTAAGGCAAGGAGATGCGCTGGCGTGTCAGGTTTTTAATGCCGCCTTAGAAAAAGTTGTATGAGATGCTAATTTAGATAGCAGGGGAACAATATTTAATAGATTAGTCCAAATTCTAGCATATGCAGATGGAAAATTCTATGGATGGATTGGCTAGAACTACGGAAATCCTAACCGAGCTAATAGCAGCAGCAGAACGAATGGGGTTGCATGTAAATCAAAATAATACCAAATTCATGGCGACTAACACAAACACAAGAGCTAGAAATGTTGACGCAGATTTAATCATCAATGACCAAAACTTCAAAGCAGTCAAAGAGTTCATATATCTAGGGACATCAGTTAACCCGAATAATAACACATCTGAGAAAATAAAAAGGCGAATAATAATTGCAAAGAGGTATTATCATGGTCTATCAAAGTACTTAGCTAACAAACGTCTGTCTCAAAAAACTCGTAATAAGGCTATATAGAACACTGATAGTCCCCGTTCCCACATATGGATCAGAGGCATGGGCGCTAACTAAAACCGATGAATCCGCTCTATCGATTGTTGAAAGAAAAGTGCTACGAAGATATTCGGAGCGGTCTGTGAGAACGGAATATGTCTCGTAAATCGTTGACACAGAAATATTTTGAGCACTAAAAATTCTTACAATATCGCGTTTTGATACATGTCCAAGTAAACGATATAATACTTTGATGAATATTAAGTTTGTACATCATAACGAACCGTATTTGTCAAAACTGATATTGTTTATATCGTTAACTTTACTAATTTTTGTTTTCCAATGGCAACTTGAATTGAAGATTACTCTAGAAAGTGCATTTAGGCTAACACATTGTTAGTATATAGAACCTTGCGATCTCATAGGATATCTTTAATGCGTAGGACCGTATGTCAAGAAAATGCCCGCAAACAATGTGTAAAGCTAGATTTCGCACTTTCACTAAATGTCATCATAAACCAGTGTGAGCTGTCACACAACGAAATCGCTTAAATCGACAGGACGTAGTCTCACTTATTATACTGATGGTGCAAAAATTGGGATAGAGTTTAATAGTTCTAATACTCAAATATCAATAGCCATCGAAACTACTGCTACGATATTTCAAGCAAAATTAGTAGAAATGGATTTTTGTGCGCAAAAGTACCTGAAAAACGTCTGAAACATCTGAAAGCCAAGCTGAACTAGACTGTAAATTCTACAATTGTATGTCTTTAACAGCTTGGAATTGCAAAAAAACCTTTAAGCAACTGACCAAAAATAACATAATAAATGTGTTTTGGTTACCAGGACTTCGAATAATTGCTGGTTACGAAATTGCTGATGTCAAGATCAGTAGGAAGACGCCAGAACCCGTGACTGAAAGATAAGGAGATGGTTCTCCTTTCACGCAGCAATTTCCAAAACTACAATTGTCATTTGGATCGCCAACCTTCGAAAGGAGATGGCTCCATCAGAAAAAGATCAGCGTATGCTAAGATTTGTATCGATCTAAATTGTACATCCATTGTAAATAGTACCGTCGTTTCTAATTCGTGTGTCCCCATGGACGTTACGTCCATGTGTGTCCCGGACTGCCTTTTCCAAGGCAATGTTAAATAGGAGGCAAGCCAGGGCATCCCCTTGTCTGAGTCCATCCTTTATCTCAAAGGTAAACTTTGAGATAAAGGATGGATCCTTTATCTCAGAGGATCGAGAATTTTCTCCCTGTATCCTAACGCTGGCTTTTAACTTCAAGGCTGGCTTAAAGAAGGATGTAGTACTTCTTTTATCGGACTTGCCGATAGTATTAATAAAGAAGAATCTATTACTATTACTTTTATCTTTTATCGCACCAAAGCTATTCTGAGGTACCAAAAAGTCTCGTCTCGGAAAATGGAATTTATTTTAGTCTACTGAGAAAATATGAAAAGAGGACAATGGCAAGTAAAAATGTTACTAAAACTTCCTACTCGCCACAACTTCAGAAAACTGAACTTGGTCAGAGATCTTCGCACTGAAGCTAGAGCAAAGATGTATATTCTGCAAAACTGTTCTGCAAAAATGCAGAGGAAACGGCCGAACATATTGCACAACGCAACGGTTTAAATGTTAGTAATCTTAATCAAATATATTGGTATTATAGCTACATCTCCAAATAAAAAAGTTTGACATATTCCAGGTCCTTGTGGGAAGAAAATATATTAAAACGCTTTGGAGGATAAGATTGCACAATATTTTGTTGACTTATTTTCATAAAAAACAAAACAAAATCAGTTTTATACATAATTTATTGTAGTCGTAGAATAAGTATTGTATAAAACACGCGTGCAATTCACCTTTCTCACTTGAAATATACCATTCCAGATTTATTGTGCCTTTTTATTAATTTCTAGTACAGTAACAAATTTCTAGTGTTTTCGCATATATAATAAATATTTATATTCGATTATTTTCCTTTAGTTGAACTTAACAAATAACCATTTTGACATTACTGACATTATACAACTTTTGTTGTAATAAAATAAACATGTTTATATATTTACTAAATGTAATTCAAAACAAATTATTCTGTTGTCCTGCATTTTAAAGCAGCTTGAACAGTTAAGAAAACTGTTTCCGCTAGATTTGAGATATTTGATAGGAATGTGAGTTAAAGTGGAAATTATCCAAAGGGGCAGAAAAATTTTCTTGAGCAGGCCCTGGCACACCTTTATAGGAATCAGAGGCACAAGTCTAAGGTACCGGTACATCGGAACCCAAAGAATTCTACAAGGACATGGAACCCGATAGCTTGACCTCTGCTGTCCCACAAGCGGTTTTACACAGTTAAGACAACAAATAGAAAATAATAATATTACTGGATAACAAGGTAAATGATTCTGTGTTTCGTGTATTTATTTTTCATAGGTGACAGACCGTGAAAAAAAAATTGGAGCAATTGTAGACGTGTACCATTTTTAAAAGAACTATTAGCAAATAATATATTTGTACCTGTTATGAGTAAATAGTATCCTTTTAGTAAATAATCCTTGGCATTTTTGTGAGCTTTTGTGTAACACTATACGAGTCACAAGGTTTTAATTATACAGGGTTCACGGAGCACTATAAACTCTTACTCACATACACTTTACTCGCACGACACGATCGAGTCAAATGCTGTTACCTGTAATTATTTTACCTGTGTTTTAGATTCAGTGGTGCCGTCAATGGGAATGTCAGGTACTATGAGATAATTATTTGCTTTCGTAGTTGCCTCTTTGGTTGCATATAATGTGGAGAAACGGTGTGAATTCTGAATGTTTATCCTTTTATCTATAACTCTTTAGATTTGATAAATTTTGTTTGAGAAACATTAGTATGTATTTCCGAAATATTAAAATTTGTTATTTACAAGTACCAGATCTTTCCAAAAATGATTATCATTTTGTTATAACAACTAAGCCTAACATTAAGATAACTTTTTCTCCTTGAAATTATACGAGGTATCACAAAAATAGGCAAATTCATAAAATCTCAACGTAGTAACAAATTTCATTTAGTTTAATTTGGATTAGAAAATTGTTTATTTTAATTTTGGAAAAGTAATTTGTAATTTGTATTTGTATTTAAATTTGTAACTCCGCTCCGGTAAGTGCTGGGTGGACCGCGTAGCTCAGTAAATGCCGGTGCCGGTCCCAAGCTCGGATAAAGGAGGAGGGTTGAGGCGATGGTCTAGCATCGCATCCCTTGTCAATAGAAATAAATGCTAAAAATTTCGACCAAAAGCCTCGGAATACAAAGGATGGATCAAAACAAAGACGACTAATGCAACGGAAAAGGAAAATGATATTGGCTACATGGAAATGTACAAGGACTTGGAACCAAACAAGTAGAACTATTCAAAGAATTAACGGAAAGAATAATAGATATACGTATTCTCACCAAGAGCAAGAAAAAGGGAAAAGGAAATCAAGAGATAGGAGAATATATACATACCTACAGTGGAGTGAGTAAAGATAACAGATCTAAGAGGAGGCTCTATTGCCATTCGAAAAAATCTTAAAAACAATATTAAATCGTGAACTGAAGTAAATGAACAACTGCTAATACTGGAAATGAAAAAGAATGCGCACAACATCGTGATTGTCGGAGTGTATGCCCCAAATGAAGATGCAGATCCAGAAAGTAAAGACGATTTGTACAATAAGATAAATGAAATACTCTCTGAAGTTAAAGAAAACTGTGAAATCCTTATACTAGGAGAATTAACCAATGACAAATGAATGCGTCTTAGAGATTTTTGTGAAACAGTATCTCTCAAAATTATGAATGGCTTTTTTCAACATAGACATCCACAAATTTACATGGATACAACCTACTAGGAACACGCGCTCGATAATCGACTATGTAATCCAACGTTAAACTTCCCAGCTGAAAACAACTGACGTAAGGGTATACCGTGGATCAGAATGTGGATCCGACCATCGCATCGTTTACTTATGACCAAAGTAATAGTTAACTATCGCAAAAACAATACAATACAAAACAAATTACAGAAATTAGAAATTAGAAAGCTTAAAAGAAGATTCAACGAAATTTCTTTAGAAATTACTACTAGCCATAAAATTATAAAATGTAGATCGAGAAAATATATCAGCGGAAAAATTATACCAGCAACTTAAAAAATGCATTCATAAGGCTGCAAGTGCATGAAGCTTTGGGTTAAAAAGACAAACATTAAATAAAAAATCAAGAATGGTGTTCGGAGAATATGCAAGCGTTAATAAACAAGAAGAAAACTGCTGAAATGGATGTCAACGAGAAAGGACGATTACAAGATATATAAAAAATTAAATCGAGATGTAAAAAGAGAACTAGTGAAAAGTAAAAATGAGATGTGGTATCGAAGATGTGCAGAGGTGGATAGGTATATGGGTGGAACAAGAGTTGGGCAAGCATGGAAGGTGAAAAAGTCTCTCCGGAGGCAAGGAAAGGAAAAATCTAACTTACAGTTAATAGATCTGAAACAGTGGAAACACCATTACAAGGTCTTACTGACAGGGGATAGATGGAAATTCCAAGAGATCGAAATGGAAGAATACAAGTAACACAAATAATTGAGATAATAACCGGAGAGTTAAGCCATGTCATCAAAAGATCAAAAAACGGTAAAGTAGTAGGACCTGGAGACATCCCGATTGAGTTGGTAAAGTATGGCCCAAGTATATTACATGAGATGTTGGTACAACTATTAAACAAATACTTAAAAATACAAAATATCCCTGATGATTGGAATGTTAGATACATAAGCTCAATATTCAAGAAAGGGGATAAACACAAATGCTCTAATTATGGAGGTAAAGTAATTTGTTAGCCAATTGATTGGAGAATGGTATTCTACAAGGAAGTCCGACACTTGTTAGTAGCAATAAATAAGTATGAAATAACCATTGAAAGATCTCTTATACCCAGATGACCGTGTTATCTATGCGAGAAGTCAAAATACGGAAAACATCACAAATATGCTACAAACGTTTTAATATCAACTAGAGAAATGGTTGCAAAGTTGTGGATTCAATTTTCTACAGAAAAAATAGAATTTATATTATTTTCAAAGAAAAGCTACCCTAACCACCCTTCAATTTTACTACCTATAACTACTACATATAACAATCTTCTAGTTTAAAAAAATAACGTAAATTTTATGGGAATGACATTTGTAACGAAATATTTTGCCTACCACATAGGGGAATTATTATAGGGGTTTGAAAGTTAGGGACAGAAGAGACCACAGCGAGAGTGATGTTATTCTTAAAAATTCTTAACTTGTTATAAACAAAACATTTACAACGGGAACGGAAACGCAAAATATCCTAAAAGAGGCTTCGATCAAAGAGTACCGAGAAAATACGCATCTGTGAAATATAAACAAGCTTTAAAATGGTTTACATTAACTCAAGCGACGCAAAAAGGAGCTGAAAACACTTTTGGGTATTGTAACTTGTACGATAGGAACTGAAATACACTAAAAACGTTCTTCGATGTTTTAAATATATAGGTACGAGGGGATTTCAATATATATCAAGAAATTTTCAAATGCTACACGTTTGACCAACATCTAAATTGGAAAAAACAATTAAAAAATTGGCAATCGAATGCCAAGCAAGACTTAATATCCTTAAAATAATTGTCTAAAAGAGACTGGGGGGGGGCAGATAGACAAACTATGCTCTCCATCTACATAACACTAATCAGATCTAAATTGGACTATGGTGCGGTAGCATATTCTTCGCCTTATGGGTATTCCTGGAAAATTTTAGATACAATCTACAATACTGCACTCCGCATTGTCTTGGGAGGTTACAGAACCATACCAATAGAAAGCCTGTATTTCGAAGCAGCTGAACCATCATTTAATTACAAAAGAATGTACTTAAAGTTAACCTCGCAATTAAATCAAATGCAAATCCTAACAACCACACCTTCAAATATGATCATCTTAATCGATTATCAACATTTTTCTCCAACAAACCACATCTACACTAGCATTTCTACCACCGAATCAAAATGGATCTCCCATCTCTTAACACCACCTTACCTCCTTGATTTCCCATTAGTTTAGAACCTGCTGTACCATGGACATTGGGAGTACTTAAAACAATAACTACCTTAACTTCATGTAGACAAACATACTACTAACCATAATATAATACATCAAAATCTGCAAAAATTATTATCAGCAGTTACCTTTTTTATGTGCTTCAAATATAAATCCTGACTGAACAGCATGAGCAAATTTCTTCAAAGCGAGCAGTTGCAAAAGTAATCTTTTAATTCAAATAACAAAATAGTGCGAACGTCAGAAAAAAGTTCCCTCCAGACCAAATAAGTGATATTGTAAAAATTAAAGTGCCTGATGTTGACCGTGGTCGCACAGACCCACGAAATGTATTAGCGGTTGTTGTTGAAAGAGAGGATTCACACCAATCAGTTCGCAATTTGTAAAGAAAAATGACTTTTCATGAATAATATTACAAGTGATGAAATATTAAACGTTTAATTCTAAGAAAAGCAGCTTGTACTAATTCTAATAGCATCTTCAGGGGCATTTCGTCAAAATGTGAACTAAGGGGAGGACCAGGCTATACACTTAACTGCAAAAGAAAGTATTTTACAGCTAAATGTAGTTGTAAAGGCAAAGGACTTTTGTGCAATTCGAAGTCATGGTAGTTTAAGTTGTTGCAATAAATTACAATATCAAACATAATATATTTCCTGTGTTTTGTTTTTGTTTTTTCATATTATAGAATCAAAATTTCTAAAAAAAGTTTCTTTGTTATGTTTAGTTACCAATCGCTATTTATGCTGTCTGTTTTAAATATAATAATCTTCTTATCATCATTATTCTTGCTTTACAACCCTGCGTGGGTCCTAGCCTCCTCAAGAATTTTTTTTAGCGTTTTTCTAGCTGTGTCATTTTTTTTCATCCGCATTACATATCCTATCCACCTCAGACGTCCTATCTTAATATGTTTTACGATATCAGGTTTCTGGTATATTCTATAAAATTCGAAATTATATCGTCTTCTCCACACTCCATTGTCATTCACTGCTCCATAGATTCGTCTTAGTACTTTTCTTTCGAAACATCCTTTCATTATTTTGTGTTGAGTCCAGGTCTCTGAACCATATGTTAGGACTGGGCGTATTATAGTTTTGTAGAGTATTATTTTTGTATTTCTCGATATAATTGTGGATTTAAGGAGGAGATTAAGCCCAAAATAGCATCTGTTGGCCGTGCAAATTCTGCGGTTTATCTCTGCAATAGTATTATTTTCATTATTAAGGAGCGCTCCAAGGTATACAAATTCGTTCACTGCTTTGATGACGTCGTTTTCTATAACGAGTGGTCGTAGGATTTGTGGTTGCGTGCTTATTTTCATATACTTCGTTCTGTTATTGTTTATTATTAAACCCATTTTTTGTAACTGATTCTTTTAATACGCCTTTTGTACAGTGTTTTCCGTTCTCCCAACAATATTGATATCATCAGCATAGGCCAAGATTTGCACTGATTTATTATAAATCAGAGGTTGTGATTTGTGATATACATATTACTTTTTCCAGAGCCAGATTGAATTAAGAAGTTCGATAAAATAAAAATAACTTTTGACAAAGGATGAAGCATTTTCGGGAAGAGGTTGTAGTGCTTTGTCCAAGTACTTGGCCATTGTTTGTGTAGAGCAGTTGTGTGCATTGACGATCGGACGTAGAGGAATATCGAGTTTGTGAATTTTGGGTAGGCCATGTAGTCGAAGTGTTTTGGAAGACTTTTTTCACAGTGATACACTGATACTAATGACCAGACAAGAGAAATCAAGAGGCGAATAGAGATAGCGAGACAGTCGTTTGTCAAAATGAAAAAGTTCCTATGCAGCCGGAACATAAATATAAACTTAAGAACGAGAATGTTAAGGTGCTATGTTTTCTCCGTTCTGCTGTACGGCATGGAAGCCTGGACACTGAAAAAGATAAACATAAAAAAATCCACAAGGAAAACAATTCCTGTAGCTGGCTGTATACGACGTATCACAAAAAAGAGGTTAGTCTTCGTAAATGGGTATATTTATTTAAAAACCCTTAAAAGGGCTACATCAAAAATACAAACGTTTTCGGACTAAACAGTCCATTATCAGGTTTAAAATTGCCTAAAATAAGTATAAACCATTTCGTTAAAGCAAACTTGGTTTTAAAATTTTTGACTAGGGTTAAAAAGCAAAAATGGTTATACTTACTAGGTTAAAATGCCTGAGCGACCAAAATATCAGGGTAAAAACCCTTTAAATTACATGTAGTTGTAAAAAATTGTACATATTGTTGTTATAAAACTGTGATGTTAAATATTAAATTAAATTTGACTTCAGGTAACATGCTTGAAGTGAGTTCCAGTGTCCGTTTGAAGAGGTTTACTCTCCGGACTTTTATTTTTAAATAAATATACCCATTTACGAAGACTAACCTCTTTTTTTTTAACATCAAAAACATTGAGGCATTCGAGATGTGGTGTTACAGAAGAATGTGGAAAATACCATGGACAGAAAGAGTAACAAATCAAGACGTTCTGCTGAAGATGGGGAAGGAATGCGAAGTCATAAAAACCATACAAACGAAAAAACTGAAATATCTGGGCCACATAATGAGAGGAGAGCAGAAAAGTACTCTCAGCTTAGACTCACAATCCAAGGAAAAATCTCGGGAAAGAGAAATGTGGGACGTAGGAGGATTTCCTGGTTGCGAAATTTAAGGGAGTGGTATGGGTGCAGTTCAATACAGTTGTTCCGAGCTGCAGCCAACAAAGTAAAGATTGCTGTGATGGTAGCCAACCTCCGATAGGAGACGGTACTTCAAGAAGAAGAATTGAAGGTGCTTTCGGCAGTAGCGCACCTAGAATTTTCCTCTGGGGGGTTTTGGTTGGGCACCGAAATTTTTTTATGCTACCTCCACCATTTTGTCATTAAAATTTGTGAATAACAATGTCGGAATAGGATCCTGGGAGGGGTTTTAACTCCCAAAACCCCCTTGGTGCGCCACTGGATTTCGGAGAAAATAGTCAAAACTAATATAATATTAATTATCTAACACAGCGTTTCTTAATCTGGGGGTCCGCGGGCATGTGTTAGGGGGTCCGTGGTCTTATTTATGGACATCATCATCATCCTTCTGGCTTTACAACCTTACATGGATCCTATCCTCTTCAAGAATTTCTCTCCGATCGTCCCTATCCATCACCTTTCTCCGCCAAGCACGTATTCCCATATTTCTCATGTCTTTATCGATGTTCTTAATATGTTTTACGTTATCAGGTTCCTCGTATATTCCATAAAGTTCAAAGTTGTATCGTGTACTCTATTGTCATTCACTGCTCCATAGATTCGCCCTAATATTTTTCTTTCGAAGCATCCTAACAGGTTTTCATTATTTTTTGTTATAGTCCAGGTCTCTTAACCATATGTTAGGACTGGGCGTATTATTTTGTAGAGTTTTATTTTTATATTTCTCTCTCTCTCTCTATTTGTACGGTGCCAATAAGCCTTCTAAGCCATTTTTGAATTTCAAGCTCTTTTCCATAGAGGGATCCACGTCAAAAACCATATCCTGAAGTTTTTGAGTAGATGATAATATTGTATTTATGTTGCTAAAAGTGAGAGACGTGACTGCCGTCTCGGCTCTTACTTCTTGGGAGATATCGTCTTCATCGCTTTCTTTACTATTTTCCAGTATTTCGAGGAGATCCTTTTCTGTAAGTTCACTGTTATTGGCGGCTAGAACTTCTTCAACATCACCTGATTGCAGATTTTCAAAACCTTTCCCATGTATTTTGTGCATCGCTTGTAGAATATCATCCACTTCCTCTGTTTTATGGTACACCTCTGAGGTTACAATAACAATTTCTGGCCATACATTTTTCCAACACGCGTTTATAGCTGATGGGCGTATTTCATCAGTGGGTTCTCTGATTATAGTTATACAGTGAGAAATATTATATTGTCTCCAACAGTAGGTAACGGTCAATGAAAGATCTAATTCCATACAATTGAAGATACGGCTGAATGTATGCCTTAGGTAATACCGCTTAAATGCAGCTATTATTCCCTGATTCAAAGGCTGTAAAAGCGAAGTGGTGTTGGGAGGTAAAAAGTCAATTCTCACATGTGAATCTGCAAGTTGAGGGATTCTGGATGTCCAGGAGCATTGTCAATAAGAAGTGCTTTAAACGGTAGCTATAATATTGCTTAACGCTGTGCATAAAACAGTTAGTAATCCAGTCCGTAATAACACACGTTTTTCTATTTGCCCTCCAACATACCGGTAGTTCATTTTTATTTTTGTTTTGATGCCGTAGATTTAGAGACATAAATCAGCATTGGTTTTAACATATGATCACCTGAAGCGTTACAACAAAATAAAACAGTTAACCTGTCCTTTGCTACTTTCAAGTCTGGTGCAGATTTCTCATTTTCCGATATGAAGGTACGAGCAGGTATTGTTTTCCAAAAAGGACTGTTTCGTCGGCGTTAAAAACTTGTTCCGGCTTATACCCCTCCCTTTCCATGAGTTCTTTAAGCCGCGTCTTTATCCGCTGAAGCTGATTCTCCCACGATTTTGACGTTATGTAAAGAATCTTTTTTCAAATCTTTAGAACCATTTTCGAACCTTTGCTTGTATTATGCGTGTGCTAATTAGCACTCTCTTTTTTGTTTGACCTTCGATCCAAACGGCCAGTGCTTTTTCCAAGGTTTGAGATCACGATAAACAAGTTACTTTGTTGCTTGAACTAGTGGCATGCAAAACACTGAAACGAACGGTTGTCTCACTATTTTTAATAGTCCTTACAGTAGACTGATAGACTCATTCACTTTAAACTTCTTTGCGGCACTTACAAATGATTCTCCTACAGCTATACAGTCTAACAACTGAATTTTTTATCTAAACTCATTACACATCGTTTCCTTTTAACAAAATCTTTACTATTCCTTTCAGACGAAGACATTTTTTCAGTATCAAAACTATGTAATGTTCGACGAGAACATGACATAACTATGTAACGAGAACTGTACAACTGTAAAGTACAAAATATGTAATTGGATATCTGTGAAATAGTATTATATCAACAAAAATAAAGACGCTGAGATCAGCGTCTACGTACATTCGCCGGTATTTTAAACCTTGCCTTTGTAGTATTACTACTAAGAACAAGCGCCAGTGGCGTATCATGAGTAATTTAACGCGACTGGTCCAATTATAGAAAATATATCGACCCTCCCAATGAAAACTGTCGTAACTCAAAATCGCTCATTCCGAGATAATTGCATTTAAAAATAATTGTGAAAAGTGAAGTTCTGTAATTTTTAAGCTATCATTGCGACGTTTTTTATTTTTTCACTTGGTCATTATTTGTGCAATCAGAATTATTCCAAATGAATATAAATTTTATAAAGATATTCGATTTTAGATTTAGAATTAGTTACTAGTCTTCGTCGACAAAAATTTCATTTATAAAAACATAGTACAGTAATAAAACAAATAAAATTAACAAATATTTTATTTTTAGCAAGTTGTTTATAATGACATTTCGACACTAATTATAATAATAATTAACCACTAATTGTTCAGTATAATACACCACTATTGTTCAGATTTCGAACCAGTTTCTTGATCTTTAGAGCACTCTGGTAGAATGTCTTCACTAGCAGGCCACAGTGAGTTATAAAACCTATGGTACATTGCTTGTATCCAATTGACTTTACATAAACTTAATAGACCATTTACTTTTTTACTGTCAATTGATTAAAAGACCTTGGTCTATACCTGGTAGTTTATATTCTTGGGGTTTACGTAATTTTGATGTAGCGATGCAGAGTTTTTTGTAATTTTCTGCAAAACTTTAGGTTTTTTATAAGGATTCTCCGGTTCAAAGTGAATTTCACTAATTTTGCATATCTTTACCACCTCTGCAGTGTTAGTTTTGTTCCAGTTCTGTTTCTAGACCATTGGTTTAAAACTAAAAAGGTCTTCTTGAAACATTTCTTTAACTCTAAACTGTGGGGAAGTAACTTTTGCCATCTTTATGAGGCTAATCCACTGGTTAGGAGTATAAATATTCGAATGTCGTTTCTTCTATCACAACGCGCATGCTGTCATTTTCGTTCGTCGGTGTATAACCCATCTCAAGGAAACGGTGTGTTATTTCCAGATTCAAAGTCACCGATGAATGGGCAGACATCGAAAAAATAAAACGATTGCGGTTTTGCCATCTGCAATTGTAGGAGTATAACACGACTTTTCGAATATCATCTCGTTTTACACCTTTTAAAAAATGCCACAAACAGCTTGCAATTTCATTCGGTCTCCTTTTTGATATTTGTTCATGCCATACGTAGCAATATCCTTCATTGTTGCCCAAGTCGTATATAGTAAAATTATAAGTTGCAGGCTTACTCTTATAATAATAGTTACTTACCTCTGAAGTGCGCGTTACTAATACCTTCTGCAAATCGATTTATCACTTTTTAACAATTTCTTATTAGCATCTTTCAGATTTCTAACATACTCTGTTTAAAACATGGCTAGTGTAACTTTCTTCCATTGATTGAGTTCTTTTCCCCGGATCTGTATTGTTATAAGCACTGCATACTGAACACTGATCTTTCTTAGGCCTGTAAAATGCAATGTTGAATTGTGAGTTTAGAATATCCCTGTATTGTCTAACTGTAACGACGGTATCCCATTTTTTAAGTTTAGCATATTCCACGTTCACTCAGTGTATTACAGATATGTTTAAGCCCTCTTCTAAGTACATGCGTTTTGAGTTCTTCCTTGTTTAATGAGAAGGTACAAGTGGAAATAATTTTATGTATTCTACAATGTTATGTTTTACACTATCCGGGATCTTATGCGGTCTAGTATTATGTTTTCCTCTCTTATTTGCTTCTATGATACCAGCTTCACTATTTTTTTTTTCAATACAGTGCAGTGCTAACAAAAGGTTCGGAAATCGCAAGCGTATTTAAGAACATTGTCTTGTAAATTTGTTTTTCGGCGTTACCAATAATAAATTTATATTTGCTCAAAAAGTATCTCCTAAAATTGTTTACAGTATCTTGAGTTTTAGCTTGTTGTGTCACGCACCTTGCAAGAAAATCTCACTGCTTGGTATAATCTCCTAGTTTTCAAAATTTGTCAAAAATTACGTGTCTTGTTTCAAAATTTAATATACTATTACATTTATATCTGCAACTATCCTTACAAAGAATATTCATCTTCTTTGCAGGTATAAACCTATCTATGCGGTTCTTATGTTCCAAGCCGCTATTAAGTTCTGTTTTGACTTTTCTGTCAATCTATTCGTTCTCATTTCTAATTCATCTTACTCATTCTACACTTTCCTCGCGGTAAAGTAGATAGAGCATTGAGATACTACATTTACATTAATGTATATTGTGTTGTCTATATTACGATTGGGAGGGTCGATATAAAAATAATAACATTCTCATTAAAGATTAACAGCATAAAAGATAATCGCAACCGCGTTTGATGAGTCCGCGTATAAGGAGGGGTTACTGTAAATTAAACCATTATTAACCAGCCGTATCTTATAGAAAAATTTAATTGTCGCTATTTTATTTCATTACGAGTTTGCTCCTTAATTAATTATTTTAATGTTATAAGCAAGGAAATTGGAAAAAAATCTGTTTTTAGTTTTAATTTTTGACTTACTCGAGAGGGAAAGTTTTTACCAAACTATGTCTGCAAAAATCCGAATGCCACCTGTCACATTCACTTCAAAACAAATCCGCCCTAGTCTATTACCGCTAGGGAGAACAAAAACAAACAACATTTTGTACGCCAATGGAAGACCAACAATAACTCAGAACAGTCATCATCATTACCTGGATTTTAGTGCCTACAATTTTGATACTTAACTAAAGTATATACAGATTTAACGGATTTAAAACGGATCATACAATTTAATATATATCTGTTTGAACTGTATTTGAAATAGTGGACCAATATAAAACTTAGACAAAAATAAATCCATGCCCGGTGATAGACATTGTATAAAATATCGTTCAACTATCTGTCTCCTTTTAGGACGCACCATAGTCTATAATGCCGCCCAAAGTCAATGTTTCCAATCGCCGTGCATCCGCCAAGATCCGCAAATAATCCGATTTGCGGATCTTTTTGAGAGTTATATCTTCTTCGTATCTTTAAATAAATCGGATATCTGCCTATATTTTTCATTGTATTTACCAATCTACTACAACAGACTAATAATAAAAAATAAACTTGGTTTGTTAGTTATTTCCTGTAAATATTTTATGGTTAACACCTTATTTGAGAACCATCTAGAGGAATGAAATTGGCAACACCGCTCAAAATATCCATCTGACTGCTTAGATAAACGAAAGCCTAAAGTCGGCCACTCACGATACAGCGGCGTTGTTCAACTTCGACTAATTGACAAGGATTTTGATCATGTGTGACCGTGCATCCAATGAAATCGTACAATTTGACCGCAGACAGACTGGCCTGTCTGCTGTAGTACTGCAGAGTTAATCTCATCAATTTGTTGAGCGTGTGTGACCGTTTACAATTTGTCGATACTGCAAAAATACATTTTTAACTACACACTTGCTTTGATATTATAGAAAATCGAAATGGCTTGATTTACCGAGAATTTTTTAAGAGAGGTTTTTGAATTATATAAAAAACAAGAATGCTTATAGAGAATAATAGGTAAAACGTATCACGATAGAAACGCCCGAAAACAGGCAATGGACAGTCTAGTTCTAAAGTTCCAAGAAGTAAACAAAGATGCGAATGAAGAGTATGTAAGAAAAAAAATTAAGAATTTTAGAACATCCTATAAAACAGTCCAGTAAATCGGGTGCAGGGGCAGACGAGATTTATTTTGCACCAGAATGTACGTTTTATTTTAGATTTCTTTTTACGATTAGTTATACACAAAGCAAGAGACGCTAAAATGATTGTTAGATTTGACATGGTCGAGAACCAAACAAATACTGCGGCGCAGTATGGTGTGTGGGCGCACCAGATATACCAACAAATTGAACAACGCCTCTGCCCGATTATGTCGAACGACACCGCTGTACCGTGAGTTTGACAGCATAATAAAATCCTAGATTTATGCGTAGCTTTCAATTTTTATACGTGATGGGCGGGGCAACCTATTTGGGTGGAGTTTTGACTTGTTCTTGAATGAGTTCAGAATCCAGCAGCCCGCTGAAGTATTGGATTTTTATAATATAATTATTTGACAACCTTTTGTTGGCCAACCACATAGAGCGGAGTTGGGCCGAAACAAATATATTTCGTATGTTCCGAATTTAACTCGTTCAATCTGTATAGTTAAAATATGGCATAGAGCGTTGTCTTATTACTTCTGTTGTAGAATAACTTCAGACTAGGTGCTGAGAAATTTTATGTCAACTTGAGAAGTTTCGGGTGTTTGTATCAACGTTAGTAAGGATGAAAGATTCTCCTGTTTAATTTTTGATTCGTATATACATAAATATGTTTGCAAAATTGACTATTTATAATTAAATCCTTTTCTATAATTACTAAAAAGAAGTCCAAATCTTCCTAACAAAAAGTTTTGTATCTAATTTAATAAAGCTAAAAAGAAAATTTAAATTCTGTTTTTGGTGGGTGTATCACTTTTTGAAGGGGAATTTAAATAAACCAACAATGTTTAATTGTCTAATTATTGAAAATTTATTTCACATTTATATTAATTATCCATACAGTTTAGTTTACATAAATATAAAATCAGGACAATCATTTTACGTTCAAAATATATTACTACATATTCCTATGAAAATACAAACAATGAACGATAAGAGGCTCTAGAAATAAAAAAATAAGGGTTCATTAATGTTTTGTCAATTTATTTAGCGGCCGTCTGCAAAGAAATGATATATAATTATAACTAAAACAATG
The DNA here is from genome assembly GCA_918026665.1 of Diabrotica balteata. Taxonomy (NCBI): domain Eukaryota; kingdom Metazoa; phylum Arthropoda; class Insecta; order Coleoptera; family Chrysomelidae; genus Diabrotica; species Diabrotica balteata. The sequence goes on from OU898280.1 coordinate 139,875,820, forward strand.
ATGTATTCCATACAAACAGAATTTTGACAGAACATAGCGCTATGTAGGGAAACATAAAACCATATAAGGAGATAGAAAGTTTAATTTAATTTTAGGCCTACATACAAATTACCTAATATCAATGATTACCCAGTCTTTTATTCTAGCTGTCTTCTAATACTTTTAATTTTTTTATTGGATTACAGATTATAGACCAATTAGAGCTGAATTAAATAATAAATCAAAAAATGTTGTGAGAACATTAATCTAGAAATAAAAAGCAATTTAATGAAAAGCAAACATTGTCAGAATTGTCATTAGAAAATGACAAAGAGAGAGGCGTGGACAGGTGAGTGAATTTGTCATAACTTCAATCAATCAAAACCACATATAGGTCACGTGATCTGAAGTTTTCCTATGGCAGGAGAAACGACTATTAGAAGTTGAGAAATTGGTCTGACAATTATCTTGCCCCTTCGGAAATCACTGTTTTTAGCAGTTGTTTAAGGAATTACTGGGGAATTAACCAACCACATAGCACATTCTCAGTTTTTCTGATGGGTTATGAACAGTAGCAGTGTAAGTTGAATTTTAGAAAATATAAATAAATGAACTCTATCGTTCTATCGATTATTTTGTATTTTACATAGAAATGACTTCCCTAACACAACGAAAAAAATATTTATCAACAAATAAAATATTGTCCCGCAGGTAAGTTCTTCTAATCCGAGCTAAACTATTGATGGTTTTTCTTAAAAACATAACAGTCTCATTTAGCTAGGCATTGAGCCCGAACTTACCAAACAAGGGTTTCATTTTTTGTACAAAACACACCATTGTATATCTTATCAATTTTCCTAACTGTCCAAAAATTAATATATAGAACAAATCAGTGAAATTAAATTGATCTTTACACATCTCTCGCCTAACAAACTAAAAATGTACTAGTACTAAACTGAAAAGTTTTTATTTAGACATTCACTAATTTATTCAAGCTGAACTGTGACTACTAATGGATATGAAGCGAAGGTCATTGCCAAACATATATTTGTATAGAACAAAATAACGATGACAGTCTCTGAATCTGTGATGAAATCATTTTATGCCAAACAAAAGTTTTTAATAATGAATAATAATACCTTAGGCATCTACTGATTTTATATACAATGTGCTGAATATGACTAAATTTGTTTGCATTTTGTAAACTTACAGTATGTATTAAAATGCAATTAAATAGGCTAGTTCTCCTTAAAATCTGCATATATTTGTTTATGATTAAGTAAATGATACTTTTTTGATATTTTTAAACAGACAGTCCTGAAGACTTCTGTTTTAGATATACAAAAAACAAATGGGGTTGCTATAAAATCACAAACTAATAAAAAAGAAAACGTTTATTAAACCAGCAATATGGATCTAGTCAAAATAATCAAATATTCAATTTACAATTGAAACAGATGAACGCAATAAAACTATTTTATTCTTAAGGTTTACTAAACATTACTAAATATTTTTTAAATGGTATAAAATAGAAACTTTTCATTTGCAAATAAAACTTAAATTTTTTATTAGTAACACAAAAAATTGAAATTAGGTCTAATCTCTTACAAGCTATGTCTAAGTACCATTTACTATACATCATCCTACAAGATATTAAAATGTGGAAGAAATTTTACTGTTATTATAAAACGTATTACAAAACTCACAACACCCAACAAATGTTTCAGTCATACTTTTTTAAAGGCTATTTCAGATAAGTATCGACAGTTTTTTATGCAAATGAAAAGTTGACAGTGTTGAGTTAAGGAGATTCAGGTACATACTGGTACATACGCCGCTTATAATATGTACTTCGGCATGTCTCCTAATTCTTTCAAACTAGCCTGTAGGTAAAGATGAATATTCTAAACGTTAATTGCCATCAAAACAAATGAAAAAATTAAGAAATATACAAAAGAATGACTCCTAACCTATATAATATATTATTATTAACAGTAATTATCTCGCAAACTTGCATGGCGCAGCTCATACACAAACTAACCTCAAGAAAAAAAAACTAATACAACTTTCAATCACAAATTAAATATTTCAGGAAAATTTTGTGTTTTGATGAGTCACTTTTCCAAAAGTTTTTAAAAATGAATTCTTTGTTAACCTACAGTAGATTTAATGAAATAGAAAAACGAGCTGATAATAAAATTTGGAAATAATATAAAAATATTTATTCAGCAGGCTTTTCATCTTCCGTCTTGCTTGCCGATTCGGGTTCTTCGGCACTTTTGCTCTCTTCTTCCTCGTCTTTCTTTTCTTCTTCGGAGGCGGGAGCATCTACACTATCCTCTTTCGCCCCATTCTCTGTGGCAGCTGGCGCAGGAGTAGATTCCTCAGCATCTGCGTCTGGTTCATCCTATTACAAATATATGTGATTAGAAAATTTTATAAATAACTCAATACAAAAGAAACAAACTGAGAAGGAAACATAAATAGGAAATCAAATTTTCTTACTAGAAAAAGTGATGACAAGTTTTCTTTTAATGAAAAGATCATTTTAAAAATTCTGTAGTTAAAAAAAAAGTACAATTTACAGGTCAAAAAATAATAACAAAAACCACTAAATTGAATAATCACTCATTTATGGAATGAGAACATGATCTTCAAAATACAATATATGAAGATGAGAAAGAAAATTCATGTATCAGCCAAGGTAGTTTCAGCAACACAAATATTATGCATATAAATATGTAAGGCGCCTTTTATAAGAAAAGTTATGACCTAGCAATGATACTACAGAAAGAGAAAGTGAGTATTACTTGTGTCACTGAGCATTGCTTGGTGTCTAGCAATATTCAAGTAACTTCAGTTTCCCATTTTAAATTAATTTCATATTTTTAAGGAACCAGTAAAGAAAAAGGAGGTATTATTCTTGATGTAAAGAATCGTCAGAGTTAACTGTACAATATGTAGATGTTAATATGTGTAATAAATACAGTTTTTTATATTTCTTTTGTATTTATAGACCTCCAAGGAACGCAAGAAACTAAATAACCCCTACTACACCGACCATTATAGTCATTCAAATAGAATATAAAAAAATTAAACAGCAATACTTGCAACAACAGAATTATGAAGGTATTGTGAAATCAAATAATATAATAAAAAAAAATTGGAAGAGAATAAGGGAATATCAGAATGTAACACCACATAAATTATCTAGCATTAAAATTAACCAAGACGAGATTTTATCAAAGATAAGTCAAATTTTATAAACAATTATTTCATTGATAAAAATCATAGCAATGTCATTAAAAATTATAACATGAACATCAACAGAATTCACAGAAGATTGTTTCTTTGTCCAACAACTGCTGAAGAAGTTGTTTCAATTATTAAAAAAACTACATCCAAGTATACTAAAGATCTGGATGAGATTAATGGGAAAGTTAAAAGGAATGTAGCCGCTTATATTAAGGATTAATAAAGGATTTCCCGTTAATAAGAATCAAGGTTCGGCAACCAATATTACTAATTATCAGTTAATTTCTACAACTAGTCATGTTGCAGAAATATTTAAATTGAATCTAGAATACTAGAATAATAGAAACAATTTGGAAAAAATTTACCTAACTTTCAACATGGGTTTAGGAAAAACAATTTTACTGCACATCTCTTGATGACCGCTTAAACTTTATATTCATAATTCACTTAATGGAAAACAAAGCACCCTGGGTCTATTTTATGATCTCAGTTGTGCTTTTGACTTAGTAGATCATAAACACCTGCTGATGAAGTTTAAAGGCCTTGGGATAAGCTGTAAACCATATGACTGGGTGAAATCCAGACCATTGTTTTTGAGAATGAATGACAACAATAATTTTATTATGTTTCACCACAGCTTTGAAGAACTTGAACTCTAATAGAACTTCTTGTGAACTTAATGAATACTCTATGACAAATGGCCTTGTACTGAATGGAATTAAAATGTGCTCATAAGTGTTTTACCCAAGAATGTAACTCCCAAATATCATCCATATTTGACATTGATTGATCTATTCAGAACATTGGGGGAATGAAATAAGTAATATTAGATCCAAATCTAACTTGAGAACCTTATGTAAACAAAGTAAAATCAAAATCAAGTACACTCTGTTACATAATAAGAAATCTAAGAGAAGCTGTATCATTTGATATTCTGAAACTGCTGTAATTTGGTTTAGTGCAATGAACCATTCAATATGGCTTAATTGTCTGGGATTTGTCTGCATACTTATAGATAGAGCATTCATAGCTCAAAGAAGCTAAATGGAAAGAAAACAAATAGAAAACTATTCTTAAATGAACATTCTTATTAGATAAGGATATATTTTATTTTTGTTCATTTTTGCTTTTTGGGCATAATAGGAGCTCGCTCCTCTGCCCTTATTTGTTTTATAATAATAATAATAATAATAATAATAAATTACCTTATTCAGATATTTTTTAATTATATTTTGTTTAAAATAGCAAATATTTTAATTGTGTTTCTGGGATTTTTTTCATATTTTGTACATATATAAATAGTATAGAATTACTTCATGAGCAGAAGAGAAGTCAAAGAATACTAGAAAGAGAAGATATTTATGGAATTGGAGGTTCCATAACTTGATTGGAAATTTCAATAACAAAAAATAAAACATTCCTTTTTAATTTCCACAGAACATCATTAACTTAACATGTTTCATTGTACAACTTCATCAGAATAACTTTTTAAAACTAACTAGTTATTTATTTTTTTTACAAGTTATTGAGGGATTCACTGATCTAGCTTGCATTATTTACTAAGAAACACGGAAATGCAATCAACTCTCCATCAGGGACGAGAGAGAAAAATAAAGAGAGAGAGAGAGAGAGAGAGAGAGAGAGAGAGAGAGAGAGAGAGGGGGGGATATAGAAATATACTAAGAAATTAACAAAACTACCAAACTGAAAAAAATATCGAGAAAACAGTGACATAATAATATAAAAACCTAAATTTTCCTCTGAATATAAATAAAACTATTTTCCTTCAAGGGCAAAGATTTTTTTACTTCGATACCAGTTCTGATTATAATCAACTATTAAATTAGTAAGAATTTAATATAACAAGGTTGAATCAGCATAATTAATAATGCTAAATCTAGGTAAAATATCCTAATATCCTGCTAATAATCCATAAATGGATGTTGCAAATATTGAAATAATTCATTATAAAAGTAAATTTCAAAAGAACATTTGAAATTGACAAATAATCTAAATAATCTGACATTGTCTAATAAAACAGTTATAATAAATGGTTATCAACTTTATGTATCTAAAACTTTATGTCTCATATAAATTAAGTTTACTGGAAAAGTGTAAACACTAACACATATCTGATTCATTTTCTAAATTGTGACCATAACAATATTTATATATTGCTTATGTTATTGCATATGCTTATTTTTTCATGCATTAAATTTACTGTTTTTGCGCTGTAGGAACATAAACTATTTTAATTGTATCAAATGAAAGTACACAGTGAATGTAAAATTTGATCTTGCAGAACGCATTGAATTACATTTCTTAAGATGTATATGACAAATAATAAATATGAATATATTGTTTTTATTATTTTATTAATCTATTTATAATCAATTGGAACTGAAGAACACATTTTCATCACAAATTGTTGAAGAATTTCCACATGCAAGGACTACCAAAGAAAAATTTAGAAACTCTATAAATAAAATAATAAAATTGGCCTAAAGCATCCTATAGCAGACAATATTTGGATAAGACCATACAAAAAAATCATTGCAATAATAATAGTTATTTATGGATAAACTAGCCATATCAAATTATTTGTATTGAGAGAATTAAATTAATAATGATAAACAAAGAACTGGGGTCAAAAATCTTCGTGATTAAAAAAACTCATACCATGTATAACTAGAACAATAAGGGAATAATCTTATCGATGCTTTTATTTGTGCATCCCTCATTATAGGGGTGAAAAGGGATAGATGTTTTTTCCCAAAATTTTATCTTGAAACCTATGGAAAGAAAATTTGTCTATAAACACATAAATATACTTAATGTAATAAAAGATGGGCATATTGACTTGCCCTTTGGTGGGAATGTAGTGCACTAGTAAGCTTTTTTATGTATAAAATGATTTCTCCTTAGGATCTAACTATAACATAATCTAGACAATCAGCCGCCTCATATTACTATTAACAAAAAACACAAAAACAGGCTTAAAAATGGAGACACACATATGGTTAGATACGAAGCAGATATATAGGGATTTTTGGGACCCCATCTTTCTTTCTGCTATATTAGAGCTTTGTAAATTTGTCTATTGTCTTTTAGATGACTTTCTATATTTCTATATTAAAATTTATGAATGATATAGAGGAATTTGCAAAACTCTGATATGCAAAGATATGAGCATCCAAAAGTGATTCTTAAAACTAAATAAAAACACCTACAGAAAAGACCTAGCCTATTTCTTTGTTCAAATTACACGTAACAGAGAAATAATTAATAAACAAGAGAAATAATTAGGAGCAATTCTGATTATCAATGTTTATAAAAAATTGAAATCTTAATAAAGCCCTCCTAATTTTTTATTTCATTATATTTGCACCAGAGACAAAATTTGAACTTTGAAATTTCACTCAAATCAGCAGTTTTCATGATAATATTGAGTATTGGGAAATGTGTGGTTTCTTTAACTTTTTAACACAATAAAACATGGATGCAGATATTTTTTTGATAAGATTACCCCTCATTACTATCCTAGTTATAGACAATATACAATAAAATCACAAGTTCGATTTTTTTTTTCAAATCCTTAGTTCTTGGACTGTAATAAGACAATAAATGGTTTCCACCATATAAAGTCAAGAACATTTTTCAAAAGTTGTTTGAATCACAAATGAACATTTTACTGAAAGTGAAAAAACATGTATCGTAACCTAACCCTAGACCCTGAACTCCTAAAAAAATTATTAATATATCGAAAGACAAGTCATCACAGATCAGTACCAATCTGATAGGGATAACTGTTGAAGGGTACCACAATTTGGAGGTATTCAGACGCAGGGAGACTAAGGGCTAAAGTTAAAGAACAGTGAACTCATATACTGAGTACTAATAATTCTTTATGTAAGTATACAAAAATTAATCAAAAATAAAAAACGAACAAATAATTCATAAATAAATCCTTCCTGTACACTTTTACTATTTTGAATACATGAATTTACTTTGATGTAATGCCTGTAAATTACAATATCAATTTCTTGTTTAAAAGCTTTAAATCTATTCGTGTCTTCATCAATCTAATAAAAATTTATAATATATCTTACCTTAGCATCAGCATTATTATTGGCAGATTCCTCTTTGTCATCATGTGAATTAGTCTCATTACCATCAGCTTCACTCTTTTCATCAACACTCATTGCCTGATCTTCACACTATATGGAAACATTAAACAATATACATTTAGAGATTTTGTTTGTATGTAAGAAATCTGATAATTGCATTTTTTTTCAATAAGTTTAATTATGTTAACATATAATTTTGTTCTTGAATATAATTTCTATATAATAAATACTATCAGCTGGAAAACATATTAAAGTTCACCATATTTCTCTTTCTATAAATATACCTTTATAATAAGCTTTGTAACAAATGTTTATTATTGATGTATATGTTAACATTGTTTGTATAACTATAATTATTATTTCCTTCCTACACATTTACCTTTTATGTTAAATAAAAATTATACATCTTAATTTTTCATAAAATGTGGCTGTAATGCTTATACAAACCATTCACTTAAAACAATACACACTTGTTTGAAATATTTGGACATAACTTTTAATATTTATGTTTAATTCATAAAGTATTTTTATTAACTTATGAATTTTAAACTTTCAAGTTTTATGATAGTCAACTTTAATCCAGTAATTTAGAAGTATGTCTTGAGCATTATAGTATATAGCAAGGTAATACACAAGATCTATACTTTATGAGTGAGACATGTTTTCTTTTCCTAATATTTTACCACTTGAGCTACCAGCCCACCAACCACTTCCCCATTAAAATATTTTAGCAAATTATGTGTTTACGGGGTTTTTCCCATTAATTTCAAATTATGTGTATTTTATAGTTTGATACGTTCTTTAAAGCTACAAATAGGATGAAGATATTTCATGTATTGGAAGATTAAAATTAAAAAAAGACTTGAAAGAATGCAGTTACAAAAATATATAATGAAATTAGTCACCAAATGTGATACTTTTGATATGGGAAATGGGAATTTTAATCAAGAAAAACTTTTGTTCACAAAAGATATAGCAAGGTTGAAAGAAATATAAAACTGTTAGAAAATAGTAAAAAAAACAACAAATTTTACCTCCTCATGAAATATTTTTTAGTTCAATTCAGAAATAATTATATTTAATTAAAATTATAATTAATATATAATTATAATACAGCTCTCACCTTTGAAGCATCAGCATTGTTATTACCAGATTCTTCTTTATCATCATGTGAATTAGTTTCTGTAGTGTCAGCTTCGCTTTTGGATTCATCAATACTTTTTGCTTGTTCTTCACTTTCAGCTACTGAGGTTTCAGATTTTTCATCATGTGAATCACTACTTTCTTCTACAGTTCTCTTAGGCCTGCCCCTTGATGCTAAAATAAGATTTCAACAATAACTAACTGCATCAGTACAATGACTTCTTCGAAAAGTATAATTGTAATTTTAAAATTAACTATAATGTAACACAAATAACCTTAGCAGTTAACAAAGAATTTTAGAACAACATTTGAACAAGTAAGTATTTATTTCACACTGATAACCATTTGACCTATAGTACCAGTTCCCATAGAAAGCTAAATAAACACTTCTGAAATAGTATTTTTTTAAATCAATAATAAAAAGAACAAGGAGAAAAAAAAATAAACAAAAAAACTGATTTCTAAGCGAATTTAAAAAAGAACAATTTTACCTACACAACATACACATTTTGGATCTTTGGATGAGGGTTAAAGGAAATAAAATGTATTACAATTGTTTTAAAAAATATCTTACTTTTAGTTGTGCTAGAACTTTTTCTTTCCTTTTTAGCTGGAGGTGGGGGAGTGGCTGTTACACCTTTAGCTGCTGACCTTGTTCTGCGTCTCCCTTCAACCTCAGGTCCCAAGCCCTAAAAAGAAGCATTATTTAAGTTTTATGCTTAGAAAAAACACAAAAATTTACCTTAGTGATCGCTTCACTTTCTTCTCGAGCCCTCTCAATTGTCGTTAGTCTAGGAGACTTTGACTTGGATTTCCTAGTTTTGGAACTTTTTTCTTCCTAAGATAGAGAATTTTCAATTAATGTATATAATAATCATTTTACACATATTCTAATTTTCTTGAAAGTGTGTATGTATTATGATCCCTGGTCCAATGGATTATTAAGTTTAATAGTAAAATGGATTCAGAACTAAGTAGTTCTGAAATAAGTAGTCGGTTAACCTGAATTACTGTTTACAATTCAGTCAACATCCAAAAGACCTTAAGTATATTGAAAAACTGAAAAGTATTGATTACTTCAGGTTATCTAACGAAATGTTGACTGTAGATGTCCTACAAAAAGAATCTTTGAACTCCATACACTTGCCCAAGTGCAACTGATAATTGCTAACTTTTAGAATAGATAAGGCACCTAAAGAAGAAATACAATGAAAATTCATATAGGAGACATCTTACTAAAATAATATCACATTCACATTTACTTTCTCTGGACAACCATTAAAGAAAAAAGTATGTAATGGTTTGCTTACAGTTCCTAATATGAGACACATAATACAATTCAAATTTATTCTTAAAGTCAGTCTTATACTGTTTCATATAAAAACAAAGTAGAAAATTATTTCAAAGATAGTCTGTATATAACAAAATGAAATTTGAAAAAATAATATAAAAACCCTAATAAATACATTAGAATAGGTTGATTTTCTAGAAGTTTACTATTTTTGGCATATAGAAAGACCATCTTGTAACAAAAGATAACCATTGGCGCTAAAAAATTATCTCAAATTTAGTGTTTTGAGCACTACTATCACTAGCACAACCAGTACACAAATTACGAACAAAGAATGCTTAATAAATAAACAATTTACGTACCATATTATATTAAAGTCTAAATAAGTTTTAGAAGAACTTGAATATTCCCTCCAATTTTAAAATGCTGACTGGTTAATACTACGACATGAAGAACAAGAGAAAGTAATTTGTAAAAGAGCGACACCAAGCTGAACGTATGTGTCTACTCATTGCGTTTTTCACGGCGTAGGTAATAGAAAATGCATTTTTACAAATTTCCTATACATATAGGTCTTTGAAATAATGTGCAATATTAGTCTGTTTTATGAAAATAAACGACAAGTAAATAAATTACACGTAAAAATGCGTTTTAACTGAATTATTTAAACCATTCATTATCACAATGTTAACAGTCCTTAGAATGTGATTCTATCCGTTTACAAATGATAGCAATGACCTAATCTAAGGGTGCACATCTATTACGTGCACATTGCAGAATTGTTTCATAAAATAACTAAGAAAATATACAAATCATTGTACTCACTTGACTATTTTCTTCATTTACAGCATTATTAGTGTTTACTGAATCCACTTCAGACATTTTTACTATTTATTTTCACGATCTACTTAACAGAAAACGTTAACGATACACACAAGAACTTTCCCGGTCGTTGTTTATTCGGCGAAATGGCGGCGAGCGTGGGTCATGTGATCAAAATCACTTCGACAGGTTATATACCGCGAATTTTAAAAATGCCGGAAAAATTTATCTCATATAACTGTGTTTTAACAGAATATAATATCGTTTCATTATTTTTAACACACTTCGAAGTTTATATTTCTTAGTTGAATTTCCTAGTTTGAATATTTTGTATTATAAATATTAGGTAAAATATTTAAATAATGGTTCCAGTATTACCGGCAAAGGACTCTCTCTGTCAAACTAAGTAGCTAGGTAACTTTTATAGGAATGGTACAGTAAATAATGGTCGTTTAGAATATAAAAACAAATACCGTGTTTTGACAAATCTGAGATAATCCATGGTAGTATATAGAAAGAGATAATCTTCCTGTGTTTAATAAGTTAATTTTGAGTTGAATATAAAGTAGAATTCCAACTTGAATCCTAAAATAAAGATCATTACAGGAAGAATAAAAAATATGAGGTTCCAGCAAACTTTAATTTTGTATTTTATTATATTTTTTGTATTGTATTATAAGTTTTTTTTGTATTTTTATTTTTGACATAACATAATACTTATCAACAAAAATGTAATTAACAGATTATTATTCAGGTACAATTTTATTGCACAATATAGAAAATTACAAAAGTAATATGTAATTTCAAACTGAGAAGTGAAGAAGTAACTGAGTGAAAACTAGCTGGTAACAAAATATACTGGAGATAGAAATATCATTTATACTAATGAACAACAAGAACTTATCCAGAAATACAAAACTGAAAATATACTGAGTCGCAATTAAAAACCAGTAGGTAGTTACATAAGCAGCTGAGACAATGTGCCTCGCAGATACAGATGTAAAATTAAGAATATTCGAAAGAAAAATACTTATAAGAATTATGGGCCCGATCAGAATGGAAAACGGAAAAATGAGAATAAGAATGAGAGATGGCTGGGACACATAGAGAGAAGGAAAAGCAATCTACTGATTAAGAAGGTCACCAAATGGAAGCCAGAAATTAAAAAAGCAAGTGGAAGGTCCAGAGAGAGATGGGAGCACCAGGTCATGAAAGATATCAAAATCCTGAAAGTGAGAAACTGGAGGGAACTATGCACAGATCGAAACGAGTGGAAGAAAATGGCAAAGAAAGGCAAGCCATACAACAAACTTTGACAATGCGCAAGAAGAATGAGTAGTAATTCACCGCAATGCGCGAATTTAAGTAAGAGCGACAATCATTCCACCAGGAATGAAAGGCCTTGATGACGATTAATAATTTCAAACTAATCGTGGAAATGTTTGTTGCATAGTTTAAGGGTTTAGATTAAACATTTAAAAATAAAACAAGAAAATATTATAGTTCAAAATATTGTAATTCTTGAACTACTGTTTCATAGATTAATTTTATAACGGTTATATGCTTTCGGTTCATCTGTATGAAAATACGAAGTAAAAATAAATCTTTATTTATCACTTCATTTTTCTATTTGACCTTATGAACAAAAAATAAAATACACATTTTCATAATATCCACTTCAATTGTTGAGAAGTGTAAATACTTCTATCTAAATATCACTAAAGTTTGTATTTTGAGAACGATTTCCGAAGTGGAAATTGAAACGTCAATAAACTTACTTTAACCTTTAATTGTGGTTTATTCCCATTTAAATAGTAATTAGTGTAAATACTATTTGCCCAAAATAGACTGTGAATTAACCGTTTCAATAATTTGCCCTATAGAGGGTTAAAAATTTAAATCTCACCTTTTGAATTATTACCCGGAGTTAATTTCTGATCTTTGGTCTGCATAGGCGGAGTATTTTTCGTGTGGATGTTCAGGCCGTAAGTAAGCGCCCCCTAGTTTAGCCATTGGTTTTGTTTATTAATGATTTTTTTTGTGTATTATTGATGGATTTGATAATCGTTATAAATTTTATCATTAATTGGTTAAAATTATTAAACTTCTTCTTCTTCAAGTGCCCTCTCCGCTACGGAGTTTGGCAATCATCATTGCTATTCGGATCTTATGAAGCTGTTGCTCTAAATAATTGGTTAGGTGTGCACTGGAACCAGTCTATTAGATTGCGAAGCCAAGATATACGTCGTTTCCCCACGCTTCGTTTGCCCTGAACCTTTCCTTGGTTAATTAACTGGAGCAATCGGTACTTTTTTCCTCTCATCACATGACCAATATATTCCAACTTTCTTCTCTTGATGGTGATCAACAGCTCCCGTTCTTTGTTCATTCTTAGAAGAACTACACTATTTGTTATTTTGTCTATTCAATCTTTGTTTTTTTATATAATCATGAATTTCGTCTTCTTGACATTCATTGTTAACCCTTTCTCTTCACTAGCTGTGACTACCTTGTTTAAAATGGCTTGCAGGTCTTCTACTGTCTCCGCCATTAAAACCGTATCATCTGCGTATCTAATATTATTATTCGGTTGGTCGTTAACTTTTATCCCAATCTCTTCTTCCTCCAATTCTTTCTTCATAATTTCTTCGGAATGGAGATTAAATAGCATTGCTGATAGCACACATCCTTGTCATAACTCCTTTTTTAATTTGAATTTCATTTTTTATGCTATTTTCAATGCGTGCGACTGCCCGCTGATTATAATACAGAGTAGATATTATTCTTATATCGCGAGTGCCTAACTTTTTAGCTTTCAAGATCTTTGAAAGTTGGTCATGCTTGACGTTATCAAACGCCTTGTTGTAATAAATGAAACAAGCAAATAAAACTTGATTCACATCCAAACACCTCTGTGTCAAGATGTTAAAGGCAATAATGCTTCGCGAGTTCCATATCCCTCCCGGAATCCAAACTCAGTTTCTCCGATATCTTCTTCCAATTTTCTGTAAATTCTATTGTGAATTATTTTGAGGAATATTTTTAAGGTATGATTCATCAGACTGATCGTGCGATGATCACTGCACTGCTTAGCATGTGCCTTCTTGGGAAGAGGGACAAAGGTTGATCTTAGCCTTTCTTCAGGAATTATACTGTTTTCATAAATCTTGTTAAATAAGTCTACTAACAAATGGAACAAATCTTGTTAAATAAGTCTTTAGTATATCCGCTAAAATTATTAAACACTGTGCCTCTATTATGAATTAATAAACAATCCTCTATCATGAACTCATATCCAATTTAACTACTCATGAGCTGTTGAAGGAGGGAAACTTTTACATCATTTTAAAAGTCCAACTTCTTCCTCCAATTCTGAGGAGTTTAAATTAAATTGATCTGATACAATTTGAAATCATTACGTCATTAATTTACCTAAACCATAAAATAATGTTCTTTGTATCCTGTCCAAATCTATCATTTACAGATTAAATCATCTTGCCTATCACAGAACAAAAAGTACATAATTTTGTTTCTATTTTTTATCCTTAAACACAAATGCCGTATCAGGATTAAAGTTAACTTGTTATTGCTCAAGAGCAAACAAACAATTTTCTACACTTTCTTCTATTCTTAACTCTTCCAAAGCCAGTATTTGGATTTATTTTACTAATCACTGTTTTGGACCCCAACAAAAATTTTCCCCAGAAGTTACATGATGTGAAAATTAATTCTGAGTAAGACGTGCACCGTTCGTGCACGTATTACTCACGTATTACACAAAATTAATTTTGTAAATTATTTTTTATAATTTAAAAGAATAATACCTCACGGTAAACAAGCCTATGATTATCTGTATACTTAATGATACAGCATAAGAAAAAATACTAATTTTATTACTTATAATATCTGCATTTAAGTTTTTATATTTCATTAGAATACATTATAACATGCATTACTGTAATTAATAACAATGATCATATAACATGAATAAAAAGCTAAGTAGGAGTCAATACTCGTTGCCTTAAATAATACAAAAATTCTGGGCCAAATGTTATATCTTCACACTCCTCTTTAGTCAGCAACCCCTTAGAATCAATATCTGCAAGCAAGAAAGAGCCAAATTATAAAATTAAATTTTGTAAAAATTGTTTTAACAAATTGCATAGTGATAAAATCAACCAATAATCGATACAAACGATGTTTCAGAGATATTTATATTTTACATAAAATAAGGCAACATTGTAGGTGGCAATCAGTTTTAGAGTATATTAAGTGACAGCAAAAACATGGTACCGATTCACTAGACATGTACAAGCTGGTTTAGTGTTCCAGAATCAAGAGCAGCCTTTTTGAAGATAAGGAAGTTTTTGAGTAACTAAAGACTCAATCTGCAAATTTGATATCAGACGGTTAAATGTTATATCCACTATATTATTATTTATAGTGCTGAATCTTGTATTGTTAATGTTGGTTAAATGAGAAAGCTGGAAGCTTATGCTTGAGATGTGCCTCTTAAGAGACTTTTAAATCCGGATAGAATGGGAAAAGATAGAGAACTTTTGATCTATACATATATATGCTTTGACTTTATATTTACAATTCACTCTCATAGTATTGACATAAATATTGTTAATTATTTTTATGCCATTGTTATGACAGAAATATTGATGCCAGACAAAAAATTACATATTATGAGCTAAGTTTGGTTGTATAATATACATACATTGTAATTCTTATTTACTGTTGAAAATACTTACCGATGATTTTTTTTTCCTTTCTGTCAATAATAACTTTCACAGGTGTCATAGTTTTTGCAGAAGCAAAACAGACAGATGCTATAATTGTAGCATCTGAAGAATCCTCAATAGATATATTTAAATCAAAATATGTTGTATACATATGTATTGCTTTCTGAAATGATTCTTTTTTCAGGTTATAATCAGCTAGTGTTTCTTTCTCATCTGAAAAGGACAACAAATAACTTCCATAATGTAATATGTTTTGGGAATAAATTATTATTTTTCGACTTCTACAGCAGATGCTATTAACAAAATATTGAATACATTGTTATTCCTATTTATGTTATTAAAACATATTATCAATATTTTATATTTATTATAACGACGGCAGTGAACTAGCAACATCCGTAGGGTAAAGACCTATTAATTTACGGAGAGTCATATTTTAAGCTCAAAGTTACGTAAAATAAACTGGGATCATAATGTGAAGAATTCGTTATGGTGTTTTCGGAAGTTAAGCTTCTATTTCTTGCCTTTTTTCAAGTTTCATTACAGTTCTAGCTAAAAGAGCAAGTGTTATTTTATATTATCAACCTATTCAACAAGCCAGATTACAGCACATTTTAAGAGTCCATCAAGTTTCTCTACTGAGCATTCAAAGGCTAGCGGAACATTGCACTGGCAGCAAGTGCAAATCGCTGAAAGAGACACTGATATCATTCAAGACTCTTCCTGAAGGGGCGTGGAAAACCTGCACCCCTTTATCATCTTTTTCATTATGTACTTAAAATGGTCATTAAAAGACAATAAATTATTATCCAATTAAAAACCAAGGTACTTAATTATTGTGATGATCTCTATTTTATTATAAACAACTGAATTATTTATAGCAAAAAAAAAATTACTGACTTTTTAGTGCCATATTTTTTATTTTAAGGATGTTTTGAAATAATGTTAACTTATAATAAATAAAAATGTGTCTGTTATCTTTCTAACTTGAATTTTTATTTAATTCGCCTCTGTAACTCAAAATTAGTAAGAATGCATATTAACCTCTTTAGGTTGAATCAAAATTTGTCTAAAACGAAATCCTCAAGTTGAAAACTTGTGAAACTTTTGAAAACTTGTGACAACTATCTTGATGTTTGATTTGTAAAGGTTCTACTACTGTATAATAAAATTATATACTGACCCTTTTCCAAATTATCTTTTGAATTTAGAAGATTTTTGTACTGAGAAGTTAGGTTTGTGTATGTATTTTTAAGGTTTTTCAGAATTTTTACATCTGCTTTCTGTTGTGTTGCAATACTACAATTTTCTTGAAATGCTTGTATATATGCCTGGTGCAAATCTTTTAGTTTATTTTTCAAATCTTGATCTGAAAAATATGAGAATGATTATATTAAGTAAAACAAGTGATATATGATATGACTTCATAATACATACATGTTCCTCCATTCCCATTTGGAATATCTGGAAAATTTATTTCTTTTATACAATTTTCAACATATTCATTTCTGCAAGCGATTTCTTGTCCTGGTGAAAACTTTGACCAGTTACATGATATATTACTCCATGAACTATTTGGGGTATCCTGCTGTGCAGCTGCCGAAACATCAAAATAGGATCCAGAAAAAAGACCTAAAGTGATAAAACATATAGAGTTAAAGGTACCTAAAGAATGTAATACAATCTAACTAAATTTAGAATCTAACAAAAGTTGAGTTATATTGAAAGTGGCATAAATTATAGAAATGCATGTTAGAAAAAGATGTCATAAAAACGTATAACTTCTATAGAGATAGTTAGAATAAAACAATGATACAAAGAACTTAATAGGTAAGATTATAAAATATTTATTTATCAATAGAACATTTCAGTTACTTGAACAATTATCACTGAATGTACTTACTGTTAAAACTAAAAACATAACAATCAAAAGTATGGAAAGGACTAAGAAAAGTTTTTAATTTCTTAACATTACTTTTTTCCTGGGGATTTGATTCTGTGGAAATAGCTTCAAAGAACTATATCCCTCTGAATAATGGTATTACATACATGTTTAAAATATAAGAAATTTGTGAAAAATGCTGTGAATTACAATTGCAAAATAAGTTTAAATAAATTAAAAGGAAACCTACCTCAATCAGTATACAGTCAAAGAATAATATGAAGGAGAGACATTATCTTAAGGAAGAATGTTTTATGTAGAATTTGTTTTTATTTGGTTGTGAACAGAGGCTACATTACCCTTGAACTTTTTTGGTAAAAAGGAAATAATAAAAGGAAAATCTTTCTATCCTTAATTCTAATGTTTTAACAGTATTTAAAATTTATTTAAACTTTTTATATAGCTATTAAAGAACTGAACAAATGTTTGTTCTTACAGTTATACAAAACGCTTTGTAATCCAAAGCTAAATTAATGTGTAATTACACCACTTTCATTCTAATAAGATTAATGAAAATACAACAATAATCATTCAATATAATTTACAACTTACAACTATTTCTATTCATTTTTAGTATTTTTTTTTAAACGGTTATATTTTGTTTTTGAATAGTTAATGCTTATGTTTCATTAAAAATTGGACGACCCACGGTCATGCTTTTATTGGTTAAATTTTTTTCAACCTGAAAAATTAACACCAAATAACCAACCACAATATTTCTGTGTTTTCTTTGATCACGTTAATGTATCGTTAGATCCACCTTTAGTAGTTAGACAAAGGAAAGAGCATTGACAATTGACACAGAAAAAATAACAATTGTTATTTATTCTGTGGCGTTGACAGCGTTGATGTGACCTTAAAAAAAAACTTAAAGGCAGCTTTACATCTAGGCTATGCAAGTCTCATGCTATGCAAGTCCGTCTTGCATGGCACATCTCTTGCCTAGCTTGACCTTTTTACATCAAGACAGTTTTACATTATGCTATTTTCATGCTAGGCAAGAGCCATGCAAGACAGATCATGGAACTGCGCATGCCCACGGGCTATTTCCATGCAATTCCTGTGCTAGACGAAAAATTAGAACATGTTCTATTTTTCATGCAATTTTCTTGCAATTTATCGTTAAAATTCATGTTGCCAACATAACAATTTATAATAGATTACAGAATAAAACATAACCTTATCTCTATCTTTAGCGTCCCTTAACCCACATGTGTATTGTTGTGTTTTGATTTAAATTAAGTTTATTAAGTGGTGATAAATAGATATACTATGTCTAAAGTTAATGTAAAAACGACTGGGTGAGTCGTTGACTATGGATGATTGTTGCTACAACAGCAATATTCAACAATAACAATGTTTTCTTTGGTTGACATCCTTCACCCTTTTAATAACCATAAATAGTGTATATTTATTTATTATATTATTTATTTTAGTACTTAATTATATTTTTTATTTAAAATAGAATAACCTCAAATTGATAAATATTTTCTCTGTTGGCAACAATGAAAGTGGGATCTAAAATTGCACAGAAATATCTCTGATGTAAAAAGGTCAAGCTAGGCAAGAGATGTGCCATGCAAGACGGACTTGCATAGCATGAGACTTGCATAGCCTAGATGTAAAGCTGCCTTCAGAGATATTTCTGTGCAATTTTAGATCCCACTTTCATTGTTGCCAACAGAGAAAATATTTATCAATTTGAGGTTATTTTATTTTTTATAAATATAATTAAGTACTAAAATAAATAATATAATAAATAAATATACACTATTTATGGTTATTAAAAGGGTGAAGGATGTCAACCAAAGAAAAGAAAACATTGTTATTGTTGAATATTGCTGTTGTAGCAACAATCATCCATAGTCAACGACTCACCCAGTCGTTTTTTACATTAACTTTAGACATAGTAATATCTATTTATCACCACTTAATAAACTTAATTTAAATCAAAACACAACAATACACACGTGGGCTAAAGATATAGATAAGGTTATGTTTTTTCTGTAATCTATTATAAATTGTTATGTTGGCAACATGAATTTTAACGATAAATTGCAAGAGAATTGCATGAAAAATAGAACATGTTCTAATTTTTCGTCTAGCACAGGAATTGCATGGAAATAGCCCGCGGGCATGCGCAGTTCCATGATCTGTCTTGCATTGCTCTTGCCTAGCATGAAAATAGCATAATGTAAAACTGTCTTAAGTTTAAACAAGGAAAGAGAGACTCTTCTATGAGTGTGTTCCGTGTATTCCAATATATTTCGGCGAATAATAATATACAGATTAACATAGACAACACCTATTTCATTATTCATTTCATAATTATTGTGATTAGCGTATTTCTGTTGTTTGTTTAGTATCGTTATTAAAATAACCAAAACTTTACTCATTTTACAAATTGTTGAATTCAAACTATATAACACTATTAAATTTAAAGTACGTAATTTTGTAGAATTATTTACACGATAGTAGATATGGATTCACAAGCCTAAATTCAGTAACTACAATTGAGACCAGACTGGATGTTGCTGCATATGGTGATAAAGTCAGAGTGGTATGGCTAAAAAGCATAGTTCATGGGCTTCAGTCACAGGAGCGTATCTTACTCAGACCCGGATGATTATTTCATTTTGTCAAAAAATACGTTAGACCCGTTAAATCTCTTCAACAAACCAAGAAATGTTTACAATATAGATGAGTCAGGTTTGCAATTAAACAACACTCGGCAAAAAGTTGTAGCGGCCAAAGTCAGCAAGTCAGTCCAAGTTCGCTAATCAAAAGAACAAGGAGAGACAGCGACAGTTGTTACCTGTTGCAACGCAGAGGGATGGTTTTTAGCTCTCTATATAGTTTTCAAAGGTGTATACAAACAAGTGTGGCTCAATAATATGCCTAATGGATCTGAAGTAGTGATGGATAGAAAATCAGCCTACATAAATGAAGACCTCTTCAAAAATTGATTGGAAAACCAGTTTATTACAAGGAAGGCAGCTGGTCCATGACGATTACTTACAGCCTCTCAACTGATCTTTTTTCAAACAATTAAATGCCTATTACCGAAGTGCAGCTATCGAATGGGAAAATTCAAATCCTGGAAAGAAGATAGAACGCAAGCACTTTTGCCAACCTCTACAGAAAGCCTGGTCTCAAAATGTTTCCATTCGCGCCCTCCTCTACTCCTGACTAGGCTTACCTACAAGGAGCCCTGGAGTTCTACTCTATCGACAAGAACGACGCAAGTGATAGCTCAACCTTGAATCCTCAACCCAACACATCTGGTCCACCCTCACTTCATACTCCAAAGAAGAAGCCTACTTCTCATAAAACCACAGAAGTAGCTCCTACGAAACTCCTACAAATGTGTCACCAGTGCCAACATGTGATACTCCTGCCATAGTAAGAAAGAAACAAAAAAGTAACATTTAAGCTTCGAAGCTAGCGAAAAAAAAATCTTACTAGAAGAAAAATTTCTATCTTTATCTGGGGACAAGTGTACCAAAAAATCCTTCGATCATGAAATTGTGGATGAGGAAGATTTCCTCGAATGTGTAGAAAGTGTTAATGTTAATAACGAGTACGTATTGGTTGAGTTTCCAGGAAAGAACAAACCATTGTATTATATGAGTTATAGGCATTAGCATCAATAATGATGGCGTGGAAAGTAACTTTATGAATAAAGGAAAGATTCAATTCATTTTTCCATTAGACGAAGACATCGGCATTGACAAATCCTAATGTGTCTCGTGGGGACTTTAATTTTGTTAATTTTGTTAAATTTCCTAATTGTACCTCAGTTGTGTAGACAGTTTTATTTCACCCAATTTTATTAAAAGTTGCAAAGGTACTTACTATGAGTTTTTCTTTTTGGTTTACATGTAATTTCCCATAAGTCATATCCCCAACACCTAGTGCATCATATTACATTTCCCCTGTCGAGGATATGACGTAAAAGTTGCCTATTTTATTTTTTAAATTATAGTCATGCTGTTAGAACCTGATGAACTGATGATAAACTTCTGCACGAATAACAAACTTAGAATAAACAACACATTTTTTGGCCACAAAGACCAACACATATATACATTTAACACCCGTGGACAAAGATCTATTATAGATTATGCTATAGCCAACAGAGATCGAAAATAACCGATGTAAGATGCCTCAACTCAGCAGATGTAGGTAGCGATCATAGCCTAGTATTATGTAAAATAAGAATCATCCTGAAACACTTCACATCAAAGAGAGCGGCGCCAACACAAACAAAAATCAAAGTCGAAAAACTAATTACGGAATCCAAGAAATAGGTACTTATCCAAAAAAATATCAGACAAGATCGTTGGGAATGAAATATTAGATCACGATAACATCGAGGAAAGCTGGGAAAACCCAAAAATAACATAATTAATGCAGCAACAGAATCACTTGGAGAGAGGAAAGTAACAAACACTAACATATCAAAAAAGAAAACGCCATGGTTTAGAGAGGAAGTGAAGGCAAAATGTGAAGAAAAGAAGAACGCCTTTTTACAATATAGAACACAACAAACACAACAGGAATATAACCACTATAAATCAATTTACTTATGTTTGTATTCTGAGAACGATTTCCGAAGTGGAAATTAAAACGTCAATAAACATACTTTAACCTTTAAACCTTAAATTGTAGCTTATTCCCACATAAATAGTGATTGTTTTAAAATGCCACAAGAAAATAGCTTTAGAACAATACCAATCATCCTGTTATTATCGGTATTACCGTTTGAGATATTGAGATCTGGCAAAAACCCCAATTGTGCGTCATATCCCCTACGTTTATCCTATTGAAACTTTACTATAATTAATAACATGACATTTTTAATATAATATCAACATCTCCAAAAAAGGGTGAAGACCTATAGTAGAACTAAGAACCAATAAACCCAAAAATGGACAATTAGACCTTAATTGACGTTCATGTGTTAAAAAAAAACGGTGATATAAAATAATTAGAATTTATAATAGGATAAGCTAAGAAAGAGATTGTCGAAAAGTATCTATATAAACGTTAATTTTTGTCTTAAAAGTTAAAACAGACAACTTGCATGTTATAATATAAAAAGAAAAAGAAGATTTTAAAACATCCTAATTTATTCCATTTTAATTTAATTATATAGGATAGTAAAATTTAATAATGAAGAACCACTAATTTAACACATATTACTTAAATAAAGTATGCTTCCTTTTACCACCCAAGCAGAAAGTGTTTATTTAAGCAGTTCCAATTCGCTGCCCATGAAAATACTATTATATTTTAATCTTTGTCGGCATATATTACCGAAATCCTTAAGATTTATTAACATTTGTGAAAACAATTCTGTATTTTTTTAAACATTTATCATTATTTTTAACTACTACATTCTGATCAACTGAGCTTAGAACTTGAGTACATACTAAAAGCACGAAGGCCAATTACAGTAGCTTTTTATACCCAAACCTGGCAAAACCGGACAGAAAAAAGCTAAGTCTGTGAAAACTTCGTACTGAAAACAGTTAAAAAACTGGTCGATAGTCATAATTTTTTTTACATCTTTAAAGAGAAAAAGAAAAATCTGCATACAGACACCTGTGACTCACACAGGTAGTGTTCCTAATACCCTAGCGAAGTTGTGCAAGGGCGAGATGCCCAAGGAATTTAGACCTTTGACACCTCGTCCCGTCACCACTCCGACACGCTCGGTGTCCAACTAAAAACCTCTCCTCTGTCACACCAGACATTAGGATGGAAGGGCCAGTCAAGGCAAACATCTCTCCTGATGCCCTGCTATCACCCGATTCCCATTCTTTCTCCGACACATTCATCAAGGAAACCATACTCACATGAACCACCAAGGACTTTCAACCGCCTGCCTTAGCGAGGCTGCCATCTCTCTCGCGTCTTCTGTCACTCATTTACTCTTATTTCGGCCTGCGACAGTCCGAACCCTACCAAGGCGCTACTCGCTTGTCTTAGAATTCTGTTGCGAGTTCCCTCTCCTCTCGTTCTTTTGAAGAGAGCAGCTCCCTGATAAATCTGTGGATCCGTTTCCACCACCACTCATCCCTCATCATTTTCTCCACCATTTCTCTGACGGAATCAAATATTCTGCAGTTACACTCTTTTACAAACTTCTCTCTTTCATCCGCCCAACGCTCACACTCCAACATCGTGTGTGTCACAGTATCCGAGAAACCACAGTAAAGGCACAGATCGGACTCAGCCCTCCTAAACCTGAAAAGGTAGCTGCGGAAGCAGCCATGGCCTGTGAGCATTTGCGTTAGATAATAATCCAGCTGCCTATGCCCACAGTCCACCCAGCTTCGAAGGTTCGGTATTAGCGACTTCGTCCACTCCGCTACATCACGTGTTGCCTTCCACTCTTGTTGCCACTGACCGATTGAAACTAATCTCTCGGCCAGTCTTATCTCATTCTTTTCTCGCTCTCCAATGTTCCGCCTCATACGACGGTGAATCCTTGCCCTTTCACCTGCCAGGAGCACAGCCGGTGATAACCCACAAAGCGGCAGCTGACACAGTCCTGTAGGCCACATACACGCGTAATCCAAAGCAAGAGTTCCTCCCTGTCCCGTGCCGCCACCAGCAGAGCAAGGTCGTCCGCGAATGCGAGGGGGTCACACCCTCCCCATATTTGCAGTTTAAGACACCGTCATATGCCAGGTTCCACAGCGTCGGACCCAGGACGGAGCCCTGCGGGACCCCAGCCGTTACATCCACGATCACACCATTTTCTACCACAATCTTCTTCTCGGCAATATAATCAGCGACCACATTCCTTAGATACACAGGACAGTTCCTTACTTCCAAAGAGCTCATTACGTGACCTCACTGCAAGGTATTCAAAGTATTTCGGACGTCAAAGAGAATTAGGATGACCCATCGATGATCACCTCCAATTCCCCGTGCCGCCCGGAGCACATCGGTCACCGCATCCAGTGTACTTTTACCCTGGCAGAAACCATATTGTCTCGGAGACAGGCACCCAGACATCACAATCACTTCCTCGATACGCGAACGTAGCATTCCCTCATACAGCATTCCGATACCAGGAAGAAGGCAAATAGGACGATATTTTCCTGCCTCGAGGCAGGAGCCTCGAGATTTTCCAGGGATCCATAAGAAGAGCATTCATGTGCTCCAGCAGCCACGTGGGCTCTAAACGGCCCAGATGTATAACCGCCTCAGGTGGTTATCTACGTAATTTGTATCAAAGCAGATCGATTGATTTGTTTAAAGCAGCAAGTTCTAAAATAAAAATAGTCAATATGATTGCCAACCTCCGTAGGGAGACAGCACTCTAAGAAGAAGAAGAAGAAGGGTGCACGTGTAGTATTCTACTACGGACGCGAACTAGCTCTATACTCCGTTTTGGTACAATGAACAATACAATAGAAATTATTTTAGGCAATTCCTAGCTGAGCGCTTTCGGCTTTACAAAGCCATCATCAGAGCTATGGTCAATTTTTAAATACCACTACAAAGGAGAGATCTCATTTCCTTAAGTTTCAAAATTATGATTTTTTGTAGGAGTTGGAATTCTTAAAACATATAAAAAACATATAAAAGTCGACACTGGACTTCACAAACACGTTAAAAAAATTGAAAAAATTTTTGTCATGGTACGGGTTTAAGACCCGACCATCTATTGATGTGAGGACGTAGACTGAATAGACCTATTCAGTCTACGTCCTCACATCAATAGATGGTCGGGTCTTAAACCCGTACCATGACAAAAATTTTTTCAATTTTTTAACGTGTTTGTGAAGTCCAGTGTCGACTTTTTATATGTTTTTTATATGTTTAAGAATTCCAACTCCTACAAAAAATCATAATTTTGAAACTTAAGGAAATGAGATCTCTCCTTTGTAGTGGTATTTAAAAAATTGACCATAGCTCTGATGATGGCTTTGTAAAGCCGAAAGCGCTCAGCTAGGAATTGCCTAAAATATACACACTTCAAAAATACTTTTTGCATTTTCTTTCGACTTGTCATAAGTGTGTACAAAAAAAAAAAAAAAAAAAAAAAATATCAGTCTTTTGATTAATAGAAATTATGCAAAGGTTCTAATACAAAATACTAAGGATGATTTTAAATATACCGTGGTATATCACCAAGAATACATCGAGATGCAGAAATAACTTATGTGTAAAGGAAGAAATTACATATCGAATAAAAAAATAAAAGGACCGATTGCGTAAACACGCAAATCACCTAGCAAGGAATTTGAGGCAGATGCGTACAATGCGTGGGTTAAAACGCAAAGTGCCAAGTGCCTAGTGATCTAATGTGTGTAAACAAAAAATGTAGTGCTAATAATGTTTTTCCCAGAACCAATAATAGTTTAATAAACTAACATTAAGAACGGCATATTAATGGATATGTTCGCCACATGTTAATAGTTTAACCGACATAAATAATACTTAATATTTACTTTATGAAAAATGCAGATTGCAATAAATTGGGATGTCAATGAAAAAAAAAAAAAGTTGTGCTCCATTCCGTTTATTCTTGAAAATTACTTATTTATAAAGGACAAAGGACAATCATTTTTTAATAAAACAGATGTTTTATTTTTTCAATTTTTTTTTCATCTAAAATGAATTTTCGTTAGAATTTGGCTTTTCTTTTAATTTTGGATCATAATATACGGATTTAATGATCTTTTTAATATTGATGTGATTTGATTTGTAATTTGACTTCATATATCTCTGAATTGTAAATATGAATGAGTCAGAGAAAATTAACTTATTAAAAGGATTTTTCTACCAACTAACAAAAACAAAATTTTTATATTTTGACGATTTACGAATTCGAAAAGTAGAAATAAATTTATTTTAAAGTAAAATAGTGGCTTATTTCCAGTAAAAATAGTAAATTGTATTAAGATACCACAAGATGCTTTAGAACAACTTATAAAATAGTGTCTAATACGATCCTGCTATGTCCCCAAGCTGACCAATTTTGTTTGAATTAATCTAATCAAAGCTTTTAAGAGAGTGACTTTCTTCTTGCAAAATAAATCGGCACCTTAACCGTATCAAACAAATGGACCAGCACCAGCACCAACGAGACTACAATAAAAGAAAAATTGAATGTCGGGTGAATACTTGCCCGATTTGATTCTGTGCGGTAAAGTTCTCTTTCGAATCTAGTAGAGGTGATTGATTCGAAAGGAATTGTTTACTAGGAGTGACACCGCAGAGGCAACCGGTTCTTAATATTTAAAATATTGTTCGCGAATCCAGGTTTAACTCCAGCGATTTCAGGTCAGTCAATAGCTACTTACGTTTATGTGGCACTTAGGGAGACTGCAACAGGAATGAAAACTTTTATGGAAGTTGTTCTTTTTATTTCTTGTTCTTTTTTTTCTTAATTATTTACAGGGTGTCGGCAGACGCTCTTCACAAAAGAAAACTACACATTCTGGAACTTGCTTTATGTTAGATTTGAAGTAAATTACCTCGAAAAATGCTTCCAAATAGAGCTATAGATCTTTAAAAATGATGCCCTAACGTCATATTAACTCAAATATCTTCAAAACGGTTATCTTTTGAGTGAACACATTCTGTATATTTATTTAGTTGAATGTACCTAATCATTTGGCGTGAATAAGTTTTTTTTAATTGCAGTTCCACTAAATAACGTGGATATTCTAGTGGGATATCCCAGTAGAATATCCCCATTCATATAAATATACTTAAGTGTACACACGCACAATATGTACATGTAAAACATACATCTGCCTACACGCTACTGTAAGGGCCGACACATGAGTTACAGTCTGCGCCGAAAAAAACTCGCTCGACCTTTCTGCGTATGTGACGGCCCTTAAAATATTGTCTGCTCAGGTGTACGTCATCATCATCATCATGTAGCGCTACAACCCTGGATGGGTATTGGATGACTGTACAACTTTTTTCCAATTTGTTAGGTCTTCCGTCAACCTAGGGTCAAATGGAATGTTCATTTTCCAGAGATCTGCTTGGATGTTATCTCTCCATCACATTCTGGGACGTCCTAGTGGTCTTTTGCCTGTGGGAATTACCTCCCATACCAGTTTTACAAGTCGTTCGTTATGCAGTTTGTGCACATGGCCTGCCCATTTTAGTCGCTGTGATTTAATTTCTTGGACAATATCGGCGTCGTTGTAGAGTGCTTTTAATTCGATATTGGTTCTGATCTTATACTGGTTTGTAGTGATGTCATGGTGAGGTCCGAAAATTTTTCTAAGTATTTTCCGTTGAAAGCGTCTGAGCTTTTCTTCGTTTGCGTTGGTCATGGTCCACGTTTCGCATCCGTATGTTATTAAAGGTTTGACGATGGATTTATAGATTTTAATCTTTGAACTTCTTGTGAGATTTTTTTATTTTAAGAGCTTATCCAGTGCAAATAGACAGCAGTTTGCAGATTGGATTCTGTCTTTTATTTCTTCAGTAACATTGTTGTCAGCTGTGATTACGGCCCCCAGATACTTCAAACGTTGTACTTTTTTTGAAATTGAAGGTGCTGACCGTCACATTTTGTCCTATTCTGTCTCTTCATGTCGTTCTATTTATACACATATATTTCGTCTTCTCTTTATTAATATTCAGCCCTACTTCCCTTGTTGCTCCTTCCACCTTGTTAAAAATGTCTTTTGTGCATAGGATGGAGTCTCCAACGAGATCTATGCCATCTGTATATGCGAGTAACAGCTTGGGACCTTAAACCGATAGCAATTCTGTTTTTATTTCGGCCGACCTCATGGCTTTCTCTAATACAAAGTTAAAAAGTAGTGTAGATAACGCATCACCCTGTTTAAGTCCACTGTTGATTTCAAAGCTTCCAGAGAGTTTATTATTTACACGTACTTTAGATATTCCACCCTCCATACAGACTTTGGCCAGCCGAATGAGACTCAGGTGTACGTGAGATTGACTTAACGTTCATATTTAAAACTCTTTGAAAACTTTAGCGCATGTGCCGGACCCTGAAAGACTGTACAGGTGTGCAATTCACTGATACTCTACACATGTTCATCCTTTTACTCGTTCCGTATGTTCCTCAAGTCATTTCCGTGCAAGTGCACACTGAGCTAGTACACTTTGGCCACTGAAAAGTTTTGCGCATGTATTGGTACCTCGTGTGAATTCTGTCTCTCTTAAAATTAGATACGTCTATGGAGGAAAGTGAAATATCTCTGCAACACGGTCCCCTTTTTTAGTAAAACTTTCCTCATGGATCAGTGGGATATCCCAAACCATATAACCTAACCCAATTATTAAGATCAGAAAATTATAACATTTATCAATTTTTTTTTGTACAAACATATTTTATGTAGTATTAGATTATGTTTATAATCTATGTTGTTTCTCTATGTGTAATAAAGCGCGATGAATACAAGCAGTCGTTCTATAGATAGAAATTCTGTATATAATTGCTCATTCACATTATTTTAGGTTTGTTTGTTGTAAACGTTAATTTTCGAAATTTTATGGTCGTTTGTAGATTAGTATTTACAAATGAAAAAGCTTTGATTGAAAACTAAGGAATATCATATCTTTTATAAATCAGGGATCTGAAATACTTTTACCCATTACTGTGTCAGAAGTAAGAGGAGCTTTAAAGGAAATGAAAAACCATCGATCGCCTGGTGATGATAGACTCGTTATTGAGGCAATAAAAGCAGGAGGAGAAATTCTATTAAAATCAGTAAGCGAACTGTTTAATAAATGCTTACATGCGGGTACGATTCCAAAACACTGGAACAATGCACTGATAGTCTTGTTACACAAAAAAGGCGATATATCTTAATTAGAAAATTATAAACCCATCAGCCTCTTGACACATATGTACAAACTCTTTATGAAAATCTTAACAAAGAGACTAACACCTAAACTTGATTTCTATCAGCCCAAAGAATAGACAGGCTTCAGGGCAGGATATGGTACAAATGACCATTTGTATACCATACAGATCTTAATAGAAAAGTGCATCGAGTACAACATACCACTGGTTCTTGCATTTGTCGATTACGAGAAGGCTTTTGATTCTGTAGATTTTGAAACAGTACTGGAAGCCCTAAATCATGGCCGAATAGATTACAGGTACACGACACTAATCAAAAACATCTACGAGAACGCTACATCAAGTATACGACTACACAAAGACACAGAAAAATTCAGCTTAGATCAAGGAGTTAGACAAGGAGACAATATTTCACCAAAATTGTTCACGGCAGTTCTAGAGTCAATATTTAAGAACACTAAATGGCAAGATATGGGCATCAATATATATGGGGAAAGATTAAATCATCTAAGGTTTGCAGATGATGTTTTATTAATCGCAGGATATAGTTATTAATTTACATGATACAGTTTTCATGATACATTGGCTTAAAAGTATGTCTGAAAGAGCAGAATTAAAGATAAACTTTGAGAAAACTAAACTTATGCCAAATCTCGTAATGAATGGAGATATAACTATTGATAATAATACCATACAATAAGCAGACACTTACAAATATCTGGGACACGAGATCAAAATAAGCAGAGATAATCAAACACATGAAATACAGAGGCGAATAGGCCTGACATGGGCAGCATTTGGCAAATTAAGCCATATTCTAAAAAGTTCAATTCCCATGTGTCTCAAGCGAAAGGTTTATAACCAATGTATTTTGCCTGTAGAAACTTATGAAGCAGAGACTTTGACACGCAAAAATCTGCGAATAAACTCAGAATTACACAACGAGCCATGGAACGTGCAATGCTGAACGTGAGCTTCGAGACCCCATAACAAACCAACAAATCAGGCAAAGATCAGTAGTTCAAGACGTCATCAAAAGAACCACGACGCTTAAGTGGAACTGGCAGGGCACTTAGCGAGAACACAAGATGGACCGTGGACAAGACGTATTATTGAATGGAGGCCCAGAAACTATAAAAGAAGCCGAGGACGACCACCGACTAGCTATACCGATGATATAAAACGTGTAGCGGGAAACTGACTACAAGCGGCCCAGTGTAGAGAACACTGGAAAGAACTGAGGGAGGCCTATGTCCAGCAGTGGACGCGATTGGCTGATTGATGATGATGAAGGAATATCCATTATTTATGATCATTCTTCCCCCTTCTTTGAATTTGTTAAAATATTCCTGACCTGAGTTGAGACTATACAAGGACTTCTATTGACTATTAATGAAATGACACCTTTCTTGTGTGAGTTCAGACAAGAAAACATTCAATCCAATGTTCAATTGTATATTCTCAGTTCATTTTATTCGTGTCAATGGTTGAAACTAATGCTAAAAGATATTTACTGTATACATGGAACTAAGACCGT